>OW386285.2:301230264-301830264 GCA_936432065.2 Rutpela maculata
TAACAAACGTTCGGCAACTCCTGATGAATTATATGAAGACATATCATTTGAAGAAAAAGTGTGTCAGCGAATGAACTCAATTCGTTCAGTTGAATCTGTAGATTCTGAGTTCTGCATTACTGAAGGTGATCTTGGAACTCTTCGCCCCATTTTTGAAGCAGTCCCATCAGCCCCATCAGCTCCATTAGCCCCATCAGCTCCATCAGCCCCATCTGCATCACATCAAAGAAGTGAGGTTGCTCGTGGTAGTTCTGAGGAAAATGAGGATGACTTGGAAGATGAGCTCTTCACAAATTATATTCATCAAGTTAAGAGGAAATGTGATGCTCATGATGATGAAATGAAGGGAGCTAGAACTAAATTCCTGCACGAGGTACGGAAGGTATTAATTGTTGAGTCAGGGAGGTATACTCGACACTGCCAAAATCAGCAAAATACTTTAAATAGGGAACTTAAAAAAATTGAAAAAAAACAACGAGAATTAGCCGATTTACACTCCCATATAAAAACGAAGCAAAATGAAATTGAAGGAAGTTTGGAATATGTGAGAGACTTTGTAGTAAATTTTCCATTTAAATAGAGTATTTTTTTATTGCTTTTTAAATTTATTTTAATTATTATTATTATTATTGTTAATACTCATTAATATATGCATATTCATAAATTGTATTTACAAAAATAAATGTATAAAATTAAATGCGTATTTTTGTTTTCTTATTACAACTCTAATTATACAGGGTGGTTCAATGAAAAATTAATTTATTTCTTAAATAAAAGGACACACATTATTGTTTGTTTTTTTATTATTTCACCACATAAAAAGGTATTATCATAAATATTTACAATTATTTAACACAGCATAAATCACCCACATTTTTGAAGCCCCCATTTACATACATTACATCTGGATTGCGACTCTGGTGGGCCATCCACATGACTATGCCATTCTGGTCGGTTATGGTGTACAAAGCAAGGTAGTTGAACCATTAGTTTAAAATCTTGTGTATATACTCTTGGTAATTTAGACCATGCATAAAGAAGTTCAATGGGTTTGACTTTTTCAATCAGATATATTAATGGGAAATGTTGTAACTCTTCCTCAGTAAAATCATACAAATTTTTACCATGCTGGTGCTCTTTTATTAATTCACTTCTTTGACAGTGTGGGCAGCTCAGTGCTGAATCCATATTTTCCGAAAAATCCTTACAATTGATCTGGTAACTAATCACGAAGAACACAGTGTGATGTAGTAAACTTTTACATCCGACACATTCATACACGATTAGTATAATAATGTTAAGGTGTTTAGAATTGTGGTAAAATATGTACTGATTAACCTATGACATCTCAGATTACCCTCTTCCATGGTAATTATGGGGGGGGGGGGGGGGGAATTATAGTAGGGATGTGAGGTGGGGGGTTTGAATTATGGTGGGAGAAAGATTTTCATGTATTCCTTTAATACACTCTTATCTTACATATTCATACACAGACGGGCATAATGATTAAATGTTTGGAGCAATGGTAAAATATGTACTGCCTAACCTATAACATTTCCGATGAGGTAGGGAGGTGATGGGTGTGGCTTATGAAAAAATGGAGGGGGTTTCTGAGAAATTGGTGGGGGGATTGTGAGAAAAGTAGAGGGGGGATCGAAAAGTGGTGGGGGGATTGGGCGGGGCTTGGGGGAAAATGGAGGGGGGATCGAAAAGTGGTGGGGAGATTGTGAGAAAAGTAGAGGGGGGATCGAAAAGTGGTGGGGAGATTGGGCGGGGCTTGGGGGAAAATGGAGGGGGGATCGAAAAGTGGTGGGGAGATTGGGCGGGGTCTGGGGAAAAATGGAGGGGGGTTCTGGAAGAGTGGAGGGGATGGGGCGTGGCTTATGAAAAATGGAGGGGGGTTCTGAGAAATTGGTGGGGGGTTCTGGAAGAGTGGAGGGGGGTACTAAAAAGTGGTGGGGGGTGTCACAGAACTGTCATTTCTTTACTACTCATATGATCTATTCTCATTTTTCGCATCGTTATATGTCGGCTTTCTAGTGTCCCAATGTACCTGTTTCCTCTCATTTCCTTGGTTATTGAAATCCCTGTTTACGTTCACATTTGCTTGTCCCCTGTACTGATCGTTCCCATTGAAATTCCTACTTTGTCCCTCGTTACGATCGTACCTTTCATATCTATTAAAATTACGGTCCCGGTTTCCCCCGTAACCGTTATTGTTCCCCGGATCGTTGTAATTCCTCCCTTGATATTCATTGTTACCCTTGAAATATTTAAATTCATTTTTATTTTGTGCATTTTCATAGTTATCATACCTGTTTTCTGAATTTCTATATCGGTTGTCATTTCTACCTCTGTATTCATAGTTATTGCTACCATATTTATTTTGATTATTGAAATAATTTGGTGTATAATCGTCAATTTCCCGGAGATATTCTAATAAATCGTCCAACGTATTAATCCTTTGGGTAACTATTACATTATTGAATTTGAAAAGTGTCGCGCTAAGTATTTCACTATCTCATTTTCAGTGAATGCAGGTTCTAAATATTTAATATTGTACACTTTCCTTAATATGTAATTTTCCCTAGACATTCTCATCTTGTCGTTGTATCTCCCATTAAATAAATTTTCCCGTACCTTGCGCTGCGTATGATCGCTCCAGTACTGCTTCATTAGTAGTACTTCAAACTCTTGGATCGATTCAAAACGATTTTCAACTGACTGGAACCAGAACTCACATTCTCCCTTGATCATGTTTTGTATATTTGTTTTTAAGTTTGCTGAACTGTGTAGTGTGTCCATGTGCTGTTTGAGTCGTGTAATGAAAACTTTGGGGTGTGTCCGATGATCCCCGTAAAAGTAGAATGGTGTCTTGTTGCACGTGTAATTGTGTAGTGGCGTTTGTAAGCGTGTACTATCTCGTAACATTCGCATGCTCTCAGATGCCCTTTTCTCCTGTTCTTTTGCTTGTTTATCTGTTTTTTCTTCATGCCTCTTGATTCTGGTATCCATCGCATTCATACTTTCTTCAAGAACCCCCACTACTTCAGCTCGTACATCCTCCCTCACTTCTCTGGTAGCTTCACCAACCTTCTTGTTTATTTCTTGGCTTATGGTGTTTCCCATGCTTTCCCATTTCTCTTCAAGGTTATCACACCTGCCTTTTAACTCTTGAGTGCTTTCCTCAATTCTTTTCATGTTTTCATCGTTTTTCTTGTTAATATTTTCAGTGATTGCTAGTATTCTTTCTTCTATTTTCCGGTGAGCTTGTGCCAACTCAGACGCAACCTGTTCCTCTAACCACTTGGTTCTTTCCTCCATCTCCAGCATAGTTTGATCAAGTTTCAAAGCCATATTTTCTTCTAATCTTTGACTATTTTGTTCGATATTTTCTTCCAATTTTTCACTGTTTTGTCTCATTTCTTGATTATTTTGTTTCATTTCTTGACTGTTTTGTTCCATTTTATTAGTTATGCCAGTCATCATTTCCATTAATCTTGTCATCATGTCTGGACTAGATTGCACGGTGGTGTCCTCTGCTTGTTGGTTTTCTTGTGTGCTATCGGTAGAAGTACCAGGTGTTGGGTTGTCTCCTGCCATAGCTGCACTCTTACCTGATCTCAATCGCATTGACTAATACTAATAAAATTTCAAATTTTACACCTTTCAAGAAAAACCTTAGCCTTTGAAAACTTTATTATTGAATTACCTTTGAGATTTCAATGTTTGATAATGAATTTTATTTTAGCTGAGTTTATTGTCTGCACGCTTCCTGTTTGCCCCACGTTGCTTGGCGACATTTATTTGCTATGGACGCCAGATAATATATGGATAACACTATCAAAATTTGTTTATTTTAAATCTTACCTAGCAACGCTTTGCAAATTTTCAGCATGAGTCGACTCTTTTCAGGGTGAAGGCAAGTTCAAAATTGCTCAAATATAGGAAGCAGTCAAAGAGACACAGTTTTACAAAGAAAAGAAAGTTTGTATTTATTTTAAATACCTGGAATATTTTTTAAAGAAAATTGAACAATAAACTCGTACGTAACTTAAATATAATAGGCCTTTACTTTTGAAACTTTAGTTTTTTGTAAAATAGAAATTGTCTCTTAGCAATTTTATATATTTTATGCAAAATAAATTAATGTTAAAGAGCTAAGTTATTTTATATTTATGTCCTACAGGTACCTGTACTCCGTATAATTTTCCTACGCGACTTCACTAGTTTTCCACTAATTTCATAACATGTCTAGATGACGACACGTTCTTAAATAGTTCTGATACTTCAGTCCATAGATTCTCATGTCTAGATGACGACACGTTCTTAAATACTTCTGATACTTGAGTCCATAGATTCTTGAGTCTGCTAGAAATTTGTGTCTTGATATTTAGATTTGATCACCAAATTTAATAACATCAATTTTCTGCTGAAATGAATGAAAATGGATACTCGAAAATATCCCTTAAACAATGCTGCAACAATTTACAACTGGTAAGTCAAATTTGACTTTTTGGATTTGACATATATTTGGTTAACTGCTTTCATACGATATACCATGTAATTTATACTTTAAATCACAATATTGGAAATATGTTTAATTTTCTTTAATTGATTCTGTATTTTTCTTGTTATTTATATTCTGATATAATCTTGATTTATTACTTCATTTTTCTCTCTCCACCATTTCATCTCCATAATAATTCAGATTTTTTTTTCTAACTACTCAATTTTTATTCCCCAATTGTTTTTTATTTATTTTTGATGCCCTTAGTCCATTGGCATACTTATGAAAGTTTGTGGTCACTCCAGACAACATTGCCGCACTGTGGTCCTTTTGTGTCGTTGAGTGAACTCGAAGCACTTTATTTTTACTTACTTACTATGGAGTGTTTCACTCTTAAAGGTATGTTAACAAATTTCAATAAATGGATTTACAAAATGTGTCTTTTTATCAATTTTACATCTATGAAATGTGCTTTTGCACCTAGCTTATGATTAAATACTTTCTGAAACTTCCCCCCCGGCTGAGCATAGTCGACTAGCCTTGCGAAGCTTTCAGACTAACAGTAAGCATCATCGGTGTGTTTAAAGTATAATAAATATTTTGTCGATTTGTTTTAGATTTAAACTCACTTTTCATTATCAAACATTTCCTTACAAAGGGTGCGTTTTGTCATAGCATTTTATATATATATATATATATATATATATATATATATATATATATATATATATATATATATATATATATATATATATATATATATATATATATATATATATATATATATATATATATATGGTATATTATTTATGTTATTTCTCATTTTATAATTGACTGACACTTCTTGTACTTTTGGATGGTGTATTTCTAAAAATAAAATAAGTATGGGCCATAGATTTGAAACAAGTTAATATTTTTATCTAAGACTGTTATGGTAAGATTATGGAGTAATGGGGTCTTATATATGGCTAAGAGGCTAATTTTCTTGGAGAATATTATTCTGTAATAAAGTTTGTATCCACAAGCACCTAACTGGAGAGTTAATTATTCTATCAAACTTACGCAACTTGCAGGAGTTAAACAAGGCCTGCATAAATTTACCTTTTTTCTTCAAAATGCCACTTTCAGCAAGTACATTATGAATATGAATGTACACAATTTAATATGCAGGCATTTTGACACCTTCTTCTCCTTAATTAACGAATGTAAGCTTCTTACAATTAAGTAACAAAGTGGCAAAACCTGTTGTTATTTGAATTACACTAATTATTCAACAATATGGAAAGCAACTGTTTTTACAGGTGATTACTTAAGGAATCGATTTTACTTTACTTTGTATTTTTATGGAATTTATAACGAAAGTATTCAGGAGTTTCGATATTAAAATGTTACGAACAGATTATATTAAAAAAGTATCTGGAATGTATAACTTTCATCACTGAATATATAAAATAATTTTTATTTTCATAGAAGTTAGGGGATTTATCTTTGTTATATTACAATGTTGAAAAAAATATGCTAAAAATAGGAGGAAAAATAACGAACGACGAATATATAGAGACATGGTTAGACATGGTTAATGGTACCTGCATAGCTTGTTCTGGCCGCCTTACAGTTTTCGATCAGAGTTAACAAAAATTGTGTTTTTTTTTAATTCTTAACAAAAAATATGTTTTTTTTAAATTTATAATGGTTTATTTTATTTTAAACATATTTTCATTGCTGTAAAACTAGCTGTGAAATAACATGTTTTAAACCTCCTTCAAAACAGCTCGCTAAAAATTAGGAAACAAAATACTTATTATATATAATTATTATTCTATATTGAAAAAGCTTCAATTTTTTTTCAAATTTTTTTTTCGCCCCCTTCAGTGACCCTTCTTATTTAAATTCTAGAAAGTAAAAGAAAATATTTGCGCGGTTTTTAGTTTTTAACTTATAGCGTCAGACTCATCAGAGAATCCTGCAATCTTCACGTATCGAATTTCATGTCAATCTGCAAAAATATGGCACCCATATAGAATTCGCCATTTTAAGTTCATAACTCTTGAACCCAATTTGAGACCTGCAAGTGCAGTGAGAGTGGACGTCCTCGGCCTGAAGACTAGACATTCGCAAATATTTAATTATTTTGATCAAAATAGGAAAACCTCCTACACATAAAAAAAATTAGATAGTAAAATAGGTGTCCATCAAGGCTCTATATTAGGACCTATTATGTTCATTATAATAATGAACTACCCGATATACTGACTGATTTCATTTTATGCTGACAATGCCACCCTCCTTTTTTCTCATATGTCCCATGATTCGCTCCAACGTAAAATTGACACTACTGCTGATCATTTATGTAGTTAGTTTAGTAACAATTTGTTGTTCTTTAATGATTCAAAGACAAGTTATATGACATTTCATACTCCTCAAAATACTACCATTCCTGACCTCCACTTTTATGTAAATATAAATAACTGCCACATTGAAAAAAGTAGCTGCACGACATTTCTTGACATAGATTTCGATAATATACTGACATTCAGTAATCACTGCAGCAGACTTACTGGTACCTTACACTCTAAATGTTTCCAGATTAGAAGATTGAAAACAGTCTTGGATATGTCTGGTCTATTGCTGTTTTATTTTGAAAAGATTCTTTCTAGATTATCTTATGGTTTCACTCTATGGGGATGTTCCTCTTATGTACATAACGTTTTTGTTGCACAAAAGCGCATTATAAGGCGTATAATGGAAGTACCTCAAATTAATTCGTGTCGTAACCTTTTCCGGTAGTATAAAATTCTCCCTTTACCAAGAATACATATTCTAGAATTACTACTATATCTTTATAAAAAACATAAATTTGGTAAAAATGAATCCATACTATCTTATAAGACGAGCGATAATAGTATTGGTAGCGGAAATAGGCCGACGTTAAATAATATAATTTTGTAAAAATAGACTAATTGCTGTTTCCATAGAAACCAATAAGTTTTATTTTACACTGTAAAATAATGTTTTTTATTTTGCTCTTTTTTCTTTATTTTACACTTGTCAATAACGACATTGTTTTGATTCATTGAAACTGTCAAATAAATGCCATTTTAGGATTTGGCGTTACAAAAATATAATTTTCATGTTCCATTCAAACATTTAAACATGTCGTAAAGAGCCCACAATATCTTAGGCCTGAAATTATATAACCACTTACCTTCATTATACAAAAATTTAATGAACGTTTTTATTTTTAAGAAGAATGTCAAGAATTTGCTTATTCTGTTCAAGAATATCTTGTTAGTGATATCAACTTTTTAAAAAATTAACATTACGATTTTGAATATTTCTGTGAATTTTGTATATACTTTTATGATCTTTTATATATGTTTTACTTTATATCTAAGTACATTTATATATTTATGTGTTTTAATATTTATTTTATGTACTTGTATGTACTGATTTGTCCCATGGCATGTAGGTAATGCTCTTATTGGATCAATAAACATTCTAAGTATTAAAACAGTTCAATTTTTGGCGTTGAGACTACGCTACACTGTTAAGTCTTTTGCAAGACAAGCAACAGAAAAATCACCAAATCTTGGTAAAATCAGCACTGAAAATTGTGTTGTTTAAAACTGTGTGCAAAGATTAAAATATTATAGTCATAATTAGCCGTTCTTCGGCACTTGTTTGCTTGTCACATTTTTAGTACTTCTTTCAGCAATATATCGTTTTAAAAGTATAAACAAAAGTTGAAAAATGTTTATTTATCCTTAAGTAACTTTTTTAATCACCTGACCTATATTTTCCTAACTTATTTACAAAATCAAATTTGTGTTGCTGTAAATTCTTTACCCAAGATAGTTTTTTGTTTTACTCCCAATGCGTCTTCAAATTATTACTAATAGTATACTTATTACTCTTTTTCTAGGCATCTTGTCATCAGAAGCAAGCATAGATATTACTGAAAGTATTTTGGTATATCTACTATATCAAATTACTCAGAGAACTGAATGGCCAAAAAAAGCTTTGGTTTGAAAAAACATGGTAATAAACAATAATAAATTATTTAAAAAATATGCGGGTTTCATTAGCAAACTCTTAGTCAATAAAATTGAATAAACTAACTTATACAACTAACAAGATAAAATTTTATAAATTCATAGCAAAATATGATTGTTTAAATAAATTATGATCAATGCAGTAGTTTCGAAGTTCTGAGTGAAAAACCTTGTCCAAGATTTATCCTTTAAGGGTGAACAGATCCTGAGGTGAGTGGAGAAAAGAACAAAACTTTAGTTATTATTTAGGTTCAAATTGTTTATGCGCTTTTGCTCCATACTTCTGGTACAGACAGTACCCTATGTAGAAGATGGTTATCAGGAAGCTAGGATGTTCCAGTCTCTCGTATTAACCAATTTTCAATAACAGCCGCAGTATAAGCGGTTGCACTTTATGCTGTGGAAAATCGTACACATGACGTCTGGTACACTTGTTCTGGAGCTCAGGTGAGCTTATTTATTAGCATCTTTCCCATTTCTGAGATATAAAGATTTGGCATATCGTACCTCGCAATTTCACTACGTTTGGCAAAGGATCATAAGACCCTTGTCCGGCCCTAAAAGTGATTGAATAACTAAATAGGTTCCTCGAATATAGTAATTAACATGTTTTATTTTTGACGTTCGTTCTCTAAGAATCCAACAATAACGTTTACATTTAATTGTGACTTGTCTCTTAGATGCGCAAAGTTGATAATCTTTAGAGATTCGGGTAAAAACAGGCTACTTTTGGAAATTTCTCCTTCCTGCTTCCCTCATCAAAGGCATAGCTATGCATGGGCAATTCGGGCAGTTGCCCGGGGCCCCAGGCTTTTAGGCCCCCCTTCGGGTCCCACGAAATGTTAATATCGCGTTGTGTTTGCATCGTAGTGGATGGATTTTCCAGATATATTAATAACAAAATCTTGTTTGTATTCGCAGCGGTGTGGTTTTCCAAAAATGTTAATAATAATACAGTGTTCATTCACATTCGTAGCCGTGTGGTTTCTACTATATAAACCAACTCGGAACTTCCCGCCTCCCCCGAGTGAACGCGAGTTTCTCGAGTCCATCACTGGACACGGTCGATGCGAACCGATTTCAAATAATTTAAAAAAGGGGGAGGTTCTCAATTCGACCCGTATGCATATTTTTTTATATATCTGTTCAATGATTACTCTGATGTAGCTTAAGCGATTTTTGTCAAACCTGTTGCAAACTGCAGGCTATGATCCAGCGGTGGTTCCTTACTAAATTTATAAAGCTACATCTAGTGTAAGATGAATTAAAATTGGAAACAATTCTTTTTTAACCGACTTCATGTTACAAGAGTATTCAAAGATTTGGCGTAGTCGCCGATAATTTCAATTAATTCTCAAATGACAGGGTATTATTTTCCTGATAATATTCACATGGTGCCCAACATAAAGAAAATTTTACAATAGTTTCCTTCACTAGGTAGAAGTTAAATAAATAATAGAAGCTGCTGAAACGATTGACATTTCTTTTTAAATCGAAGGACATTCAAAAAATCTTAAAAAAATATGTCTAAAAAGTAAAAAATAAAATTTCACTCAATTTCACTAACATCTGTCTATTAGTAGAAAGTAGCAAGAAACTGTACCTTATTACCTAATATCAATTTGAAATCGGTGCAAAAATATCTAATTTCAAAAATAAGATTTTAAAGAAAATTGTTATCTTTTTTTGCATTTCACTATTGTCTATAAATAGGTAGGTAGTAGGGGTCCCAAATATATGTCGCCTCAGGGCCCCATGTAGCCTAGCTACGCCTCTGTCCCTCACTTATATAAGAGAAGTATTGTTGTCGTGAAAAGGTCATTCTCAAAAATTAAGGTCTTTCAATTATTTCTGTCTATTGATGGAGAAGAATAATATTTGGGATATACCTTTAGTCAAAAATATACCGGGTGGACACCCTAAAAAATATAATTAATGAAAAAATGTTTACGGAAGGAATAATATTTCACATGCAGATAACATAATTGTCAAGAAAGAAAAGTATGAAAAATTTACAGGGTGATAACTTTAAAAAAATAAGAAACGATGGAGGAAAATAATATTTGTAATGTAATTGTCACTAGTGCCTGAAAAAAATCTGTGTATACTTTTATTACAAAATATATAGGGTGGTAACCCAACAGAAACAATTAAAAACAACAGTTAATAAATAAAGGATGCCGAACAGAAAGGAAAGTTTTGTGCAAATACATTTACAGATTTTTTTTATGAACTCAATACTTCATATCTTAGATATATGATAAAGTATGTCATAACAGATTATACACATAGAAATAAAAGTTTTATTCCACTGCGCTTATAAAAAATGAAGGAGGAATCACCAAAAATAAGCCTGTTTTGCGTGTCTAAAATAAGCATGAATCAATTAATTCATAATAAAACGCAAACATTTTTGTTGTATCTCTATAGAACGAAAGTCTAAAGTCAGAGTAGTTTTCAAAAATTTTTAGGGCTAGAAATAGACCTTATGGACACCTATGCTTTTCTTCTCTTATTTTGTACGCCTCTCAATATAAATGAAACATTCACTAAATAATTTTTAAATTAAACTAGAACATTATTGAACGCAAATCGCTTTAATAATTAAAATGCAACAACCTACATCAATGCAATATGTAAAACGCAAATCTGAAAAATCATATATATATATTTCACTGGTTGATGTGACTTATCAGGATGTAAGGTAGGGACACAATGTCAGCTTTAGATTATTATACCAAATGTCGCGAAAGCAAAGGTTAAAACGGAAATACAAGCTATTTTCTTGGATTTTACGGCATTTCTACCTATTTGATCTCATTATCAGTGACAGTAAAGATATACTTTTATTCAATACGGATAGAATGATCACAGTCTATTTGCAGAATTTGAGTTATAAACTATTATTGAAAGATTTTTATAATTATCATGTAATTAGTAAATGTTTACTGTACACCTACATGAGCACTTGGTTGGAAGGGTTTAATTAAAGTTCATAAACTTTTAATTGAATATACATGATATGCTAGAAGCTGTCTATGTCTAATTTTGCTGGAAGTAAATAATACGAAGGGAATAATTGTAAACTGGCCAGAAAAAACAAAAGAACGATCTTGATGTGATTTTTGTATGGTTGTAATTGATTTTTGTATGATTGATATTAAGAGTGATGTAGTTACTGCTGCCTTAATCATAAATAATTTTTTAAATAAAAAGATAAATAAAAAGTGTACCGAAACGTTTTTTCCTCATTTCTCTCACTATTCAAAACACTTGGAATAAATAAATGTCTTATTTCGTTCTCATGTAACAATTTTAGAAATAAAAATGTCATTCATAAATGTCAATTTATATACTATTTATATTATAAGACTTAAAAAGACAGGCCAAGAGATAAAAAGACTATTTTTAAGAAAGGATTTAAAGGAATGTAAATGTTTGATTTCCTTTCAACTTTTGTTTACATTTTGAAAACAAGTTCTGGGAGTTAACACCCTTGATATTTTTGTTGATTATTTCGCGAAAAACCAAAACCTGTAGCGTAGCAAATATTCAACTCTTTTAATAGGTGCGAAGGTGTAACCTTCAGGGCACAGAGTTGGAATGTTTAAAGTAAAACGTTTAAACAAATGTTTTTCATCTGTCTAAAACCTAGTAATCTCTTTTAAACATATTTGATGTAAACGCGGTTAAAACAGATGATTAAAACATGCCTCTTTAGTTTGAGTTTAAAATATTTTGTGAAAAACCATATTTATATCTCGTATCTGTAAAAAATATATAACATAACAACATCAAGTTTGATGTATCGCATTTATTCCTAAACAATGCATTAAAAAAATAATTTGAAAAAAACAACCGTATTCAAAAATTATGGAAAATAAAATTTCACTGTTGTCCAGTTAATTGAACCTTATTTCCTAATATCGACATTGAAGTCTGTTAAAAATACATTTGAATTGGTTATTTGTTCATTTTTACATTGGCCTCAATATCAATATTAGGTAATAAGGTTCAATTAACTGGGCGAGGTGAAATTTTATTTTTCATAATTTTTGGAGACGGTTCAATTTCTTTTTCAAAAATTTAATTTTTTTCACGCCCTTTATTTAGTTTCTACATAGTAAACGAACATATCCATTGTTTTGAAAATCTTGAAGTCTCCATATGTCAAACTTCATATAAATCAACAAAAATATTGCAATTATGGCAGCCATATTGGGTTCACTCTCCGATTAAAGAACTCATATAAGTTCTTTAATCGGAGGGTTCACTGTTTTGAATTCTTACTTTATGAGATCAGATTCGGTGTCAGCTACCACTTAAATACTTCCTAACTATCAATTTTAATGCAATTGCGATGAAATTTTGTGCGGCTCCTTCGACAAATTTGGCCAAATTTTCAACTAGAAAAATTCTGTTTCCTGTTCTTGCTCACCTTGCACTAGAATCAGCGTAATGAAATTATTATGGAACCACCGCCATATTGCAGATTGAGAAAGATTCTATAAAAATTGTCCAGTCAGATTGAACAAATATATATATATATATATATATATATATATATATATATATATATATATATACGTAACAATCTAAATTTAGTAGGGCTTCGGAAGCCGAAACCCTACTAAATTTAGATTGTTCTTTAACTAGTCGGACGTGACTATCCTTCATTATTTTTCATTATTCATTATTTATATATACATATATATATATATATATATATATATACATTTTTTTTCTAAAGCGACTGCTGTAAACGGACAAAAAAAAATGAGCGCCTATATCATACTATATGTTAATGTAAAACGGCATATGAAAATATATTTGAAGGTATAATCCAATGCAGGTCGGGGTATTTGCCCGCTGAGTAGTTGTTTCCTTCAATTCCTATTTATTATATATATATATATATGTATGTATATATATATATATATATATATATATATATATATATATATATATATATATATATATATATATATATATATATATATATATATATATATATATATATATATATATATATATATATATACATATATATATATATATGTATATATATATATATATAATAAATATATATATATATATATATATATATATATATATATATATATATATATATATATATATATATATATATATATATATACATACATATATATATATATATAATAAATAGGAATTGAAGGAAACAACTACTCAGCGGGCAAATACCCCGACCTGCATTGGATTATACCTTCAAATATATTTTCATATGCCGTTTTACATTAACATATAGTATGATATAGGCGCTCATTTTTTTTTGTCCGTTTACAGCAGTCGCTTTAGAAAAAAAATGAATTATAAAGGAATTTTCGAAAAACCGTTAAATTTTTGTTTCTTTGCAAATATCTCAATAAATATTAGTTTTAACGAGAAAATAACATTTACATTTATGTAGGATTAATAGTTACGAAGATATTTAAGTTTATAGATGGCATCCGAACGTTTATATGATGAAGTATTTAGTTTAATTGTTGCGGTATGCTATAACATTTCCTATCACTATGTGGAATCTAAATAAGAGATTATTAAAAAGTGCAACATTTTTTTGGTAAAAATTCAAACTGCCATCAAAAATAAGGTCAATAAGGAACATGCCTTACTACTTAGATTTTTTTCCCTATTTTCATTCACCTAGGAGAAGCCTTTTAAAACATAGAATTTTAATATTTTTTCCTCAATTCAAAGGAGTGTTTTTAGAGAATTAGTGGTGGTGGTATCGTGATTTTTCAAACGCATTACGTGAATCGTTACTATGTTCTTTTATATCGATCATATTAAAGCGTGATGTGAGTTACGATTTTGATACACGACGAAATAAATTAAAATGAATTAAAAATTGATATTTTTTACAAATGAAGTAACATCATTCAACACCCTAAATTTCATCTTCATTTACGCGTCTGATACATAGTCTGTTATAACGTGAGATTTGTAGACGTTTGTTACGAATTTCCTGAGCAGCCCATCGTACTAACATAAAGTTAAATATAAACACACCAATAGTAGACAACCCACAAATCCAAAGCCAAGGCAAGGAGGTTACACATTTGGAAAAACGCAGACATACATCTATACCCACCAGTGTTCTCAGTACCAAGAAATACGCCCTCCAAAGCGACTCTCTGGCATCGTTTTATACAACATAGAACGATTAATAGTTAATAAGGGAATACCAGATGGCACAAGACGAAGAGGACGCTCACCAAAACGTTAAACTGATGTCAGGAACTAATGGAAAAGAGCTTTGGTGTGACAGTGCGACAACCGCTACAAATGACGTGATGCTGTTAGACTTGCATTATAGCAAAGGGAGGCCAGTTAGAATAATGCATGGATCGCAAGATCTTTCTTGGCGTTGTGAATATAATAAGAAGAGAAAGTGATATTAACATAAAGCCAGATATCGCTTGCTCTACGTTTTAATATGTGCATATGGTCGTAGTCAAAAGTGGGCTCAAAGGGCCTAAACCGTGTTTATACGATATACACAGCATATATTTATTGATTGAGGCAGCGGAAAAACGTGATCGCACCGCACCCTTGTAGTAACTCCGTCAACAGTCATTACCAGTAACTTTGTAATATCAGTTATTAAATCGCAGTTCGTGAAATATTGCCCATCATAGTGAATTTACAAAGTTACAGAATTTTTGGAGCAAAAATGTACTCTTCTACTGAAGTTAAACTTTACGCCCTAGGGTGTAAAGTAAAAAGTTTGCCTAAAATAATTATATCCTAGGTCAAAAACTAGTTATTTAATTTTATGTAGTCCATTCATTTAGTTTTACTGGGTGTTATTATAAAATTTACCTACTTTCAGTGCTTTTTAATAATAATGCTTGAATTATTTATAATATTGATATACTTTTAATATTTTGATTAGTTTCCCTCGTTTGAAATTAGGTGACATTTCTATTTTTAAACAACTACCTTACAATTTTATCGTTTCACTTTACGCACTAGAGCGTAAAGAAGATTGTTTATATTTTAATGTATAGATATATTTTTTTGGAAACGACTTCGGTATTAGAAAAAATATTGTATGCAATTCGTCTGTAAAGTGCAAATTTATTTATTTCCTTAGAAACAACCAACCACTAGATAACTAATTAGAAATTCGGAACATTACAGTGGAGTAATATAAATTATAATAAAACTACAGTAGAATAGTACAAAAAAAACAAAGGTTATATTCTGTAATTATGAATTAAACTGTTGCCCCAGTCAAATGGAACAAAGGACCCCGCCAAATCCTTAAGGAAATTAGATTTCGGCGAATTTGGCTAATACTTTGTGAGAAGGTAGTTTAGGCGATGCTGACCAAAAATTCTCATGGGCCATCTGTTGAACTTCTAATCAGCATCCCCTAAACTACATTCTCACAAAGTTTCAGCCAATTCGCGGAAACTCAATATCCATAAGGATTCCATGGACCCCGCCAAATAATTATGGAAATTAGATTTCGGCGAATTTGGCTCAAACTTTGTGAGAAGGTAGTTTAGGCGGTGCTGATCAAAAGTTCTCATGGGCCATCTGCTGAACTTCTAATCAGCATCCCCTAAACTACCTTCTCACAAAGTTTCAGCCAATTCGCCAAAACTCAATATCCATAAGGATTCCATGGACTCCGCCAAATCCTTATGGAAATTGGGTTTCAGCGGATTTAGCTGGAACTTTGAGAAAGTTTGAAGTTTTCATGGTCCAAACCCTCTAAAGTTTAGTCTACGACCTCCACGGGACAGATACGTCCATTTGCGACAATTCCCGTTTGTGAAAACATACCACTTTACACACTTGTTGCATAAATAATTATTCCATCCCCAAAATTCGACCTCTTGGTCACATAAATTTTTTTCACTATATTATTTGTCTTGTTCTAAGGATTATCTTCCGTCTATTAAACAATTTCTGATTTTTTTCCACCTAGAAGATAAAAATGAACCACTGTGCAGCCCACTAGGAAAATTTCCCGTCTATACGCTCCTGGTTACAATAATTCACTATATATATTTTTTTACCTATTTATTTAACGTCGGCCTATTTCCGCTACCAGGGCCTATCACCGACGCCAGGAGATGAGCTACACCCAACTTGGAAATTTTTGCCGAACCTCTTCCCTTAAGACTAACTTGCTTAACATTTAATAGACAAGGGACCGCCTGCTTTACATCCCCTCCGAAGGATGGTATATCCACTACGTAATCCTCGTCTAAAATTACGTAACTTCTGCGTATACACTGATATGCAAGCCGCTAGAAGGTGGGACGAGAACGCTGTATTTCCCAAGATGGGTCACCCATCCAGGTACTAACCGCGCTCGATGTTGCTTCAACGGAATATCGACTGACATTCACATTGAAGTCTCTACGCTCACCTCAATAATTCACTATGTAGCAAGTTTACGCCTTACCTATAAGATATCTTCAAAAGTATGATAGCACAATATATAAATTTATTTTTATACAACGTTACCTAGGGAAGTGTCAGGCATCGTTTTTCAGTTCTCGAATGTGATTGGCACCAAATAAAAATTCTTGCATTTATAATGATGAGCCAAGAAAAATCTATATATTATGATATTGGATTCACGTTCGTAAGTTATATCAATAAATAATAAAATATTTATATCTTTCACTAAAACTGAATAGAGTGTTGGCTCCAAAAATACCATCTAGATGTGAAACACATCAAATATTGAAAAATCTCTGAAAGCTACGTAAAAGTCCAAACTCTGTCGAAGTATGTAAACTATTTTACTAAAATTATATTCGTTCTTACAGTCTGTCTAACCCTGACCTTTAACTCCAACAAAAAAAAGATTTTAAAACTTTGTCGAGGACTTTTTCTGAAGTACGAGCGCAATGTTACGAAATGAAAAAACAGTATTTAATTTTGAAACTTTCCATTTATTAATTTGAATCGGGATAAATTAATAAGTCCAGAAAGTTATCTGATGGAGTAAAAGCGGCGATAACATTTCATTTTAGCAAATGGCTAATAGAATTAAAAGCCAGGTATTTAAATATTTAATTGCGGATTATTTGAAACGATAGCGTATCATTTAAAAAGTGTATATTTATAATTGTATTAAAGCTGAACATATTAATATGCTTTGGAGCGTGGGAAGAGTACTTTGTAGTTATTTGTACCGTTTAACTTAAAAGTAGCATTAAGCTTAGATTAAAGTTGACATTACGTTTGTAACGTTGCCTGGGCCAGACTTACATTGGCACAAGCCTTCATTTGTTTTAAATAACTATTCTTATTGTAAGGTCAACTATACGTCCAAATTACATAGAGAGTATTTAAGAATTATATCTTTTATTTCAGGTTTTATATTCTAATAAAGCGCGTCACGGAGCGCAAGTAAAAAAACATTAAAGTTGTGGTATTATTGAACGCTAATTAGTTGAGTCAGATTATTGTCTTTAACGTTTCAAAAATTACTACTACCTAACCCAACCTAACCTTTCCAAAATAAAAAGAAAAACAAATATTTATTTATTTATTTCACCACTCTACAGGAACAATGTTCCCAATCACAGAGCTGTAAGTAGAAGTACACACAGATATACAAATAAAGACAAAAATACAGAGTGACCGGTAATGCGGCGTACACAGCATCGCACGACGAGGAAAGAACGCCAGCTTCGAAATTCGAACCACAAAGTGTCCATTTACGGCTGACGCTCTCCACCCATCGCACAGTGCTGTGCCCACCCCACCTATGGTCAATCTCTACGTACATATGTAATGTAGTAGCGAAAAAAATGCTCCTTATTATAGCTGATATTAATTCAGAACTTAAATTATTTTATAGTGAAATATTAGAAACATTTGAAATTAAATACAATATACAATATATGTAATAAATACATTATTTCAGTATGTTATATAAATTCAAACCAAAAACATGTTACTTATAAACTTTGAAAATACATTTTCAAAATATTCTTGTATCTGCTAAAACTATCACCAAAAATAACACACTCTAAAAATTGAATACTGTTATACAATATCATCATATATGGGAGAGTATTTAGTGTTATTAGTTGCAATTTGCAATTTGCAATGACCTAATAATTTTGTTATATTCATATAAATTTTATAATTCTAAATAAAAAATTACGAATTGATAAAATATATCATGACGATACTTGGCATAGTATGAATCCCATATGACACATGTTGTATTGGAGAAATTGCACTGAGCATATCGTTCATTGAGACGTCCATATACACGGAGTAGTCTCTCATTATTATAAAGATAAAATCGGAACTCATACATAAAAAACACACGTTCCCGTTGAGACTCTGACCAGTTAACATGATCTGTAGCAAAAGTTAGCCTAGCCCTCCGGTGATCTCTAGTTAAAGCTGTACCTCGAGCAGCAACTCTTGGTCTCGAATTATATACTCTAATAAAGTGCCCCCCATTCATAGGTGAACTTGCTCGTCAATATGCTCATAAGCATTTGGGATAACAAATTTACTATTTGTCACACACTATCAGCCGGTTTTACAATCGCAAGTTATCTTTCATGCAGTGGCGGCTGGTGAAATTTCAATTTTTTTCTCTTCTGTGGCGCATGGGACCCATACGAAATATGGGAAATAACATCTAGAGAAGCACTTCTCTATGACCCCTAATCTAATGTCAGGACTAATGCGTCAGGGTATGACTGTATCTCTAAAAAAATGCTTCAAATATGCATGCCACAGTTAAATGTATATTTTAATTACTTATTTAATTGTTGCATACTGCAAGGTGTATTTCCGGACTCGTGGAAAGTGTCAGTTGAAAAAAATTAATGATCAATTATGTCTTTCAGATCTACGACCAATAAGCCTTTTTCTAAAGTGGTAGAACGTTTAATGCATAATCAAATTATAACCTTTGTTAAAAGACATAACATTCTTCCTGAAAATCAGTAGGTTTTAGACCAGGGCACAGTACAACCAGTGCACTTCTAAAAGTTACAAATGACATAATTAGTGGAATAGATAAAGGTGAACACTCGATCTTAGTAATGTTGAACTGCTCTAGGGAGTTCGATACCATTAATCACAGATTAATGTTATCAAAGCTAAAATTCTATGGGTTTGCTGAGAATGCACTTAAACTTAACTTAATGCGGTCATATTTCTCCTCCAGAATGCAAAAAGTTGTTTTAAATGGTTCTGCCTCAGGCTTTGGGAGGTTGGGATCTGGTGTTCCGCAAGGATCAATTTTAGGACCGCTACTTTTCATTTTGTATACTTCCGATTTTGCTAAACAACTGAAATCTTGTCCAGCTCATTTTATGCCGATGATACCCAGATCTACCACACCTTTAAACCTGACATGATCTTTAACGCAGAGGTAGAAATTAATAATGATATTGAACGTCTAGTGCAGTTCTCCACCAGACATTGCTTAAATATAAATGCACAAAAATCAGCAGTCATAGTATTCGGTAACAATAAAGAATTTGTATATGATAATATTAATATCTTCGTAGAAGACCATAAACTGTCTTTTCAAACTACTGTTAAGAATCTAGGACTTACTATCGACGTAGATCTGAGATTTGTTCTACATGTAAATAATGTATTAAAAAAAACATATTGTTCGCTAAAATAACTATAATCAAATCGACACATTATAAGTCAAAGACTTAAAATTTTGTTACGTGATGCACTTGTACTGTCCTGTTTTAATTACTGTGATATAGTCTACGGTCCTTGCCTGGATCAAACGACGGTAACCAGGATACAAAAAGTGCAGAATTCGTGTATCCGGTTTATTTTTAATTTAACAACGAGGCAGCACGTTAGTGAGAAATTAAAAATATTAAATTGGCTAAATGTGAGGCAAAGACGACGACATCATCTGGCATCTTTTACACACAAGTTACTAGCCACTTCTACCCCTCAGTACCTTTGTGAACTCCTACCTCCACGATCTTTACTTCACCCAAGAAATCTGAGGCTTATTGATTTGTTGTCAATTCCCCGATATCGGCTTCCTCTCTTTCGTAGATTTTTTATTTATTCGGCAGCATCTCTCTACAATTCTATCCCTACTGACATAAAGAAGCTCTCTTGCTCCATTGCTTAACCTCAAATATAAAAAATATATATTAAACCAGTTAATAGCTATCATCTCCCAAATACGTATTAAGTCTCTTAAATTTCTTATTATGTACTTAATATATAAAAAAAATCTTTGTTTATCTAATTTTTCTAAACAAATTTTTGGTTGAGTGTAAGAGCAGCTCTAGAGCGCTGAACTCCGCCATTGTAAAAACACAAATAAAGACACTATTTATTTATTTATTTAAAAAATTTTGAAAAAGCAGTTTGCGAATTTTTTTTTTAAAATTCGGTAGCCTCCCCTGGGTCTAGGGACTCCTGTTTATTTTTTTTTGTCATATGCATTTGACTTTTCATAAAAATACAACAATACATTTTGGAGTTTATGAAAATATTTTTATTATTAACTGAAATACAATGAACTGAAATTTTGTCATTTACAATTTAACAAATTACAATATTTCAATTCGTTGTATCTGAGTTAGTAATGAAAATATTTTCATAAACTCCAAAACGCATTGTTGTATTTTTATGAAAAGTCAAATGCATACGACAAAAAAAAAATAAAAACTAGTGGAAGCATTATACTCTTCGCCGATTTACTGAACTTTTTATATAATTGTTACACATTCTATAGGATACTTTTCGCATTTTTCTTGTAAATAATGTTAGTTTTTGGACATTCTAAATTTTGTGATACCAACTTTGTTGTGAAAAAAAAATATATGAAAAAAAAAATCGCCATGTGAGGGATCGAACACGAGACCTTTGGATTGAAACAACAACAACAATAATATTTTATTTTAAGTTCAACCACAATATATGTGCCTCACCGGATCCTAGCCCGGAGCCAGCCAGACAACCACGGCGAACATCGCCGAGGTGGGTGTGAGGCTGGGTGGGGTAGGTCCGATTCGGGTTAGAAATAAATTCGAGGGGGGGGTGCTAGAAGCTCCTGTCTGCCACGGGCAGACTTCGAAAAAATTTCGTATGTGGAAATAATTGTTTATGGAACTTTAATAATATAATATTTAAAATCCTCTACCCCAAAAACCCATAAAACGATACCCCACATCGGTAGTGGGTTGGGGGTGGTGATAGGGGGTGGTAGTGGGGGTGGATGAAGTAAAAAAATATTTTGAGGTTTCTGGTTCTTGTACACACACTAAATCACATTTTTTTTCATCCCCTTTAATAATGAGGTGGGGGTGGCTAAGGCCAAAATTTTTTTTGAGACCTTAGCTTCTCTTGTATATACTAAATACCAATTTTATGGACTCTTACCTGCTTGAGCTACCTATTTACCCCAAATTTACCCCACTTTACCCCCAACTCTTCGACGGAACCAGATGAAAATATAATCTAGTTCAAGATCTCGTTAAAGTATATATGTTATATAAAATTATACGCTATATCATCAAGCTATAAAGCGACATTACAGATAGCATCATATTACAGTATTAGATAACAGCTTCCTTTGAATTGCTTATCTAGATATTAAGTTTCATTTTAACTTCTCACAATATTATGCTGATTAGCTAGCTTGCATTTCCTTTGTTCAACTTTGGCTGACACATCATTTGAAAACTTATAAATAAGACTAACAAGCATTTGTACCGGCAGTTATCATACTCACTTCATATTAAATGTATCATACATAAATTGTATCTTTTATTCAGGAATCAACGTTGACTCCTCATGTAACTAAATAAAAAAGTTTTTAAAAAGTCAATCACGCAAACAGTTATCTAACAAATGGCGCAGTCGTACGGATCTAAGTAACATCGCGTGTTCGGGAGCCTAACTAGTGGTAAACGTATCCAGCGGAACAAGGAAGTCCATCTGCAAAATGTGCCTAACCATTGGAAAAGAACCATTAGAACAAGGAGAACTTCTTAGCCGTGGTGGCGGATCCCAATCCTTTAATTAGAAGAACCTACTAACCAGATGAAGAAAATTTTCACGTTTCTCCTGCTGTTCGGATCAGCACTCTGTCAATACAAAATTACCCCGATCAATAACACTGTTGGTGTATACTACCACCAAAACACGGACATCGTAGTGACAAATGACAAATGGACTCTGCTAGTGCATAAAAACATTTCATCCCTCAAAGTAGCTTTTGACAAAAATCAAAATATCTTAGACAGAATCTTGTACACTCTCAATAATGGTGATCATAAGTTAATTATTTTTACGAGTGAAATTAAAACAGACTTTAACCTTTTAACACAAATATCCAACTCTATAAAAATGAAATTTGACGAAATCTTTTCAGATACAAAAAGATATAAACGAGGAATACTTAATGGTATCGGTACATTATTCAAATCCATAACTGGAAACCTAGATGCTGAAGATGGCCAGTACTATACTAATTGTATAAATAAACTAAATAACGACGAACATCAACTGGAAAACTTAATCAAAAATCAAATTTCAGTTACGACTTCTGTTATTAAAAACTTCAACTCGACTATACAAAAATTACAAATTGACGAGGAAACGTTTAACAAAGATCTCGATGAAATCGAACGCACAATTCAAACCATGACTCAAGCTATTGAGGCTGCTCATATGAAACTAAAATTCTTATACATTTCCGAACAACTAATGGCGAGCTATTTGTATATCGAAGATAATTTAAACGACATTCTAAATTCAATACCATTTGCCAGACTAGGAATCATTCACACGTCAATCATAACCCCTAATCACTTAGTGACAGCACTACAAGAAGTTTCACAGAGCTTACGAAGGAACAATTTGCCTCTCCCCATTAAATTATCGGCAGTTGCTAAGTATTTGGATATTATTGAATTACAAGCGTTTCAAATGGATTCTAACTTAGTATTTGTTTTAACAATACCACTTGTTGAACCCCAAAATTATAACACCTATCGCCTATATCCTATCCCGATACTTGATAACAGAACTGGTCTACATCACATTTTATCTATTTCACAAAAGTTTATCGCGAGAGACGATGATTCTTTAATGTACATACCTATACAAAATTTGAAAGAATGCAAACCTCTTTATTTTGGAACCAAACTATGCTTAAACCTATACGCTTATCCCATCGATCAAAATGCCATATGCGAGGCCAGAATCCTCAAACCACCAGCTAGACTCCCAGAAAACTGCCAGACCTCCTTCATCATCAGCCAAGGGTACAATGTTCAAGAACTTGAAGACAACTCATGGCTAATAATTAATTCCGAACCACTTCACATTACCATCAACTGTCCAAAGAGAGAATCCACAACAGAGCTAATCAACAAAAATTCCATCATCAAACTACAACCAGGATGTTACGCCTACGCAGGCATCACCCGAATACAAGCCAGTGCTAAAGACTTTTCCGAAATTAAGGACAATTCACATCCTATCCAAATTCCTTTTGAATGCTGTAATCACATGCCCGACAAAATCAAAATTCCAAAATTAAAACCTCTCAAATTAAACAATCTCGACGTAGAAGACCTAGATATTGCTAAAAACAAATTGGACCAATATTCCAAAGACCTGGATGACCTCATAAACGAACCTTTTGTGACCAAACACATATCTTGGTTCACATATTTCATAATCACTCTCATCATTCTATTAGTTCTACTTTACATAACCTGCAAATGCAGAAGAAGAAGATGTGGAGCATTGCGAATCCAACCCTCAACGGACAACCCTCCTTCACCTCCTTCAGAGCGAAGCAGAGTTTTTACCAAATTTCCTAGACTGATCCCTCCAAGAAAGCGACCTGGTATTAAACCTCAAGAAGAAGAGGACATCGAGTTAACATAGACTTTCATATGTGGAGTTTTACCCTTGTCTATTAATTTAGACCATTGTATTTTATTCTTATTACATTTATGTAATCTACTACTCGCTTATTATTATTATCATCTACCAATTTTAACTTTTATGTATTTTATTATTTTGCTTTGTATTCATTCAACATTGTTTCAATTTATTTTGCATTATATTCATTTAACGTTTCTAACAATTTTCAAAAGTTGCTGCATAACATCAACTTTTTTATTAAGGGGGAAGTTGTTATATAAAATTATACGCTATATCATCAAGATATAAAGCGACATTACAGATAGCATCATATTACAGTATTAGATAACAGCTTCCTTTGAATTGCTTATCTAGATATTAAGTTTCATTTTAACTTCTCACAATATTATGCTGATTAGCTAGCTTGCATTTCCTTTGTTCAACTTTGGCTGACACATCATTTGAAAACTTATAAATAAGACTAACAAGCATTTGTACCGGCAGTTATCATACTCACTTCATATTAAATGTATCATACATAAATTGTATCTTTTATTCAGGAATCAACGTTGATTCCTCATGTAACTAAATAAAAAAGTTTTTAAAAAGTCAACCACGCAAACAGTGATCTAACATATATGTGTACTAAATTTCAAGTCAATATCTCAAACGGTTCCAGAGTAAATGTGCGCACAAAAAAAAAGTTACAGACAGACAGACCGACAGACAGACAGAAAATTTTTTTTTCGCTCAAACTTAAAATCTCTCTTTCATGACATTTTAAGCCTATTTGAACAATAAAAATTTTAAAAAACTTTTTTGTTGTTACTATACTTCCACTGGATATGGAAGTAATAAACACAACACTGAGAACACTAAAATCGTAGGCGAGGGCACTTCGTAATTTTGATTGTTGATACGGGGAACACAACTAAACGAAAAAACCCGTTCGAACAAATGACGACCTTGTGGTCTGATCGCCGACAAGGAAGGTAGGGTGGAAATAAAATTGTGGTTCAAAAAATTAGGATTTACGTAAGTTTTCAGTCTAGAGGGGATTTAGAGAGACAAAAAAGAAATGAAAATAACAAAAAGGATAAAAGAACAAAATTGTACAAACATAAATGGGAAGAAAGAGGGATTGGAAAGATGAAAAGTTGAGGAAAGATAAGGGTAAAGGTATGGGTAAGTTATCGTAGAAGGAAGTGTGGCTAGGGGAGCTGCTGAAAGATAGGCAACGCCTGGTATGGTAGGGGGTGTCTTATATCGAAAAGTATGGCATTGGGCTATCTCATCTTACCAGAAAACTTGAATGAATATCGTTCAAGAATTATATTTCAACGGATTAGATACATTATTACGAAATATATATATTGGTAAAATATAAAAACAAAAAAAAAATTATAGAGAATAACATTTCGCAAGATTTCTATTTAAATACAAATGACAGAAATTATGAACATTTTTTTTTTATTTAAATGATTAATAACTTTTTTATTTACCGATTGATTTTTTCAATAGGGTTCTTCCCCTAGCTAACGCTAACTTACTTTCCAAATTTCAATACAATCGGACTTTTCTTTCTTAAGTTATCGTGCTTACAAGAAACGTGACGGACGGACGGACAGACGGACGGACGGACAGACGGACGAACGGACGGACGGACATTTTGAAAGTTGTTCAGAATTCGTTCACTAACATAATGATATGAAAATTTTTTCTCTACGAGCGATATTTACTGATTTAGAAATGTGCCAATCAAATACAATATACTCTTCGTTTTTGCGAAGAGTATAATAAACAGCAGTCCCTAGACCCAGGGGAGACTACCGAATTTCAAAAATTTTTTTCGCAAACTGCTTTTTCAAAATTTTTTAGAGACATGCTTCTCTAGATGTTATTTCCTATATTTCGTATGGGTTACATGCGCCACAGATGAGAAAAAAAATATTGAAATTTCACCAGCCGCCACTGCTTTCATGTTAGTTGACTCTTCCATACAAAATAATGAAAGTATATGATGGAAAAATTAAACAACAAATAATGAAAAATATGTATTACATTAAATTTTCAAATGTTCTGCCTCCCTCCGAAATGCATAATCTACATCTTTATAAAAAATTCCGTTTTAGTCGAATGAATGCCTGCCGCTTTTGCTTTATTTCATTTATCGCTACTGAAATTTTCCTGGCGTACACTATTTCCTTAAAATGCCCCCAAACAAAATAATCAGGAGATCTCGCTGGCCACCTGATTGTACCACCGCCCTCGATCCAGTCATTTGGAAAGTCGTTATTTAAATATCTCCGTACTTCTATGGCATGGTGGCAGGATGTGCCGTCCTGTTGAAACCACATATGTTTTCGAATTTCTAATGCGTCCTCCAGTAAAAACGGCAGCTCATTTTCCTAGAAGTGCTTCATTCAAGCGAGGCGGCAGCTCAAAGGGACCGATGAACTCAGCGTTCAAAATTCCACTCCACAGGTTTACACTAAATTTGTGCTGGAAGCTGGATTCCCTTGAGTTGTGGGGATTCCGAATTAGACTAGGCCCATAAGTAGGAAATCCATCTCTATAAAGTGCAAGAAGTATTTCATGTAACAATTGGGGAAACAACGTTTTTAGGGTATTTCGACCCCACTGAATACGAATCTGCCTGTTGCCAAAGCGAAATTTGGACCGGAAGAAGATGGCGACAAAAACTCTGTTGCCTTATATCTCCCTTGTCCGTTGGCTTAAAATAATGATTTAAACGTCTGCTTAGGGGTTTTCTCGGATGCCAAATACATTGCAATGCTCAAAATTTACTTATCTTAAGTTTGGAGTGCATGGGTTCCAAGATAGCTCCCAAGATGGTCGCCGAAACTTTGTTGTGTTTACGTGCGCTCCGTGCATCTTGTTGTATTTGAAGTGTAAAATCTGCCAGATATATACTTTTTAGTGGTTGAATGTGTACTTCTGTGTGTGTGTTACGCATTTTTAAGTAATATTTTACACCTTCCGGAATACAATTTGGTAACAAAATTGTGTTACTAAAGGTAGAGGAGGCGCGTGTAATAGTGGAAAAGGGGAATAGTGGACGAACCTTATAAGAATTTCAAATTTGGCGATAAGAAGCTGTTTTATGGTGTAAGTCATACTTTAACCTTTCATTTATGATATACAAGCAGCGTTAAGCCGGTAAGTGAATTTATTTATATAAATAGCATAATTTGAAAAATGCTTTACATATGAATTGAAGTGTTAAGTTCGTGTCTTCGGAGTCCATAATTACGATTACAAAAAAATATATGTGCTGGAAGTTAATTAGGTATTAAACGAAGGTATTTGGAAATCATGCCCGACCGGTGGTGATGGATCCTAGTCATCTAGGTGGAGGCTTCACCAAAACCAGTACATTCCCCTCCTTATGACCCTTGAGCGCGTCCCCAAAGCCTGTACAGATATCCTAGCCTGTAATTGTTCATCCCAGTGCCTGAGTACAATGTGATCGTACCAAGGGCGGATCTGGGCCTTGAACTTGGAGGGGGGGGTGACACACCCGCGTGCTGAAGATAACAAAAATGTCTTTCCCTGAAAATTAAAATTGATGAGCGGAGTGAGAGAATCATAAAAAAAATGTCTAGTATAGAAAAAACAATTTATAAACAAAACTAAACAGAATATATATTGTAAAATATAAAATAAAACAATAAAAATTATGACATTTTAAAACGAAAGTTGATGGTTTACAGAATCTTGGGAGGCGCTTGGCACGTGCAAGAAGAATAGACTGACTTACACCAAGTTATGCCACCGCTCTCGACAATGTTTGAACTCTTTAAATCGTTGATTTCTTATTTTCCTTGCAACCTTGCCATAAGCTAAAAACATTTGAATGATTGTTTTATCTTCTTTGCAATCTTGCAATAAACAATGTTTGAACTTTGAAATGGTCGTTTTCTTATCTTCCTTGCTCACTTTCGAGTAACAGGATGCCATCTTGGGCGCCATCTTGGTTCCCATGCACTCCAAACTTAAGGTGAGTAAATTTTGAGCATTGCAATGTATTTGGCATCTGAGAAAACCCCTAAGCAGACGTTTAGATCATTATTTTAAGCCAACGGAGATAATATAGGGTAACAGAATTTTGGTCGCCGTCTTGAATACCGGACATCCGGTCCAAATTTCGCTTTGGCAACAGGCAGATTCGTATTCAGCGGGGTCGAAATACCCTAAAAACGTTGTTTCCGCAATTGTTACATGAAATGCTTCTTGCATTGTTCTTTTTTGAAAACATGCCTAGTCTAAATTCAATAGTAGTGCGTATTGTGGGTGTTGAATAGCCCAAATCTTTTAAAATGGGATTGATCGGTCCATGAAAGGTCCATAAAATTTTATTGAAAAAATTAGGGTCCCCCCGATTTCTTTGTAGCATCTCTCTGCAAAACTGTACTCTAATCGGATAATTATTGGGTAATAATCTTGCACCCTCTGGATGTGATACGGGTGCAATCTGTTAGTACCTACGTAAAATTCTCTGAACAGATGTTGCTTTACACTAATCATTGGATCTAGCTTAATTTCATGCAATAATTTTTCTTCCGTTCCGGATTGATCCTAGATCCAGGCTCCTTGATGTACTGCGCCAGGAATAACTCCTACCGCGTAAGAGATATGAAGTCTGTTAAAGATACGATGATCCGGAATACGTTACTGCGGTGGTCCCGCTCGTCCTTCACTTCCTCTTGTCTAATAAGTGATAAATATACAAATATTTAATTATGTGTTATTTAATTTTTCCATCATACACTTCCATTCATTATTTTGTACAGTTTTGATTAATTTAATTTTTCTCGTTTTTTTTGGATTTATCATGATTAATGACTTTTAAACTGTTTCGATGGCTGCACGAATTTGACATTTTTTTCATGTAACTAACATAAATCAAAGTAGTTTTTAACATTATGTTCACATCATCATCGAACATTTTTTTTAGAATACCCATTTGTAAATTGATCTTTTTTTTTCTCAGAAACATAAATTTTAGCAAAAAAGAAACAAAAAAAGGTGTTTACATTAATCGTCAATAAAACCTAGTTACTTTATGTGGTTACTACATTACCGAAGTATATCTGTGGCGAATTTCAGGCCAATGCACTGATTAGTTTTAGCACAGTGGTGATTTTTGTAAGGAAGGTAGTAAATTCCTCAAAAACCTCAAAAGCCGGAGTAACTTTTAAACCGTCGACTTTTAGATAACCGTATATTATGTTCAGGAGGTTGGTAGCGATGTCCTCTTTCACTAGGTTTCTTTTTGACCACTGTCTCTGGGACACCCTGTATATTCTACTACAAAACCTAGAAAAACGTTTATTTTAACAATAAAAATGTGTTTTATTTTAAGCATTACATCATGGATAATAAAAGGTGCGCAAATTTTTCTGCCGATGAGGAGAGTTTAATAGAAATATTATAGAGAATAAAAAATGTATTCTTCAAACTATACCGGGTTGGCTCCCCATCACTGCTATATGCATTTACTTCATAGGTATCCATTTTTAAACGAAATATCAAAACATTATTTTGTGACAGTTTTTTTGTAGTTTGTAAATTGCTAGTAAACTACCAAGTTCTAGTTTACTCACACCTCATCTGCTAGTAAAGTTAATTACTAGATAACTACGACCTTGAAAATGACCAGCTATTGTAAAACCCAATTTCTCTAATAACCTAAAAGTTAACTCTGACTGACAGTTAACCAGCGATTGTAAAACTGGGTGTATGTGTGTTACAAATTTTAAGGAAAAAATATCTCGCTGTTCTTAACACCCTGTAATCAATAAAAAAAAATCTTATCAATAGTACATTCACATTCTTGAATAAAAAGCCTATCATACAAAAAAAACCATCGAAAGATTATGTTCATCAGGATTATTTTGCTTGGCAAATATTACTAAGAGGTCAGGACAAAAATTAACTTCAAACTGTTGGTTATTTTTTGATACTGTGTTAATTTGTTGGAGAAGTATATAGCCTATGTATTATCGAATGCGGCACTCTGAGTATGATGACTTAGAACAAATCTCCCGTTACTCCGATGCTCACGGCCTCATATCAAGTGCGGAAAACTGCGTACATAAATACTGGATCTAAAAAGTTGCTAAACAAATTAAATCTAAACAACGTACATTTTTTTAAATGGCACTAAAATAGCTTCCTCACTCGAGTAAAGAACCTCTGCTCAGAAATCGATGTTCAATAATACGATCAAGTCAATCATATAGTGTTTATTTAAAAATATTACATCGTAAGTGTTGATTGGTGTGAGGAATGAGTGTCAGCAAAATAGGAACATCCATGAAGCCTAAGTGAATATTAACGTAAGCTCACCCGCCTTCAAAGAATCCAGAATCGTGACATCATTAACCCACCTAAAAAAATGACTAACAAGCGGTTAACTTAACGCTAGATTGTAGTCTAGTCCAACATTGGTCTAATAACTGCCTTCAGCATGGAAGTAGAAATATGTTAGAAACTTCAAATAATTTGGAATAAACGTTGTTCTCTTGGGCTTTTGTAGCAAAACTTAAATTCTTATTAAAAAAAATGAGAACTAGTTCGGGAAATAAACGTAACAGTTTTACGAATTTAGGCAATGATGAATAAAGATTACTGGCATTTTGTAATGTTCTTTGTCTGATAGCATTTCTGAAAAAAAAAACGGTTTTAATGAATGAAATTATCGATATTTCTTAGTCTCTGCATCAATCTGACATATTTCTTCATTTAAAATATAATAATTAATGAATATCCATGGAGCTATTTTTGTTGTTGGTTAGCCGCTGCAAAAATGCTATTGGTTCTTAACTAGTCACTTATGTAACAAGACTTGAGCCACTAGGAAATCAGATGCTGCTTGTTGGTTTATTTACAGAACAAATTAATGACAGCTACTGAAAATAGCTAGAACTCCCTTACCTAACATTTGCTAAAATTCGTTAAATTAGTTAATAAAAGGGCTCGTTACCGCTGAGCTATGTGATGCAGGCCTACGTTCCGTGGGTGCTAGAACTTATACTTAAGGATTCACCGCTGCGAGAGAACAATTTTTTTTACAGAAAACGAACAGAAAAGATTGGTACTAAAAGGGCACTAAAAGTCATCGAATCGGTATCCTTAATTTTTCAGCTCATATGCGGTTCTGATGTTAACCTTGTGCCAAATTTTATCAAAATCAGTTAACTAGTTTCGGTGTTATCATGTCCAAATTCATATACACATACATACGTACATAAATTTAAAAAACACTTTTTCATGTTGCCTCACCTCAAAATGGAAAAATCTTGTCTTTCAGTTTTAGGCTAATTGCAGTAATCTTCCCATTTTTATGGATGGGAAGGTAAAAATATACAAAATATCTAAGAAACAGCAGATCTTGTTTTGAACCATTTGCTATATTGCAATCGAACAGAGTTCAATAACACACTTTCCAAGTTTGTAGTAATTTCCTGATCAAGAGGTTTACTTACACTTCAGCAAATAAATGTGTTTTTATCACTATATGAAAAGTAATAAAATTTACAATCCGTAATAAATTTGGAAGTCTCATAAAAGTACCCGCAAATTTAATAAAGGCAGTATAAAATGTACATTAACGTGCAACGGTAAGATGCGACCTTATTATTATAAATATTTTATTACGTATAACGTTATAAAAAAGTTATAATAAAGTACGAGAAACCCATAACATACAAGCAATTTGTTGATAAATAGACTATAACTTGTCTCAGAAATGATGCATTTTGTATATGTGCGCATATTCCTGGTTAAAGTCAAAACAGCGAAGGTGATGGAGTTGTTCAGTAGTTAAACTTTCACTTCTAGCTGTTCGATCTCTAGTCCGATATCAACTACCTTAAAGATGTCGTCGTCAGACGTTACAAGACTGTACATTAGTCTTTTGCTGTATTTCGTTTTATCGTCTTGAAATAACTGCTAATAAAATAAAATTGGCCCAACAATACACAGCACTGCTGAAATTGTACGCAAGCTGTGTTAGGTAATGTTAATTAGGGACTTCACCATAAATAAATAGGAATTGTAAATAAATAGCGGCAGGGAAATACTGGGCGAAATATATTAACCCCATCGTCGACGGTTACTGAACGTCGAAAGACAATAGGTAAATTCGGGTTCTTATTTTGGGACGGTTCAAGAACGATCTCTGACTGCGTAGTTTCAAAAATTTGAGAATTGTTCTGGGACTGTTCAAAATTGATCAGAGTTATGAATAAACCCGAACATAGGTTACTGTTTATCCGAACAGTGACCGTGATATAAAAGAGGTGGGGGATACTCCTAACCTAACTAAACTTTTCCAATTTCGGCAACCTAATCAAACTTTTCGAATTTCGGCGGACTTTCATTTACATTTATTTAAAATATTAAAATGAGTAATGAAGGCAAGATACAAACATCCAAAAGAAGAACGAACAAGCAAAATGGCGACACTTTGTTTCTGTTTAGTTTGGGCTCTTCCTTAAAGAGCATGCGTGAAAAAAAGTCCGAAATCAGTACTTGTTCTAAACCTCGGACTGATTTTGATAGTTCTAGAACCATCCCAGTACATTTCTTAAATTAACCCGAACATCAAACTACTTTACCTGGACTGATTCAAAAACAGTTCGGCCAAACCCGAACATGTCGAGAGCAACTGCGCAAACTCCTGATAATTCTCGGACGGTTCTTTTCTGAACCCGATTTTACCTAATAATTGATAAATTCTTTAAACGGTTCGGCCTCTCCGCCGGCGGATTGCATACATTTTTATAGACTACAGTAAAAGTTACAGGTACGCCTGCTATGATTGGCTCTTTGATGTGCTATGGTGAATGGTTAACGTCAGTTAACGTTTTGTATGACATTTGATGCATTGTTTTGCAATCTGTGCATTGTGTGGAGTGTTTGTGTGCGAAATAATATTTTTTACGAGATCTGTTATTATTGGAGTCGGCGGGACTATTTAATTAATTGTTTGTTAAAACAATTATATTGAAATAGGAACAAAATGGATTCAAGGGCCTCAAGAGAAAAACCATCAACATCATATGCGATGTGTACTCTTTGTTCAAAGAAATTCGGTAGCATCAAATTACTTAACTGTCACAAAAAATGTATACAAGAAATTGTTGCTGTTTCAGGTTCAAGGGTATATAAAATCGTTTGTCCAGTGTGTGAAGAAAGAAATTAACTTAAAACTCATTCACATTTTACGAAAACATATAATAAAAACCGCTGCCTAAAGAATCACTACATCCACATCCAGATTTTCTATCCAAGTCACTCAGAACAAAAATATTTTGTATGTGGAAATATAGTAAAATAACTAGAGGTTTTAACTTCGGAATAATGTCACATTGAACGGATTTCGTTCATTTTTGGCAGTATAAGAGTAAACTTAAATATCTCCGAAATTATTAATCCTACATCAATAAACAAAAAATATAATTAATTCCCAGTTTGTACTTTCTGTAATTGGTCTGTAACATTTTTTCAATAAAGTAATACTTTTCGAGATACTTGACGAAAGCCGTTTGGAAATACCTTCTTTTTTAAGCTAAAATCGCAATTTTGAAGTCTAGGCCAGGCAACATAGGCCAAAAAAGGTATAGACGAAATAATTGTCGGAAAGCTGGAAATCGTTTTAATCTCTTTATTTGCATGTAAAAGGAGTTTTTTGAAGTTTGCACCAATTTTCGGGTTGTGCTGTATGGCGCGACCAAAAACCTCTACATTTTCTGACTTTTTTCAGCTTTTCACTAATAACTCCTAAAGTATGCACTTCTAAAAAAATTTTACTTTTTTATAAAGTAAAGTACACAAAATTCTACATCCAATGAGTGCCACATATTAGAAATTAAGTCAAGTGGTATGGACGATATGCATGTTCAAAAAACAACCATTTTTTAATTTTTAAAGGAAAAATCATATATTAGACTTTTAAATCTTGTTTCCATTACGTAATAGTTATTTACGTAACCAGTTATGAAAAGAGTAATTTTACATGACGAATGTAATATTTGCCAAAACGAGCGAGCGAGTTTTGCAAATTACATTGGCTCCATACCCACCATCTTTATTTGATGAACAAGGAATGATGAGGAAATCACGTAAATCTATTTTCTATGATTTGTTTGATCCAGTGGATACTCCGTCAAACATCGAAAGTGCTCTCTATGTGATTGACGGTGGATTTCTACTTCATCGAGTGCCGTGGGAGTTGAGAGAAAGGTTCTCTTCAGTTCTCAACAAATACGTAGATTACGTCAAAAAATACTTTGGGGCGCGATCAATCATAGTATTTGATGACGACCCTACAAAGAAAAGCACAAAATCTGCAGAGCGCCTTAGAAGGAACAAGTTTATTGCAGCCAACGTTGAATTTGGTGAAACAATGTTTTTGACAATTTCAAAAGATAAATTTCTCTCGAATGAAGGGAACAAAAAACAATTCATCTCAATGCTGATTCGGAAATTTGCAGATGAAAACATCGCTGTCGAACAAGCTGCAGAGGATGCCGACATAACTATTGTCAGAAGGGCTCCAGAAAATTCTACACACTCCGAATGTGTGATTGTGGTAGGAGAAGATATAGATCTTTTAGTACTTATTACTGTGTTAGCTCCTAATAGTGATCGGTTGTTTGTCATGAAGCCTAGAAAAGGAAAGCCAGAGACCGTTTTCTATTCCACGACACAGTTTAAAATATCAAATAAAGTGAAGAAAAATATATTATTCCTTCACGCGTTCAGTGGATGCGATTCAACATCGGCCGTTTTCAGACAGGGGAAGATGAAATTTGTAAAGCTACTCGACAAAGATGCGAAGGTACAAAGGACGGTCGAGATATTCAAAAACCTTGACGCGACTACAGATGAAATTGGTGCTGCTGGCGAAAAAGTAATTGCTGCTTTGTATGCCGGATCGCTTCTTCAATCTTGTTCTCTGAATGAAACACGCTTTGAACCAAATCCTTAGTACAGAATAATTTTAACTTGGCCACTCTTCTTCCAACTGAAGAAGTTGCTAGACTGCACTCAATGAGGGTTTTCCTACAAGTTAATTTGTGGAAGGGCCATTTGATGGACCCAGTTCACTGGGGTTGGAAGGTCACTAAGCATGGGCTACTCCCAGTGCCATCAACAGCCGAACAAGCCCCGCAGGAACTACTTAATAACACTGAGTGCAAATGCTTAGAGGGATGCCGAAATGCTTGTGGTTGCAGGAAGCAAGGAATGAAATGTTCTCCAATATGCTATAATTACAGAGATGCGTCCTGTACCAATTGATGACGAACCAAACTTCAATGACGACGAAGTAATACTACCTGACGATAATGACGAATTAGAAGACCTGGATGATGAGGACCATAAATTGGACCAAGCTTCTACTTCCAAACGCAGCAAACTTAATTGATGTTGTATTTACATAATTTTGTATACTCTACTTTTTTTGTTCAATACTCACACATCAAAATTTACCATCAAAGCATTTTGTACTTTCAGTCGATTTTTAACGTTACATATTTATCACAATGTGCGCTTTTATTTTAAAATCCAAGAATTCACCACCAAGTATTGACCACGATAAGTATTGACCAGTTAACTTTGATACAGGATATAATATTATAGGATATTCACATATTACATTATATATTTCACATATTACATTTTACGTTGCGAAAATATGTAAAAAACACATTTTTTTGTTAAATGAAAACTCGTCGTTTTTGACCGCATATCTTCCTAATAACTTTTCACATTTTAAAATATATGGTACTCATTCGACGTAGAATTTTATGTACTTTAATTTATAAGAGAATAAAATTTTCCGAGAAGTGCATAATTTAGGAGTTATTGGTAAAAAACTGAAAAAAAGTCCTAAAATACCGAGGTTTTTGGGACGCCTGTCATACAGCACAATCAGAAATTTGGTGCAAACTTTAAAAAACCCTTTTTACACGCAAATGAAAAGATCAAAACCATTTTCAGCTTTCCAACAATTAATTCGCCTACAAACCCCATGTGCCTGGCCTAGTCGTTATAACTTTAAAACTATCAATTTATGTGAAAAATTGAATAAACATATAAATTAGCAAGCCCCCGCACAATATAGAAACTTTTCTGTGAAGAATTTACTATTATACTGCCAAAAATGTACGATATCCGTTCAATATGACATTATTCCGAAGTTTTGCATATTGTTTACCTCTCTTTAGGTACTGTACTAATAATTCCTTATGGAACTTTAATAATATAATATTAAAAATCTTTTACCCTAAAAACCTATAAAATGATACCCCACGCCGGTATTGAGGTGGGGGTGGTGATAAGGGGGTGGTACTGGGGGTGGATGAAGTAAAAAAAATATTTTGAGGGTTCTGTTTCTTGTACACACACTAAATCACAATTTTTTTCATCCCCTTTAATAATGGGGTGGGCGTGGTAATGGAGGTGGCTAATGCCAAAAATTTTTTTGAGGCCTTAGCTTCTCTTGTATGTACTAAATACCAATTTTCTGGACTCTTACCTGCTTGATTTTCCTATTTACCTCAAAGGACCACGCACACAATACATGAGTTTTGTGGCTCCGGTCAAATTTCGTGAAACTCTGGAAAATAGTTGTTCTCAGTGAGTAGAAAGAAAGTCTAAATGGGCGCGAAGCTCCAAACCTCATTGGTTCCGTGATAAGACCAGATGAAGCTCTAGAAACAACCTCTACCAAACAACAAGTGAGCTAATCCACCTAACCCTGGGAACAGAGAGTTTAGTCGCTTATTTTGTTTGAAATTATTGAATTTCATACCACAAGCGACATAACCCACCTAACCACCAACCCCCTAACCCACCTAATCTCTAGAAACCACCCCTTCTAAACCACAAGAAGGCTAACCCACCTGACCCTGGGAACAGCGAGTTTAATCGCTTATTTTTCTTGAAAGAATTAAATTCCACACCACAAGCGGGCTAAACCACCTAACCACCAACCCTCTAACCCACCTAACCCCTAGCCAAACCACCAGTAGGCTAATCCACATGACTTTTGGAATAGTAGTACAAAAGTCTGAATGGGCGCCAAGCTCAAAAATATACTGGTTTTGAGCTAGAGCTGCTTGAACGCTGCGACCAGCAAATATTCTGTTCGCTAAAAATCGCGAATATTCAAATACCGTTTTCATGGTTCAAAATCTGCCTATACTCGTACCAAGAATTTTCGAAGACGCTGATCACGAATCTGGGGTCAGATTATCGATATGGTGACCCATAATTGGTCATTTGTTTCCTAAAATGAATCGAGAATCTCCCAAAATGAATCAATTTTCCGATATCTCTAAGAAACGGCCGAAGCTCGTATCAGAGGGTTTTCGAATTATAGTGATCATAAATCTGGAGTCAGATCCCACCCTCCGGACACCCTGGCAGTGGGGTAGTTCGATTGATCTTGTTATTTACAATCATTTGTTATCAAAAAACCAACCTTCCCCCAACCCCACCCCCTATTGTGTCATAATACTTTGGAATATTATAAAAATATTTTACGGACGTTCGCATAATAACAGAAATGTCTACATAACCTACACTTCATGTGTTCAAGTGTCTGCATATGCTACGTTTCATATAATAGTATATTCACGCCCGACGGCAATGAAGAGAAAGGCTCTTTATTCCCGAGGGTTGTATGCTATTTTTTTTCACAGTAGCCTTTAAAATAGCAACTTTCTGTACCCGCCCCGGCATAAAGTTGCTACTTTAAAGACTTCTGTGAAAAAAATATACATATCGATTGGTCCGAATTCAGCTGGTCTTATCTCGGAACCAATGGGGTTTGGAGCTTCGCGCCCATTTGGACTTTTTTTCTACTCACTGAGAAATACTATTTCCCAGAGTTTCACGAAATTTGACCGGAGTCACAAAACCCATGTATTGTGTGCGGGGTCCTTTAAACCAACCCTTCGACGGAACAAGATGTACATATAATCTAGTTCCAGATCTCATTAAAGTACATATGTGTACCAAATTTCAAGTCATTATCTTAAGCGGTTCCAGAGTAAACGTGCGCAGAATAAAAGTTACAGACAGACAGACCGACAGACAGAAATATTTTTTTCGCTCAAACTTAAAATCTCGACGTTTCATGACATTCTAAGCCTATTTGAACAATAACAATTTTTAAAATTTTTTTTGTTGTTACTATACTTCCTTCCACTGGATGTGGAAGTAATATATTATAACATCTCATCTTTGGAAATTCTGGCCTACTTGTCTGAATTTTGGATTTTGAATTTTGAAAATGGTTTTTGGTTGCTTTTCCCTGGTTGACTATTGCTTAATTTTGCTGCTTGAATGTTGTTCCTGGATTTGTCCTGATCATTTTGAGGTATGCTTGACTTCAGTCCGTTCTGTATTTTTCTTGTACCGTAAACACGAGTCGTTGCACTATGTTTCGCAGCACTCTGGTTTAGATTCATCTATTTTCTTAATTGTAACACTCGCAGCTTTTTTACAAAATTTTGTTCTCTTTTTTCTAGTGTTTCACCCCTGGACTTGGGGGTTGTTTTACAGCCTGATGTGAATTTTGCCCTGAATCTTATTTTGTGATTCTAAAGTGAGATTATATGAACTACTTTTATTTTACCTTGAAATTCCATTAAATCACAAATTGAGCTGTCGCAGTTTTCAGTAATTGTTGTTTCTATGCTTTATTATTATATTTTTAATTAAATCTTTCAGGTAAACACTTCTTTTTACTAATTTTTATTTTTTTTATTTTTGTTTAGTTTCTTTAGCTATATACTAGTCTTTACACTAAATCCCTATTTTACTCTATGTTTTATGTTTAAATCTTTTTATTCTACAGCTTTTTCTTTTCTTTCCATTTTATAGGTATAAAAATACACGTCAATATACAGTGTGTGCAGTTAATGATCCCTCGGAAGATTGTGCAAAAACGGATAACTTTATAAAAAAACTTTCTTGATAAAACTTTCAATGTTACATCTCTATTACAACGTAAAATTATTTTCAATTATACAAGGAGTCACAACAACGAGTTACACAAGAAAGTATAACTTTTTTAAATGAAACACCCTGTATTTTGCCAATCGGATGTAGCGTTGCCAAGCTATGATTTTGTTGCTGTTTTTTTTTTGGCAAATTACAAACATTTTTTTTGACTACCATATCGATTTATGAATTGTTTTTTTCTAAAAATGTAGGATGTTATTTGATAATGATGCATTTACTGAAAAACATTTTTGAAATAAATTATTATTATATCGGATATTTGTTTACATTTCTTGATATTTAATTATTATTCTTCGCAATTTTTTAAAATTAATGATAATCCAGTGAAATTAGACTTTAATTTTTTTTTTGTTTAAATCGATTTATTTTGGTGTTTTAAAGAAAATATTAAAAATCGGCAACGAGATCATTATGGCATAAAAAATTATTCAAGGTCAAAGTTCACAAAAAACGTTTTTTTGCGAATATCGCGCTTTCTATGGCTCGGAGGCCAATTGAGGTTATTATAAAAATGAAAGATAATGAAAAAAATTTCGCACAAAAATTATCTCTTCCATTTTTTTATGTACAACGAACGGTTTAGGCAAAAATGTGCTTCGAAGTTTCCGCGCAAGGCATAATATGCTCAATTTCATACTTCTTTTTAAAAAAAACTATAAATTGCTTGACAACTACCTGGCAGCTTGGGTTTAACTTCAAACAAAATTGTCATAGTGCAGTTTTCCAAACAAAAAACACCATTAAAATTATATTTTCGTACTTGGACATTATTTTAATCAAAATTTCAATATTTTTTTATTTTGATCAAATTTTGGACTTAAGGTTTTTGGTCAATTCTGAGCAAGCACAAAATTTTCCGATAAAAAAATGCCTAATATGATTTTTTGATTTTCTCCGCATATCTTGGTACCGCAGGTGGCTTTGCATTTGTAGGAGGCGATTGTTTTTCTGGCCATAAGTAGATCCTAATTTGTTCTATACTTAAGTAAAATTTGATTCAAATCGGAATAAAAATAAAAAAGTTATTGGGGTGTTACCGTTTCAAGTGAAACACACTGTATACGTTTATTTATTTTATTTTGTATATCGATCAGCTAATAGATACTATACATAGAACAAGCACTTATTCTATGCATGGAGCATATTATGCCTTGCGCGGAAACTTCGAAGCACATTTTTGCCTAAACCGTTCGTTGTACATAAAAAATTGAAGAGACCATTTTTGTGCGCAATTTAATTATCTTTCATTTTCATAATAACCTCAATTGGCCTCCGAGCCATAGACAGCGCGATATTCGCAAAAAAACGTTTCTTGTGAACTTTTACCTTGAATAATTTTTTATGCCGATTTTTAATATTTTATTTAAAACACCAAAATAAATCGATTTAAACAAAAAAAAAATAAGGATATATTTTGTTAGATCAGAAGCCATATTTTTATCTAAAATGACTGGAGTATGAATAAAGCATACAATTCGCCAGATTTTAATATCATACACGTTATTATACTCTTCGCAAAAACGAAGAGTATATTGTATTTGATCGGCACATTTCTAAAATCGTAAATATCGCTCGTAGAGAAAAAATTTTCATATCATTGTGTTAGTGAACGAATTCTGAACAACTTTCAAAATGTCCGTCTGTCCGTCTGTCCGTCCGTCTGTCCGTCTGTCCGTCCGTCTGTCCGTCTGTCCGTCCGTCACGTTTCTTGTAAGCACGATAACTTAAGAAAGAAAAGTCCGATTGTATTGAAATTTAGAAAATAAGTTAGTGCTAGCTAGAGGAAGAACCCTTTTTGAAGAAAATCGATCAGTAAATAAAAAAGTTATTAATTATTTAATTTAAAAAAAAAAAAAAATTTTGTTAATTTTTGTGGCTTGTACAAAAATGGAAATCGCGAGATATTATTTCCATAACAATTTTTTTTTTGTGTATGAAGTTTACTAATATTTCTTAGAAGTGAAATATGTATGAATGTCGACAGATATATATTACAGACAATTAATTTTCCTACCAACAACAGGTGGTGGCGCAGCGGCTAAAGCTTTTCCATTTAAAACCTAATATAAAGATTAAAATAAATATTGTAAGACACGATAGAATGGGTAGAAGGGGTGGAGGTGTAGCAATATGTTTAAAAAAAGACATACCTTATACCATTATACCGACACAACAAAGTTCTATAGAAAATATTTCTGTTAAATTGACCGATGATACAGTAATCACAGCGGCATATAATGCTCCTTCAAATAAGTACAGGGTTATTGACCTTGACCCATTGTTTGCTTCTCATAACAAGGTTCTCTTAATGGGGGACCTAAATTCTAAACATGCCTCCTGGTATAATAGGCGTAACAATACTAATGGCAACACACTCTTTGAGTATTGTCAAAATAATGGTATTGCGGTGATGTCATCGGAAAATCCAACACATTATCCCTCTAACAATATGACACCGTCCAATATAGACATCATTGTTAATAAAAATTACCCACATTTTATACACCCTTCTTCCCTTCCTACGCTATCCAGTGACCACAACATAGTACAACTACAACTACAAGACACTGACAGAAATGTAACAGAACGACAAATATACAATTACAAAACGACAAATTGGAATAAATACAAACAGATATTAAATAATAACACAATTATTAATAATAACATGAATTCTGAAGAAGAGATAGACATAGAAATTCAAAGACTAACACAAAACATACAATATGCATGTGACAAAACCACGAAAATAACTACGCTGCGAGCCAGACAGGAAAATATACCCCTGGAACTAATCAATTTAATTAAATTTAAAAATAAAATAAAACGTCGCTGGCAGCGTAGTAAACGTAATATAGACAGACTACGACTCAGGGATTTGCAAGTAAATATTAAAAATAAATTAAATGATCACAGAGTTGAGGCGTGGAACGAAAACGTTTCACGCCTCACTCGAAACGATAACACCCTTTGGCGAATGACCAAACTACTTAAAAAAGAATTTTCTAATATGCCTACTTTAATTAAAGAGGACATTCCATATATAAGGGACAATGAAAAAGCTAATTTACTTGCAAATCACCTACAACAAACTAACACAACGACACCAAACGAAACTGACGAACACGAAAACATAACGAGACTTGCAAGACAAATCCCCATTCGATATCCCATCCCTCCTAGAAAACTGGCAAAAATCATTACAAATCCAACTGAAATAGAGAATATTTTAAAAACATTACCTAATCTGAAAGCCCCCGGGCCAGATAATATCCCAAACTTATTACTCAAAAAGCTTCCCAAAAAAGCGATTATTCAGTTTTCCCATATAATAAATTCGGTGATTAAACTGCAATATTATCCTGCATCATGGAAACTGGGGATACTGATCCCCATCTTGAAGTCGAATAAGCCGCCCCATGACCCTCGCAGCTACCGACCCATTTGTTTGTTAAACACTATGGGGAAGGTGGCTGAGAGGGTCGTGTTACGGCTTCTACACAAAAAACTTAAGAAACACCGCTTACTTCCGGTGAACCAGTTCGGTTTCAGGGAGGGGCACAATACAACGCTGTCGCTGGTTAAAGTGGTGCAGGACATAATTGACTCTTACAATAAGAAGCAGTGCACTGTTATGTTGCTATTAGACATTGAACGCGCCTTCGATACCGTGTGGCATAACGGGTTAGTCTACAAGCTACAATATGTTTGTGGACTGCCCGGGTATTTGGTTTCCCTCATTAAGAATTACCTTTGGGACCGGCGAATAATGGTCCGGGTGAATAACATGTATTCTGAAATACATAGACTTTCGGCGGGGGTACCTCAAGGCTCCGTACTATCTCCTACCCTATTTAACCTTTATATCTCCGATATTCCATCCCATCCTTCCACAAACCTCCTACTATACGCCGACGACACCACGATTTACGCAAACAGTTTTTACGGACAGACTGCGACTCAAAAAATTAGATACCATACCATCGAACTATTAAAATATTACAAACTGTGGAAGGTTGTGATTAACCACTCAAAATCGGAAATTATAACCTTCCACAGAAAATTCACAAATATTAAAACAATTACGAAACTAAAATTAGACAACCATGACATAATTGAACGGAAAACTGTAAATTTACTTGGACTTACACTGGACACACGGCTATAATTTGCACCCCATATAACCAAAGTAATAAATAAAACTTACGCTTCTTTAAGTAAGCTTTATCCATTAGTTAATAGACGCAGCAGATTGTCTGTGGACAATAAAATCTGCTTGTATAAAGTAATTTTCCGACCAATTTTAACATATGCCTGTGCGTCCTGGAATTTAATCTCGGATGCACAGTGCCTTAGACTGCAAAGAACACAGAATAAGCTGCTGCGTTTGTTAACTAACTCTCCTAGATACATAACAATTGCTGAATTGCACAGAATAACTGGGGTGCAAATGATGCGCGATTTTATAGACGAGACTTCCCAAAGATTTTTCACATTCAAATTAGTAAATTCACAACTGACCCAAAACATAACAAACATAAGACGACACGACAACATTACGCACACACATAAATACAGTTACGAACGTCTTCCAATATACGACACGCCACTCGCTGAATAACAAAAATTTCCCCCATAAAACACTCAGACCATACAAACCACCTCACCATCAAAACCACTACCTTATACCCTTCCCCTTACACCCCTTGACCCTCCGTCGAATTCTCTATTACCAACAAATAATCTACCACCAAAGTAGATAGTTGTTTTTACATCTTGATGTCTGAAGTAGGGTTTTTGTTTTTATTTTTCCCTGCATTTTATAAATATTACTCTCAATTCTCCTGTAAAAACAAAATAAATTTTTTAGAAATGTGAAATCTTTTATATTGCTATTAAATACGATTCAACTGAAAAGAAATCGTTACTATAAATAAAATTACATTATCAAAGAAATCATTTGCCAACAATATCCGGCCGTTGCGTCACTCTTCGCGCTCGTTCGCGATAATGGGACGTAATGTTTATTGATTGTTAACTGAAATATATGATATATATAAAATGATAAAAAAAAATGAAATGTAAACCACAGCTAAATAAAATAAAAGAATTGTAATTGGTCTAATTGGTCTTTTCGTTGCAATCCAAGGGTCCCGTGTTCGAATCCCGCAGGTTGGATTTTTTTTTCATTTTTTTTTCATACAATTTTTTTCACAACAAAGTTTATATCACAACATTTAGGATGTCCAAAAACTAACATTATTTGCAAGAAAACTGCGAAGAGTATCCTATAGAATGTGTAACAATTATATATAAAAAGCTCAGTAAATTGGCGAAGAGTACGTTTTAGCTTGTTTTTATTTCAAACGGTTGAGATATAATTATTTCCAATAATTTTTGCATAAATTGAGGTGCTCTTTATTTTAGCATTAAAATCTAATATGGCTTTGGTCTTTTGTTTTGCGTTTGTTTTTCACTTTATTACATTTCTGTAAGGTGTTTAAGATTATCATGATTAAGTTGAATTAATATTGGTAAGTAATATTTAAAAATATGAATTATAATTGTTGTCAACAAGATTTGATATCTATGGTGTATGTTAATGGTGAATGTGATGAAAATTGTTTATTGGCATCAATAAGGTATCGTCAAAAATATCCCGATAGGTGTCCTGATGTGAGGTCTCTAGAAAATTTGAAAGAATGTTTTGAACGTATTGGAAGTGTTGCATATGGAAAGAAGACGGGATGACGAAATGTATTAAGTGAAGAAAGTGAGCTGGCTACAACTTTAGCGGTAAGCGAAAATCCTACGGCAAGTATTAGGGAGCTAAGTAGGGACTCAGAGGTCAGTAGATCTAGTACTTTCCTATGTCTTCGTAAAAATAAGTTTTACCCTTATCGAGTACAGCTGCATCAAGAGCTTTTGGATGTGGATTTAAGTCGTAAATTAAATTTTTGCCAGTGGGCTCAAAACCAGATTGGAGAAAATTAAGAATTTTTCAAATTTGTGAATAGGCACAATTTCCGTTATTATGACAGAGAAAACCCTCATGTTGTACAGAAAAATCATTAACGGCACAACTGGAGTTTAAATGTTTGGGGAGGAATTGTACATGATTTTGTTATTGGCCCGCACATTTTTGAAGGAAATGTGAACGGAGCAATCTTCTTGGATATGATACAAAATACGTTTCCACGAATGATCGAGCACACTCTTGATTATATTACAAATAATATGCGGTTACTACTTGATGGTGCACCACCACATTTTAGTGGAAATGTTTTTCAGACCATTAGTAACCAGTTTCCTGAAAGGTGGATAGGAAGAGGAGGTCTGATATTTTAATAAATTGTTAAATTATATCTAATTTATTATTTTATTAAATTATGTTAGTTTCAATTGCATGGTCGCCTAGGCCACCCGACCTGACTTCAATAGATTTTTTCATTTGGGGATTTGTGAAGTCAGACGTTTAAAGTAGAGCTAATGACTTGAGAAGATATGATTCAAAGGATTCGTCAGTGTTTTAATCGTATAAATGTTGATATGTTGTACAATATAAGACGTTCATTTATTAAGAGATTTCAGTGTTGCGCGGGTCAAAATAGTGGACATTTTGAGTAGTTGTTAGGCTAGTTTCGATATCGTGAAAAAGTCATTTCCAAAAACCGTTCATAATTATTAAAAGAAAGTGTATGATATCAGAATGTGAGAAATTGTATGCGTTATTCATCCATGTAAAAAAATTATAGGCATTCCATTTAAAAAAGCTGAAGAAAATGTAAAAGAAAAAGACGAAAGTCGTACTAGATTTTAATGTTAAAATAAAGACCACCTTAATTTAAGCAAAAATTATTTAAAATAATCATGTCTCAAATACCGTTTGAAATAAAAATTAAGTGTATGATATTAAAATGTGGAGAATTGTATGCTTTATTCATCCATTTAAAAAATATATAGGCATTCCTTTTAAAAAAACTGAGAAAAATAATAATTAAATATCAAGAAATATAAACAAATATTTTGGACACCCGGTAGAATAAAAATATATTTCAAAAATGTTTTTCAGTAAATACATCATTATCGAATAACATCCTACATTTTTAGAAAAAACAATGAATAAATCGCGGAGATATGGCAGTCAAAAAAATTTTTGTAAATTGCAAAAAAGGACAATTTGGCAACGCCGCATTCCATTGGCAAAATATTTTAGGATGTATACAGGACCTTTAGAGGCTTAGCGGGTGCCAAAAAATACAAGTTCCATTTAAAAAATATACTTTTTGTGATTGTAACATTCGTTTTTGTGACACCTTGTATAATTGAAAATAATTTTACGTTGTAGTAGAGATGAAACATTGAACGTTTTGTTAAGAAAGTTTTTTTTTATAACGTTAGTCGTTTTTGTGCAATCTTTCAAGGAACACTAACTGGACACCCTGTATATTCGTTGTGCTTCGTTGACTGTAACCGTTTAAACCACTGGTGCTTGACAAATCCAGTCTCCATATGTTACTCAGTTGATACCCATCATCTCTATTGGAGTTGTCCCTGTTTTTCATTTCTAGTGACTCTCTAATTATCCTTGGGCAATGGCGCATGTTTCTATCGAATATTTTGATGATAGCATAGGCGATTTTATGGTTCTCATTCTCATGAACATGTTCTGTCACTGTCGACTTATCTGTGTACCCAAGTCTTGTGTTTCTTTGATGTTCCTTGATTCTGCACTGGATACTACGCCCTGTTTTTTTGGGATCTTTGTTTGAGGGAAGCACTTGTTGAATTTTCTTTACCATTCGGAAATGTACGCTTATTTTATTCTTCAAGAAAGTCGTCTTCAACCTATCTGTGACTTCAGACACATAGATAATGCACACATAAGTAGTAGGTCATTCCCATTGTTGATGTCGTTATTCTCCGGTTGTTAATAATTCGTTGTATACACCTTTATTCATACCAATTTTTCTATAGAGCTTGTTGGACGTTCCCGAATTCTTCTGGTTTGATTCCGCCATCACATATTATATTAGCTCTGCGGAATAATGTTCTAATTAGCGACCTCCCAACAATGTCCCAAATAATTCGTAAATTTAAAATATCAAAAAATTGGCTTTTAGATTATAAAACTTTGAAACTTTTAAAATTTTCCTAAAATTATTCCTGACACAGATATATATTTTTAAGTATATTATACGATCTTATATTTATTTTAAGTCATTTATTGTCTATACCTTCACTGGTCGGAGGTGAGGTACGGTACCGGTTTTAGTGACGAGAACTCGATCGAAGTTAAGGCACGCCGGGCGAGTCCGTCACTTGAATGGGTGACCTTACCTCATCTCGCCGTCCTGGTAAGTGGTTTACGACAAGGGGAAGATTCGGATCAACGCCGAAAAGTCGGAGGCCATACTCTTCACGCGCCGGTTCACAGAGACCGCATTTTAACATCAATTTCGATCGGGGGTCGCCAAATTCCAATCAAAAGGTGCGTGATGTATTTGGGGGTGAACCTGGACAGAAAACTGACGTTCAACACTCACGTTAACGAGACTGTACGAAAGGTCTACTTCATGTCCAGGAGTCTCTATCCGCTCCTGGCGCGGAGTAGCGGACTAAACAGGACAAACTGGGCGATAGTCCGCTAACCCGCGACATTACACGAATCAGACAGCATAATGCCATACTTTTCAACTTAAACACCTATTACCATACCAGGCGTTGCCTATCTTTCGGCAACTTCTTTAGCCCCACTTTCCTATTCCACAATTTCCCTTTCACCACCTTTTACTTTTCACCACCTTTTACCCACCTTTCTATTCTCTCTATTCGTCTCATTTTTGTTAATTTTGTTAATTTTTGTTCTTTTGTCCTTTTTGTCCTTTTTCTGAATCCCCTCTCGACCAATAACTTCTTGCAAATCAAAACCGTTTAAATCATAACTTCCACCCTTCCGAAGGCAGACAGACCATAGGATGAATGTCGTCATTGGTTCGAACGGGTTTTTTCGTTGAGTTTTTCCCCGTACCAGCAACTCGATATTAAAAAAAAAACAGTGCGCGTGTGCGCGCCCTAATAAGAACTCAGTTTTAACTTTAAGTAGTCTTAAGTATTTTAAAACTTTTTCGTGGCTATATTTACAAATTGTTAGGTTTAAGTTTTTATATCTTAAACAGGAGTCCTAACCTCCATTTGATCCGTTGTCATAGCCGAGACCAGACCCGCTTCATCCGACCGCATATTCACCACGACGCTACGCGACGTAGTTGTGCGGTCGGCTCTGAACCGAGATCTGACCCTAATGCTAATAAATTTGTTTTGATTGATTGGTTGGTTAAGTGGTAGAATAGCACTAACTAAACCTCACCAGGACGTTAACATAAATGAAGCATTAAAAAAAAAATACTGCTTCCTCTCTTGACAGACTTAATTCCCCTGCTCTTAGATTCCAGCCAGTTCTCACTCAAACATACAGCCGCACACTTGAATTGGACATTTTTTCTAATAAGTTCTAAAATACATTTTTCAGCTTATAAATTGTGATGATTCAATGGTATATTCATTAGACCTTCTCAGATACGTATAATATGAGGTATGGCTCACATACCAATTTAAATTAACCTTTAAAGTAAAATAGATCTCGTTAGTGATATGGTCTTTCATTTGAATATTCTATCCAGTAGGTTAATTCCTTTTTAATTGCCTGCTTTATGAAGTAATGTTTAATTGCATGACATTGTCTCACATGTCATATGTGCATCATTGCTCTGTACTACTTTAAACAGGCATAGTATGTTGGATCATTACAAAAGGTGCACTGCTTCAATGTGCTGTTAAATTCATTTGCAAAGTTTTTTGCCTATGAAACACCTTCTAATAAAAATAAATCTTATAAGTTATAATCCTTTGAACTAACTTCCCAAGAATAAAATATGGATACCGAGATACATTTTAACATTGTTGGGAAAAGCTTAATTTCAATTTCAGTAATTTTTATTTATAACGTGAACACCTTAATTTGGTTTAATTAGCATATCTAGTATGAGTAGCTAGAAAACATTAGGTCAATATATGTATATTGGAAAATGTTACATAATATGTGTTTTTTTTGGAAATATTGAAGATACTGAAAATCGTTGTAGAACATTAATGTACATAAAGCGATCGGAAGCTTTAATAGTCGGGAGCTTACGTCGTGGATGTCTGATTTGATTTAAGTAAGCAGTCAGTGCCACTCAATGTAAAATTAATAAAATAATCTGGGAAAGTATAGAACAATATAAAAAGAAAGCTGTTTTAAAATTCTAGACACATGTATTAAATCTATTTTACAGTAATAATTGTGTTATCAAATATTAAGTTTGCAATAAATAATATTTTAGTAAGAGGAAATCTAATCATTGAAGTTATAGAGGAAAATGATGAATTTTTATTAATGATTTTTTATTTTAAATCTGAGTACACCACTGGATTAGGCAACCACTCGAATGAGTTTGTATCAAAGTTTGTGAAAAAACACCTATTTTTGAATTTTTCTCGAGAGAAATATTATTCTAAAATTGCCAATGAAAATTCACTGTTGCACGGGATTGTGTATTTAAAAGAGTGCATTGACTCAAACAACTGACAAATGCATGTTTAATTGTGAATTTATATAGGTTTTTACTTATTTAAACTTCTGCTTGCAATAATAATAATTATGGCCGCGCAAAAGTTGTTCCATTAAGATATAGGTATATTTTATAAAATATTTTTCTGACATTAACCGGCGAATGGTTTGAATATATTATGTTAAATTCGCGAGCTGATTCTCTTGATGATCTCGCATTATCACCAACACAACAAATTCATAATTCCGTATAACAGCAGATTTTCATTGTCAATTTCAGAATTATTATCTCTCGGGAAAAATTCAAAAATATAAATTTTTTCGGGAAATTTTGTATACAAACCCATCTGAGTAGTTGTCGAATCTAGTGTAATTTTATATATTATATTATATTTGAAATCAAAAAATTGCTAATAAGTTCCCGACCCCAGAAACCAAAGCAGTAGGTCGACCGTTTATGTTTTATAAAGTTGATTGTACGACTAGGATGCACTTTTCAAAGATGTGTATTATTAAAACGAGAATCTAAACTAGACCTAAAATAAACTTTTTAATGGGGGTGGTTCCAAACAAAATGAAACACTGTATATATCTAGCATAATATGACTGGTTCACATTGTATTTAAATATTTATTTATTATAATAATTATGCATATATCTTTATTGTTACTCACCCAAACAGTTTTTGTTCGAATTTAAAATTTGTTTAAATCAAAAATTAAAAAGGTTGGAAAAAAACTTTTTGCACATAAAACAAAGTGCATAAAATTTTCTACAATTTTGTTCCTATGCAATATTTGGATAGGAGTTACCATTTTCCAGATAAATGATTCAGCTCTTAAATAAAATATAAAATTCAATATAAAACACCTAGTTACACCTCATTCACTTTCAGATTCACTATCACTGTCTCCCGATACATCGAATAAGTCTTCTTCCTCTATTGCTTCATTTATGATATCGTTTAGTCTATTATGATTTGATTTGGAATCATCTCCTGAAGAATTTCAGTAAGCGATTGAGGCAGTCTTTTATCTGCTGAAGACCAAAGAGGTTCTCCATTTTCTTACCATCAATAATCATTCCAAAGCTTTGGTGAATACCTTCGTCGGCTAATCGCCAAATACGCGTTTGGTAAACACTCCTCCTAATATGCTCGATAAGACAATCTCTTGATGGTGGAATTGAAGAAAAATCAACTTTAGTGTCAATTAATAAGGACAAATCTTTGTCACCACATTTCTGTCTAATGGCAATTAGGGGAAGCTCATCCACGCTAGCGCATTTCTTTGATCCATATATGGCACATATAAACTCCTCTAATGATGTGACTAATTTATCATCAATATTCCAGCTGCTTCCCAAATCTTGAAATGTTCTGATATATTTGGTATATTTGGGAGAAAGTAACATTTTTGGGGGTTTTACCTTTCCTTTTCCCTTAAAGGCGCTGACTGAGTCATATCCAGTAAATGAATGAATTATAATATTACTATTATTTTATTTTTTGTTATGTTGGTAATATAAAGTTATGTTATACGCCTTACAATAATTATCACAATTATTTCCTCTAAATGATTTACCGATATATGCATTTCCATGTTTTTTTATTTTTTGGCTCATTTTTCTGGAAAATGGTAACTCTTATCAAAATATTGCATAGGAACAAAATTGTAGAAAATTTTATGCACGTTGTTTTTTGTGAAAAAAGTTTTGTCCATCTTTTTTAGTTTTTGTGTTAAAGGACAAAAACAACATTGGCAACAGTCTTTTTTAACATATGGTTTCCGCCATTTTGAAAGTACAGCCAGTTTTATTTTGTTTGGGATATATCTAAAATTGTTCTTTAGGCATTAATTCTTATGAAAAACATTGTTCCCTAGGATTGAGGGGGGTGCACGTACAGCTAGGGTGGGCTCCACGACTATTACATATTAATTTTATACACGTCGTTAATCAACTACATCGATTTAATAAATGTCCAAGAGATATAATTAAGATAAAAATGTAGGTAATCACATGAACTCAGAATGTTCCTTCTTTATTTATTTATTTTTAGCTCTGCCTTTATTGGATAACCCAGGGCCGAATTTGCAGGCAAGATAAATTCTAATATTGGAAGTTCTTTTAGACTTCGTGTATATGTAGCTAAGTTATTTATTGCAACCAACACACTTAATTCTAAGAAAACCTTCAGGTAATTAGTTTATGCCAAGCCACTTACAATATTTCTTACTCGTACTTTTCATGTAATTTATGAGGGGAAATATATAACCAACAAACAAGATAGAAAGAAAAAAAGTAATAAAACAAGAAAGGAAAAGGTCTGAAATAAATACAATTTGTAAATGATATATCTATAATTTTCATGGTTTAAAAAACATCAATTTAATGTTTACCTATTACTCAGCCTTTTTAAATAAAGTTAAGGCATCTCAATCTCCATCACTTCACACTTGACCTGACGTTTAAATCTCAATTTATGTCCGTTTGACTCCAAAAAATCTCTGTTCTTATACTGCCTCTTTTTATACATATAAGAAAAGACGGAAATATTCTTTAATATTTTAATTATTTATGTTATTTATATTAACATCTCATTTTTAATGTTTCGAACATTATTATACCTAGGAAATATGAAGGAAGTCAGAAAAATAATCTATCATGAATAGTTCAATAAAATATAAAATGTATATATACACACACCTGACTATTCAGAAGTGAGGGAAGTGGGATTAAAAATTAATTAACTTTATATATTTACGGTATACAGGTTTTTCTACGACAGTGCACAAAATTCTATTTTCCGCGCTGTTGTGTAAATATATTGGGTGTAATTTATCGACAAAATTGCATATTGGTCATTCGTGCATAGATCCTATGTAACTAAACCAACAAATGTGAAAACATTTTACTAAAATGCACAAGCAGCTGTTTCTATTTACACACCAAATATCTTTTATAGACTGATATTTTATTATTTCGTAATATTGTACCGGATTCCCCAAAAAATAGAATTCAAAAAACACGTTATCGTTCCAATTAACAACTGGTTCCGATGTTATTTCTCATTTATCCGGAATCACCAAAATAGCATCGTGGTCTATTTGTTTAAGACATAACGATCTTCCTTCTGGATAGGAAGAGATTTCTATTATTGAGGAAGAATGTTTTGGAAAAGTGGAATAATTTGTGGTAAAACTGTATAAAATAGCGGGCAAGGTATATTTTATTTGGCAAAAATTAAAATATTGAATAATGACCTCCCACGTACCCACTATTTACTCTTATTAGTGCACTTTGGAAGCTCTTCCTATATAGTCTTTGACTCTGTTGCATATGCATGCAAAACAATGCTTTACAATCTTCGAAAATTGGGAACAAATTGCTTGATAAATATCTTATTATTTCGTTGAACATGCCATCTACATCAGCACTTTAAAAAAACACTCCACTAAATTATTTTTCACCATCTGTTAAACCCTCCCTTCTACTGTCAGTACCCAAAAAATAAAAAACGGGCGTCACTGGTTGATCACAAAGAAAGGTTGGTAAAGTGCAAAAGATGGCCAGCAACGCGTGAATTTGTCAAACTTTTCGTGGATAATTTGCGTATTTATACGGATAGTTGCACGTGTTAGCACAACGAGACGTCGTCCATTGTTTGGTATATGGATATGTATCTTAAGGTTTACGATGCCGTCTTGATCAAATTTGGGATAGCCGTCTGATGCACATGTTTGGAACGCTTCCATTTTGCTAGGGCTGTTGCAATTTGGAGGTGAGCGTTTATTTTTATTACCTTTCGGAACTTAATTAATGATCTCTGAATTAATGCTAGACTTGGTATTTTTAGGCGTTTTCTTCTCTTTTATCCCTTTTTTGCTTTTACTTTTGTGACGTACTGACGTTGATGTTACGTAAGAGTTTGGATGTACTGGAGAAGTATTGGACCTCGATCTATGTAATTTAAAATCAAGCTGTCGTCTAAGTTTCAACGCGGAGGGCCCCATATTTTTCTATAAAGTAGAATAAAATTGCATGTTTCGCTAGGAATCCGAAGGAGGCCGTACGAGTGTATTCTGTAAGGAATCGATTTGCTGCACCAACGAATTGCCTACTTTATTCATCTACGAGAGTCGTGGACACAAGTGTTAAGTACCACCTAGTGGAAAATTATTACTTCCACGTCCAGTGGAAGTATAGTAACGACAAAAAAAATTTTAAAAATTTTTATTGTCCAAATAGGCATAAAATGTCATGAAACGTCGAGATTTTAAGTTTGAGCGAAAAAAAAATTTCTGTCTGTCTGTCGGTCTGTCTGTCGGTCTGTCTGTCGGTCTGTCTGTCGGTCTGTCTGTCGGTCTGTCTGTCGGTCTGTCTGTCGGTCTGTCTGTCTGTAACTTTTTTTTGTGCGCACGTTTACTCTGGAACCGTTTAAGATATTGACTTGAAATTTGGTACACATATGTACTTTAACGAGATCTAGAACTAGATTATATTTTCATCTTGTTCAGTCGAAGGGTTGGGGGGTAAATTGGGGTAAATTTGGGGTAAATGGGTAAATCAAGCAGGTAAGAGTGCATGAAATTGGTATTTAGTATATACAAGAGAAGCTGAGGTCTCAAAAAATTTTTGGCATTAGCCACCTCTATTACCACCCCCACCTCCTTATTAAAGGGGATGAAAAAAAAATGTGATTTAGTGCATGTACAGGAACCAGAAACCTCAAAATATTTTTTTTACTTTATCCACCCCACTACCGATGTGGGGTATCGTTTTATGGGTTTTTGGGGTAGAGGATTTCAAATATTATATTATTAAAGTTCCATAAACAATTATTTTCACATACAAAGTTTTTTCGTTGTGAGTGATTTGGATAGAGAATCTGGATGTGGAAGTAGTGATTCCTTGGGCAGCGGTTTTACTTTTATTCGTTGTTTTCTACATTTGCCATATAGCAGTATTTAATTTTTCATACGCCATTTCGTTGTATTTGTTCGGCGTATAGTGAGTGGTATTAACATAGTTTTGAGTGATCAATATTAACTATAATTTGAGTTGATATTAACAAATTATCATATTATACATGGAACCATCTAGTATATATTATTTGGTGAATTTATTGTAACTCTTGCGAGCGGATATTTTTGTGTGCACTCATAGTAATGATTACACATACACATATGTATTTTATTAACCAATAAGGTACTAAACTGAATTTTATTGTATGTAACACACATCTTTGTTCGTTTATATCGGGTTTATTAGTTTTTACTTCCACGTCCAGTGGAAGTATAGTAACGACAAAAAAATTTTCAAAAATTTTTATTGTTCAAATAGGCTTAAAATATCATGAAACGTCGAGATTTTAAGTTTGAGCGAAAAAAAATTTTCTGTCTGTCTGTCGGTCTGTCTGTCTGTAACTTTTTTTGTGCGCACGTTTACTCTGGAACCGTTTAAGATATTGACTTGAAATTTGGTACACATATGTATTTTAACGAGATCTGGAACTAGATTATATTTTCATGTTGTTCCGACGAAGGGTAGGGGGGTAAATTGGGGTAAATTTGGGGTAAATGGGTAAATAAAGCAGGTAAGAGTCCATAAAATTGGTATTTTGTACATACAAGAGAAGCTAAGGTCTCAAAAAAATTTTTGGCATTAGCCACCTCCATTACAAACCCCACCCCCCTTATTAAAGGGGATGAAAAAAAATTGTGATTTAGTGTATGTACAAGAACCAAAAACCTCAAAATATTTTTTTACTTCATCCACCCCCACTACCACCCCTTTCACCACCCCCACCCCACTACCGATGGGTATCGTTTTATGGGTTTTATGGGTTTTTGGGGTAGAGGATTTCAAATATTATATTATTAAAGTTCCATAAACAATTATTTCCACATACAAAGTTTTTTCGTTGTGATTGACTTGGATGTGGAAGCAGTGATTCCTTGGGCAGCGGTTTTATTAAATCTGTAGAAAATGTTTAATGGTTTTCGTTATTATTACCGCTTATCTTTGGCTCTAATGCATATGTTGAGCAGAGAAAATCATTTGGCGCCTTTTTCAGTCATTTTATGTAATTGTTCTTCTAGTATATAATTTTTTTGAGGACAAAAAAATACAACAGTATAATTTACTTACCCATGGCCTCCACTGAGAAACTAACTAGTCAAAATATAAAGTACAATACTGTACCCCCTTGGGATCATTATTTAATTCTTTTAAAAAAAGTGTAGCAGCATACCTGTTTCTGTATTTTTTTCTACCTTCATATTTTCCTTTTTGCAAGTATTTCAAAAAAATTACATGAAATTGATAAAATATTTTTATAATTTACACTACAAAAGCAAATCCTGATGGAACTATTTCAAAACATACCAAAAGGTTTAACAAAGAAAACAAGCAACTATACATTAAGTTAATAGAATGCCACTTTTGCCCTTTATCGTCTCGACACAACATGCTGTGGCCAGTCTGCTGGTATTTTTTTGCTACTTTTTTAATCTCCTGTGCTGGGCCTCGCAGTTGGAAGTGTGTACGACGGCTGGGTGAATTAGTGCGTGCGCTTACGGGTCGAAAGGGTGTTTTAACAGCTACCGGCATGATCACAAGACGGCACCGGCACGACAACGGGAGGAGCTCTCCACATTTAGCGAGCATGCTGGGCGGAATCGGCTGTCAGCTTAAACTAGAGTATTTTTTTTAAGTGTGCAAGTGTGAGCAGTAACATGGCAGTAGTTAACAAATTATATTTAATTTACTGCCAACTGCATATTTTAATTTTATGATTTTCATTTGTTTTGTCCCAAATACAGGGATTTATCTCCACAAGTTCGATTAATATAACAATATCATATTTAAAAACAGCCATATTCTTTCCTAAATTAATTAAACAAAGTAAATGAGAGACCAGACACCACACAAATGAATAAAAATCGACGACGACACGAGTGGCGTGTTTCTATTCTATTTTTTGTTGATTTTTTGTTGTACCTTTTATGTGTTATTAGAACACTGTACTGATAACTGGAAATAATAAGGAATAAAATATGATCTCATGTTACTTTAAAATAATTAGAAATTATATTAGCAATCGAGAAAATTTTTATCTTTCGAAATAGATACAAGTTTATCAAAAAGAAATGAAAATAAAGGATGGAAGAAACTTGTTATTTCAAATTATTTTTTACTATTAGCAGTTTTCGAGAAAAACTCATGCGAAAATGCGGGCTGTGCATCTTTTTATCGACAATTGTTATTATTATTACAATTAAACACAGATTTTAGCACTATAAAATTGCTATGGGCAGTAAAATAAGTTGAATTGTGACCGGATACATTTCTAACTTCCTACCAATAAAATCCTACTCCATAAATAGTTAAATCGAGCATTCAAAACATGGGTAAAAAATGCCAAACTTAAAAAAAAATTAAGCCCATTATTGAAAATTACAGCTAGGGCCTAGCATCGTTGCGTCGTGTGGCACCTTCCGTCGGAATACGAGTCGTCTGTTGCATTGGGATTACTTATTCTTTCAGCGTACTCGTTGCTGTAATTTGTTGTTCACTATAAACTATCATTACAAATAAAAAGATTCATTATAAATATTGTATTGTACCCAATTGTACTAGTAGTAGTCATTTATTCGTCTGCCGACGGATATGAAACTTAGTTTTATATCCGTCGGATACCTGCTCAGTTTTAAATACTATATAAACTTTTACAAATAACTATAAAATAAGTGGTTTAAAATTTACTTGCAATTTGTTTTATCCTATAAGTACTAAGCTTATAACCTTATCTCATTGGTCAAATTATTATTATATGTATTTGGTTTAATAGGCCAGTCAGCAGAGGCGAAAAAAGGCCTTAATTAGAAAAAAAAAATAGGAAAAGCTTGAAACTGTTTTAATCGCATTATTGGAACATAAAATATAGTATTTCAGGTTTCCTACGATATAGTGGATTGGAACATTTCTAAATTTTCCAAAAAAGGTATAAAAAAAATCATTTTTTGTCAATTTTCTCGTTTTTAGTAGTTTTTATGGGAAAAAGGTTATATACAAAAATGAAGAAGACAATTCTCTACAAAAAAGGTTATATACATTTTTTCGTTTGTATCGTTATACTCTTTGGAAATGCGAAAGCAAAGAGTATATTGCATTTTATCGACACATTAAAAAAAATGGAAATATCGCTTGTAGAGAAAAAAATATCATAACATTGTGTTATAGAATTCTCAACAACTTTTATAATGTCCGTCATGCGTCCGTCTTTCTGCCAATCCTTTTGTCTGCCCATCTACCTCTACGTCATGACTCTTTTAAGCTAAATAACTGAAATGAGAAAAGTCCTGTTGTATTAAAATTTGGACCATAAATTAGTGTTATCTAAAGGAAGAACTATGACTAATTACTAGGAGTAAATAAATAATAAATCGATGAGTAAATATAATGAATAACATATGAAAAAAAATGCACGTGAAAAGTGTCGTAACACCCGTGATTAGATTCTATAAATACAAAGATAGTAAGTCATTCAACAGTCAAGATGGTATCATTACCGCTCAAGATGGTGGAGATCATTAAAATTGCAAGTATGGCACTTAAACATACAATCGTATCAAAGATTACAATTCTTCACGTATTTTTTTTTTTTTTTTGATAAAATGTTTCGTAACCTTTTTATTTACTAATCGATTTTTTTCAAAAAATCTTTCTCTAGCTAACTCTAACTTTATTCTCCAAATTTCAATAAAATCGGACTTTTCTCTTTTAAGTTATTTAGCTTAAAAGAGACATGACGGACGGACAGACTGACAGAAAGACGGACATTTATGTTATTTTATTTATTAACCTTTACTTCCAGACGTCCCGAGCCGTTGGGAAGTAAAAGTTAATAAAAGGATACCTATGCATTTGATTTTAAATTTTGTAACGAAAGGTACATATAATTTGTTACTATGCTTCCAATCCACCACGTCCATATGGAAGTAAAATGAATTCTTAGTTCACCTATTTATTTCAAACATTATAAAATATTTCTGGAATTGGACAACTGTGGTGGTGAACGACCGTACTAATGTCATACTTTCGGCGGAACATCAAAGAGACGATGCGACAGGCAAGCCGGCATGTATTTTGTCTTTCGCTGACTGATTGATACTGACCTAGTCACTGCTGGCTCGAAGAAACTTTGCCGCTACCCAGCAGACGCCAAGCCAAACTTCAAAGGTACCGACAAGGCTGGCTCCCTGCCGCTGGATCGTGTGCAGCCCCTTTAGCAGCCCTATGAGTAGCACATTTTTTTGGTTTAATACAGTTTTGCATGTATTTTTTCAAGGTCTACACATTTGCTCTCCTGCATTTTCCAGTGCGGATTACATTTATCTAGCTACAAGCATTTTTTTCAAAAAAGTGTGAAAATTGGCCGCGATTTTGAATTTTTTGAGCTTATTTGAAAAAAAATCACCTGGGCAACAGGCAGTTATAAAATCAGTGACCTCAAATTAACAAAAGCTGCCTGTTATGTAAAAGTTTCCTACAAAAGGAAATATTCATGGTTGAGAATCCACTTTAAACTTTATGTCCACTGTGTAAGTAAAAAACATATTTGCATAGATAAAGAAGTCGCCAACGCTTTTAGAGAGTACGGCACGGCACCAGAATACGAAGATCCAAATAAATCGGAAATAGCTTCCATTCATAAGCAAATTGATTTCGTTGCATTGTAAATCGTAACGCTGAAAATAGATTAACGCTGCCCTGTTCGCACAAATCTGAAAACAAATGAAAATCCATTTATTGATGAGGTTGGGAATTATTAACACGATATGTTGCATGAATCGAGACGTTTTCTGAAAGTTTTTTTTCAATATATTGTCGTATTAATTAAATTGGAGCATCTATTAACAATTCCTTTTAGTTACCAAAAATGTAGAAAATATACAGAGGAAATACTAAAATTGTGGCCTGAAAGGCACAATAAAAATTTATACGCCTGTCGCACCGTCTGCAACGTTGGTCGATTTGTCGACGCTCAGGATGAACTCTTAAATTACAACTTAATCCTGGAATAGACGGAAAACAACTTCTACTTACCTTAAATTGCTACTCCGCTACTCTCCTCTGTATTTGTTACCATTGTTTTTGTGATATATGTCTTATTATTATTATTAGAATTGCCCTCGTTAATTTGTGGTATAATTGTGGTCGAGACCAAACGTGAGAAACCTTATGAATTATTTAAAAATCATTTCCGACCCAACCCACAGAATCTCACGAGGTGTTAACCTGAAAAAGAATGAGTTCAATGATAGGCTTGTGTTGGATCCACACCTGTATATATCGATTTTCAAATTCAATTTGTATAAATGTAAATATAAATCAATGCTTAACTAAGTATATAAAACAAATCAGATCTGCACAACACACATGGTAACTTTCGGAAACATTCAGGGACTGTCTAATCTCAACTACATACAAGGCTTAGAGTAAGGGCAACAATCCGCTGGCACAAAAAGCTCCTTGAAGATATGTTTGTGGAAAATTGGTTTCGAGTTGAAAGGATTAGTAGTAATAATAATAAAAAGAAAATTCTGATTATCTTGGAATTAGCTTCATCAGCTCCCTATATGGATGATTATATGATTCATCATCACTAATCACTGGATAATTATTTAAGGCAATATAAAACTGAATTAATTTTCCAACTTTCGGAAGCGTACTCACGGCATAAAATCTGATAAGGGTTGTGTGACCTTGACTCACTTGTGACCGATCCGTATTGCGATGCCCACCTCCTCATATTTCAGAAACTTCGTAGCACTGCAAAATTTTCATTAAAAAATATCCGATTCTTTTCCATAAAACTCTCGAAGGCGGAATAAAACTACTTTTTTCTGAATTAGATCGGCAATGTCTACATTTTCGGCGCAATTTCAGATCGAAAAATGAACAATTCCAGTATTTTAGTTCGTTGCTAAGAAACTATCAGAAAACAGACCGGAAAAGATCCGTTGCCAAGCAACGATCGACAAAACCGTACGGGAATGTTACTTTCCCGGCCTAGGCCGGGAAAGTAACATTCCCGTACGGTTTTTTATGTATATTTTAGACAGTACATAAATACAAGCAGACAAACCAACTCACATTAAAAATGCATTTATTAATAAGTAGTTAGATTGTAATGAAGAAATGTTATGCATTAGTACAAATTCCTTAATTTATAATAATATTGATTGTGATTTCAGAAAAAATAGTATGTGTACTTCGGTGTGAAAGCACATTCCCGGACTTCGATGCTTGTTTGCATCGTCGTCCGAGAATGTTTTGCTTTCACACCTAAATACACAATATCCTATTTTCTGAAACCGATCGGCAATGTCTACATTTTCGGAGCGATTTCAGGTCGAAAAATTCAAAATTCCAGTATTTTAGTCCGTTGCTAAGAAACTATCAGAAAATAGACCGGAAAAGATCCGTTGCCAAGCAATGATCAACAAAACCGTACGGGAATGTTATTTTTTCTGAAATCGATCGGCAATGTCTACATTTTCGGCGCAATTTCAGGTCGAAAAATGCACAATTCCAGTATTTTAGTCCGTTGCTAAGAAACTATCACAAAACAGACCGGAAAAGATCCGTTGCCAAGCAACGATCAACAAAACCGTACGGGAATATCATTTTCCCAGCCTAGGCCGGGAAAGTAACATTCCCGTACGGTTTTTTATGTATATTTTAGACAGTAAATAAATACACGCAGACAAACCAACTCACTTAAAATTGCATTTATTAGTAAGCAGTTAGATTATAATGAAGAAATGTTATGCATTAATACAAATTCCTTAATTTATAACAATATTAATTGTGATTTCAGAAAAAATAGTATGTGTACTTCGGTGTGAAAGCACATTCCCGGACTTCGATGCTTCTTGGCCTCGGCTAGCGCCTCGGCCAACAATTTGCATCGTCATCCGGGAATATATTGCTTTCACACCTAAATACACAATACACTATTCACTATTTATATATATATACATATTTTTTTTTTTTTTTGAAACTTCTGACCTACCATATATGCATAATTTTGTATCCCAAAATGGTCAATAAAGTTATTATTATTATTATTATTATTAAAACGTGCAAAGTCGGAATTCAATTTTTGATAGCAAAAATTTTTATTTTGGTGTATTTTCCCCAATATTTTATGTCGACAGGCGGAGAACGTCCCTTGGGATAAAGAAGTCGTTTTTTAACGTCTTTTATGGAAAAGATGATTTCCTAATTGTAACTTCACGAATACTTTCCGAATCCCATTCCAAAGGAGTTTATCAAGCATCGCTGGGAGCCAGATATTTGTAGTACGTTAATTCTGTCAGTGTCTGATTTTACTGGATTCTATAATAAGGTAACTTCCGGTTAAATCAGAATTGCACCAAAGTTGAATATTTGCCAAAACATGGTATTTGAGCTGCACAATAAGTCCTCAAAAGTTCAACTTGCTACTCCAGACATTTTAGAAATTATTAAGCTGGGCACATTCCCTCAATCACCTCGTATATACATACCTTAAAGTACTAAATCATTGTTTGTATCCACTTCAAAATCAATCTTCATTGTACTGTTAAGCGGGAAACATCGTGTTAAAATCAAGATATTGACATTGCAAATATTACTTTGGTGCCAGCCGTCATTAACGAGGCTGTCATTCTGCACAAAAGTTTAATAATATATAAGGGTTCGTTCAACTCGATTGACTTCCTTACAGAATTAAAATACGAAGTCGCAGACTTTGCCGTTTACTACAAATGAAAACTATTCGATTCCTCTCATGACTATGGAATATCAAAGTGCCTCTATACATTTTCACATTCTGCATATCAATGATGCCGCATTTAAATTTATAGATTTGTCTTGGAAGTACTGAGATTTGTCAAATACGTTAAATCATTCGACAAGTCAAGTGGTTGACTACATACACTATTTAAAAAACATTTTTGCGATAATTTAAAAAATGCAAGTTTTTTATTAAAAATAAATCTGTTTGATAAGTTGTAACTCACAGATAATAAATACCAAATAATTTTTTGTCAGAAAGATTAAATCAAAATGTACAAAAATAAGTGTCCCCTGTTTCGTCGGAGCTTCTAATTTTGTTTTGAAAATTATTATATTATATTAAGGATTTCATAAATAAATATTATTCAAAATCAATTTTTGGTAAAATAAGTATGACAGCAGTATGTTTAAAAGGTTTAAGTTCCTATGATCGTCATTACTGACGAATTTATAGCTAACAATGTAATTTTTTGATTTAGTACTTAAATGACAACAAAACGTATTTTTTAAAAAATTGTAGTTTAAAAAACTAAAAAAACATGCTTTTATAAATACTGCACTAAATAGCAAAAAATAATCATAGAACCTATTCTCTCTGTCTACTCCATAAGGGCCTTTTGTGTAAGCCGTGTTTGTAATTGAATATTATACTATTATACCATGGCCGCGAAATTTTCTAGGGCCCTCAAAATTATCTTACCTGGGCCGCAAGTGATCTCTACCATAATTTTTCTCTCGGAACGCAAAAAAGAATTTCGCAGCCTTGGTATAAAAATAACTATTTGTTTATAGTTTTTTGAATAAAAAATAATGTTTTTATCCATTTTTTTGTCTATTTTAGCCAAATTAAAAAATATGACGAAAATAGTGACAATTCTATAACGAAAATATGGTAAAAAAACTGAAGAAATAAGAGACAAGTGATATTTTTCAAATATTTATTAATAAATAAAATGATAATTTACAAATTAACTAAATTTGTTAGTTTGATTTTAACAAATTAAAGATTATACTGTTGAAGAATGTACAGAAATATATTTAAAATTTATTTTAACGAAAGTTAAAAATCAATAGCTGCATTTGCTTTATGTGCTGGAAACAGAGAGACTTACCTTATCATTCTCCTGCAATTGGATAAAAAGAAAAGTCGTTATTTTGGAATAATTTCTCATTTAATGGATTGCATGAATTAGAATTTTTCTTGTACAAAAAATAATCTATTTAACTTCAAAAATTTTTAATAGTAAAAAATGATTTAGCCATGCCAACATGTAAATGAGGTTTTTTAAAGGAGCTGATTACGAATTTCTGTAGTCTAAGAATTGACAGGGAGTAATTTATTGAGATCTGACACTAATACTGCGAAAAACTTTTCGCAAGTGACAGAACACGTATTACTACTACCTTCCGCATTCATGTTATGTGGGATGAAAAATACGAAAATATAAAATTTTTAATTATTCATATTTATACTCCCAATTACGTAAGATTTGTACCGGCGCATCCGGCAAATTCCACAATTCAATCCAAAGTTCTCACATTACGTTGTTAGTTGTATATGATATCCTGTGTTTCAAATCATTATAACATAATACACAGTGTCTACCGGTACATTAAGGTTTGTTAAATTTAAGAAATATGCGCCCGTTTTGTGTACATAGTAAGACATCATGCTATAATCAGTAATAGTGGTTTGTTATTCTCGTAACTATTAAATCTGAGATTTTCACTTCACTCGCTTACAGAAGGGAAGTAAGTATTGTAATCATGAAAAATCACTCTCCGAGATTTCTCCGGATTTTCATGTTTCAGGGTGCGTAGTTTACGAAAATTAAAGCTAAATGGCTTTAATTTTCTTCTCTCTGTCTGTCCATCCGTCCGTCCGTCTGCCTGCCTGCCTGCCTGCCTGCCTGCCTGTCTGTCTGTCTGTCTGTCTGTCTGTCTGTCTGTCTGTCGGCGCTATATCTACAAAACCACTTGACGGAGAAGGATAATATTTGGTAGGTAGTTGACGATACTGCCAATGAAGAATTGGGTACAGCTACGTTGAAAAATATACAGTGGACCCCATAAAACATAATTAAAAAAAAAATGACCGAACACTATAATATTTGACATGTAGTTAACACAATTTTCAAGGAAGAAAAATAGAAAACTAGATATAAAAAGATCCCCTACTGTGATTTGTTACCGGTTTATGACATCTTCGTCATTTTCATGATTGTTTATCATATTGCTTGAAATAGTTCTGCATTACATAACTAACATAACTAACGTAACCTGAAATTTTAAGTTTTTTAAGTTTATTTTCATTTTTAATGTTTGTATCGCATTTTTAGCTAGAAGCCATATACTGGCTTCAGGCGAACATTTAAAAATCCACTCAAATAATTTTTCAGTATGAATAATTAATAATATCGACTGCTAATTTATGGGTTAGATTTCCAACCTACAAAAATAGTCGTATTTTGTTAGGACAAAGTATTTAAAATATGCATATTACAATATAAGTAGTCTATGATATTATTTTATAAATGTTTTTTAATTAAATATGATTATTTGTATCTAGTTATAAATTCAAAGTTAAAACACAATACAAAACAAACCAAATTTTTAAAAAGTTGGGTTAGAAGATAAAATAGCAATTCTGTCATTCACAATGGACCGCGTGGGCGTTGTTATTTTTATTCGTTAGATAAAACCGTTTAAATTTTCTTAATTTTTGTCACTTGTACTTAAATAGAAATCTTGCAACATGTCTCTATAATTATTTTTTATATATTTTACTGATATTCAGGATGTCCCAGCTCTATTTAGGCAGGCATTATCTCGGAAACGGTTAGACATAAAAAGAAATGTTTAATAGAAAAGTTATTCTGTTTAAATAAAGACATTTAACCATTTTATTTTAAAATGTACACGGCTACTCAAAAAGACGGCAGGTTATACAACTTTACTTTTTCAAACGGAACACCCTGTATATTTTTACATTTTTGGATTCTCCTTTTATTTCCGAACAAATTTTGTTGACCATCTTCTATACCTATCATTAACGGTTTACGATATATCGACGGTATAATCTTGATTCAGTCATGTTCCATATTCTTAAACTAATAAGGCAGCAAGATGGAGCACCACAGCATAATTCGAAACTTGCAACATACTTCCTGACTGAGAGATTTTGGGGGAACTGGATTGGTAATCAGGGACCTATTAAATGACCTGCATGATCACCTGATATGAGCCCCCTAGAATTTTCTTATTGGGGTCATTTAAAACAAGTTGTATACGCTGAGAAACCAAATAATCTTAATGACTTTAAAAATAGGATAACTCATGCTTGCCAAATAACCCCAGATGTCATAAGGAGTTCTTGTACACGAGAAATTTTAAGGAGGTATGAGTTGTGTCAAATAGAATATGGGCGACAATTTGAGCATCTTTTATAATAATTATAATATTTACTGTTTTTTGTATTGTAGTATTCCTTATAATTACGTTAATAAAAAAATGGTATCCCAAAAATTTAACTCCAAATATCCCAACAATGGTTAATGATAGGTATAGGATATGGTTAATAAAATTTTTTCGGAAATAAAGAGAGAATCCAAAAATGCAAAAATATACAGGGTGTTCTATTTAAAATAGTAAAGTTGCATATCCTGCCGTCTTTTTGAGGCACCTTGTACGTTTGAAAATAAAATAGTTAAATGCATATTTTTAAACAGAATAACCTTTCTATTAAACATTTCTTTCTATGTTTAACCGTTTCCGAGATAATGCTTGTCTAAATAGAACTGGGACACCCTGTACTATATATATTTCATAATAATGTATCTAATCCGTTAAAATATAATTCTGGAATGATATATATTACAGACATTCGGCTTTTTTTTTTCAAATCCCCTCTAGGCCGAAAACTTCTTAGAAATCCCATTTTTTTTAATCCACAGCTTTTTTAACTACTCTATCTTCCTTGTCGGCGATCAGACCGCAAGGTCGTCATTTGTTCAAACGGGTTCTTTCGTTTAATTGTGTTTCCCGTATCAACAACCAAAATTCATTAAGTGCGTGTTTCGCTCAGTGAGTTTAGTTATTTAGTGTAATATTAAGTAGTTTTAGGTGGACACGTATTACTACTTTTAATTTAGTTTTAAGTCTTTCTAAGGCAAGCAGGAGCTCTAACCGCAAGCCGTTGCCATTAAGCCAAACCGGACCTGCCTCGCCCAACCTTACACCCTCCACGGCGCTGCGCACCGTGGTTGTCTGGCTGGCTTCGAGCTAGGTTCTAACGAGGCACATTATATGTACACCCAATTGCTAATAAATTCTTTTTCTTGTTGTTGTTGTTGTTGTTTTGCCTCGCAATCCAAAGGTCTCGTGTTCGAATCCCTGACAGGGTGGTTGTCTTTTTTTTTCATATATTTTTTTTTCACAACAAAGTTGGTATCGCAAAATTTAGAACGTCCAAAAACTAACATTATTTACAAGAAAAATGCGAAGAGTATCCTATAGAATGTGTAACAATTATATAAAAAGCTCAGTAAATCCGCGAATTGTATAATGCTTCCACTAGTTTAATTATATCTTTAAATTACGAAGAAAATGATAAGAATAATGTCTACCTTCTCTTTGTACTAAATTTATAATTAAATAAATAATAATAATAATATATACATTTTTATATTTTTAAAAAATCAAAATAATATTTGAGGCTCAGATCATATGTATTTTGACCAGCAGGGTCCAAATATGCAAAAATATGAAGGTTGTCCCATTTAAAAGTTTGATTTTCTTATCAATTGCGTCGAAACCGGAAGTCGGCTATTTTGGTTCTTTACATCATATAACTGGAAATTCCATCTCCTATCACGACACTAAGTTTGAAAATAATCTATTCGCCCATCCAAGAGTTACTTACAAGAGTGTCCCTATCGGCTGAGCCACTCGGTATACTGGCTGCATGCAAACACTTACAAATCTACACAATTTTACTTCCACATCCAGTGGACGTATAGTAACGACAAAAAAATTTTTTAAAAATTTTTATTGTTCAGATATGCTTAGAATGTCATGAAACGTCGAGATTTTAAGTTTGAGCGAAAAAAAATTTTCTGTCTGTCTGTCGGTCTGTCTGTCGGTCTGTCTGTAACTTTTTTGTGCGCACGTTTACTCTGGAACCGTTTGAGATATTGACTTGAAATTTGGTACACGTATGTACTTTAACGAGATCTGGAACTAGATTATATTTTTACGTTGTTTCGATGAAGGGTTAGGGGGTAAATTGGGGTAAATTTGGGGTAAATGAGTGAATAAAGCAGGTAAGAGTCCATAAAATTGGTATTTAGTATATACAAGAGGTCTCAAATATACTATACTACATATACATATACTAAGGTCTCAAAAACATTTTTGGCATTAGCCACTTCCATTACCACTCCCACCCTCTAATTAAAGGGGATGACAAAAAATTGTGATTTAGTGTGTGTACAAGAACCAGAAACCTCAAAATATTTTTTTACTTCATCCACCCCCACTACCACCCCCTATCACCACCCCCACCCCACTACCGATGTGGGGTATCGTTTTATGGGTTTTTGGGGTAGAGGATTTCAAATATTATATTATTAAAGTTCCATAAACAATTATTTCCACATACAATTTTTTTTCGTTGTGAGTGACTTGAATAGAAAATCTGAATGTGGAAGTAGTGATTCCTTGGGCAGCGGTTTTTAAAAATATTGTCGATTAATAAAATAGACTGCTAATTGTAGGTTGGATCTCCAATCTACAAAAAGAGTCTTATTTTATTAGAACATAGAATTTAAAATATGCATATTAGAATAAATTAGCCTATATGACATCATCTTATTAATGTCTTTTTAGTAAATATGATTATTTACACCTAATTATAAATTTAAAGTTAAAACACAATGTAACACAAACCAAGCTTTCAAAAAGTTGGATAGAACTTCAAACATAACTTCTGTCAATCACAGCGAAACCGCGTGGAGTGCCTATTTATATCCAGTAGATAAAAGGATAAAGCATATTTTTTATCAGGTGTATATAACTATTCGCAGTTGAAAATATTGATTTTTTGCTTATCTCCGGGCTTATTCTACAGAATAAATGTCACTTTCTATGGATGAAAGGACCGGGCCTAATAGTATGAGGTTCCAGTTTATAATTTTAAATTGTTTGATTTTTGTCAGATCATGATCCAAACATACATGGCCTGCTCATTCCCCTGAAACTCCTCAAATGGCGTGACATCAGAGAAAACCTCGCTTGGTGCGGAGATATGAAACATACCACAGTCATCACACGAATCCACCTTTGCCCCTCAGTATCTACAAACGCAAAGTATAGTGGCAAGGGTATGACGTAACATAAAACTTGCTCTAAAGTTACCGTGTATAATTCATATAGGAATGAATGTATATTTGCATCACGTATTTGATTTTAAAAAAATTATGACGAAATAGAAAAAGGAAATTATCAGGAAGAAGAATGATAAAAGGTTACTTTTTAAAAGAAATAATTTTTTATTTTTGAACTTTAAGTAAATTGTAGTAAAAGCTGTAGGAGAGTTCAGTAAAAGCATTTAATAGCTGAGTAGTATATTTTATAGAAGAATATAAGAGAACAAAAAATTTTGTGAAGATAGTAAATAAATATTTTTGAAAGAGAAATTAATGGATTGAATAACAAGTTTAGAAGAATTTAATAATTTTGTACACTAGTAGTAGAGCATATATTGATAGAATACTTGAGAAAATGTTAGGAAGAGTTCATTAATTAAAAGAACAGACAGAAATATCGAAATCAAAAGATAGAGAAAATAAAGAATATTAAGTCATGAAAAGATTTAAAATTAATTAGGAAGGAATTATAAGAAAAGAGTTTCATCACGAACATTTAATTTAATTATAATTTTGTAATTATGCTAGATAAATTTTCAATAACGACAGATGAATAATTTTTTTCTGTATTTAAAATTTTTAATTTCAAAAGCAGGGAGTAATAAAAACGAGATCAACCTTAATTTGTTAATACATTTTTTTGCTACTCATATATTTTTAAACAGTGAAAAATAACAAAAATGAGTTTTATTAATATTATAGTATAGCTGTGTAAATACAGTGTGTCCCATTTGGCTTAAAATCGCCCCCATAAAAAGTTTATTTCAGATAGAACTAAGATCAGGTTTTTCTTGTAATATAGATCTCTGATAAAAGTGCATTCTTGTGGTACATTTTATTTTATAAAACATAAAAGGTCGACTTAAGGATTGCTTTTTTTTTCGGGAGGCAGAAAATGCGATTTTTACTTCACATCTGAGTATACTACTATAATTGCCATCACTCAAATGGGTTTGTACTAAATTTCGTGAAAAAATTCCTATTTTTGGATTTTTCCCGAGAGAAAACAAATTCTGAAATTGCCAATGAAAAACCATGTTTGCACGGGATTGTGTATTTGAAAGAGTACCTTGACTCCAGCAACTGACAAATGAACGTTTTGTTCTCAATTTACGTAGGTTTTACTTATTTAACTTTCTGCTGCTTTTAACAATAATTACACAGGCACACAAAATAAAAAAGTGGTCTGTTCTTTTAACTAGACTGGCTAATTGGTTTAACCAAAGCCATAATTGAAACACACACACACACACACTTTTAACTAGACTAACTTTTCTTTATGTATTTTCATGCGCTGAATTCGAATCCGGAGTCACAATTGCTCCATCATCCACCATCTTTTTGTAAGTCGCGAAAATAACTTAAAAGAACTCATAATTTAGATTATTTGCATACGCGGTTTTCTAGAAAATGGCGGAGGATCCGGTGATAAACATAACATAAACACACCAGAGATAGTAGACAACCCCCAAATCCAAAGCCAAGGCTGTCCGGAAGGGGGTTACACATTCGGAAAAACGCAGACATACATCCACACCCACCGGTGTTGTTGTTGTAGAACTCTCCAAAATCGTCCTAAGTTGAAGACATAATCAAAATTCGACTTAGGCAAAAATTTCATTTAAAGACATTTTCGGGAGTCTGCAGAGGCGCAGATCAGTCCACAAGGACCGTTTTGGGTTCTATAAGGCGTTGGAAATGACCAGGCGAAAATTCGAAGAAACACCGAATTTTCACTTAGGAAAAATGTTTTTGGTTCAGAATATCAGAGTAGAAGTATATAATGACAAAGATTTATGAATAATATACTTTTTCAAAGGTACCATAAATTGGACTTTGAAAAATAATATTTTTGGAAGGGCGTCAAAAATTTGGCCCAGGAATCGATTTATCGAAAGTACGCCAAAGTTTCACTTGCAGACTAATTTTTCAAAACTGCGTTGAAATTTGGCTTGAAGATCGATTTTTCAAAAGTACGCCAAAATTTCACCCGCAGATTAACTTTTCAAAAGTACCTTGAAATTTGGCTTGAAAATCAATTTTTCAAAAGTACGCCAAAATTTCACCCGCGGATTAACTTTTCAAAAGTACCTTGAAATTTGGCTCGAAAATCGATTTTTCAAAAGTACGCTAAAATTGGTCTTAAACTGGATTTTTCAAAAGTACCACGAAGTCAGTTTAAAAAGTACCACGAAAATATACTTTAAATTATTTTTTATTTTTTATTCCTCAACCAAAGACATTGACCTTTGAGGTACGATCATTGAAAGCACAATTCTAAAGTATGAGCATAAAATTTTAACGATGCACTGCATCCAAAAGGCAAAATAGAAGATTTTGTCAAAGCCGGCGTAGTGCCGATAAGCAAAAAATTGATAAAAATCAATGCACATGTACAAGGCCGGTTTCTCGCATGGAAAGAGTTTGGATTGACCCAGCGGCTCGCAATTTGGTCGAGCGCGTTGAGTAGTCCAGACAAAGCGATGGTAGAAAAGCCAATAACGGGGCTTTTCAAATGACAAAGTTATAGAGGAAAACGCCTTGTGCATAAAAATCAAAAAATTCAATTTTGCCTAATAGTCGCTCGAAGGTGAGACGCTGCCAAATCGATATTATTAATCGACTGTGATAAGGGTTAGTAAGTCGTGGACTGATCGAACGCCACTCAACTTATGCAGTAATAAGTCCTCTGAATGTGTTTGAGTACGTGAATTTCCACGATACAAGAACTTTAAAGCTAGGTAGTCTCTAGCGAAACTAAATTCATTTAGTAAAACTTTTTTAAGTTAATTTCAGTCAGCCTTAATTATTCATTTACCCAGAGTCTGAAATGATTCTAAAAGCTCACATTTTGATTCTGAGAAGGTACGTATGAATCTTTTCTACCTAATCGATCGTTAGCGTGAGCGCTCTCGCTTGTATGGTCTGAAAGTCACTACCTTGATTGGGGAAGGCACGATTCTTTCTTGAGAATTTTGTATAACCAATTCTGTTAAATAAACGGATTCTTTGAACTAATATTTCTTAATTGATCTTGAGGCCTGTTGACGGTCTATAATCCCTGGAACTTTCGTAGAGAAAGCCGGATGTGTCGAGTTAATTTGCATTAACGTTCGACCTTCTGGTTGCTTTACGAAGGTTTGATAGGGATTTTTTTATGCGTTTTTTGAGAAATATATTCCGTTATTAATGGACCAAAACGTGATTTTCGCGTACCAAAACTAATCCCTCCGCAGAGAAATTCTTCGGTTGGGATTTTTTTATGCAAAAATTCAGGAAATTAAGAGGTGCCTAAACCCCTAACGAGGGAATTCGGGTCCAGAGAGAGCGTAGTTTCCGATCTGTGGTAGTGCCGCCTTGGTCCCATTACTCGGCTACCGAAGTGCATCTTATCTCGAACCCGCCTGGGAGGTAGAAGAACGGGGTAATACGCGACTGGCGCCCCCTGAGAAATAAATTGGTGTCGCGTCATTTTGACGCCCGGTAGTGCGTTCTTCTACATTGTCAATACCGGGGCTGGGGGTCGAACCCAGAGCGCGGTAGCGAGTCGATCAGCGTATTCGCCACTCAATACGCCTTAACCGATTGAGCTACCATATGCCGGTGATGTTCATATATTACACAGGCACACACACACACACAAAAATGGTCTGTTTCTGGAATTCCATTGGACAACCCCCATGTATTACGACATGTTGAATACGAATCAAGTGTCTGTTTAGCTCCATCACCCACCAATTTTTAGTAAATCGCGAGAATAACCTCATAATTTATTATGAGTCTTTTTAAAGTTATTTTCGCGATTTACAAAAAAAATGTGGGTGATAAAGCTACACGGACGTCTGATTCGTAGTTAGAACGTCGAAATAGATACAGGCCGTTGGAATTAATAAAAAAAAGGTGATTTTCAAGAAGTTTTATCTCCAAAAGATTTTATTGCATAGAATGCATCTTTTAGGTATAAAAACTTGAAAAATCATAGTCCGTACGCACAGAATGACGGGGAAAGTACCTAAAAATGCATAATTATGCTAAAAAAGTGCATTTTTGCTATTTTTGTAAATTTTTCAAGGGTTTTTCGAAGATATTCATTTAATATTCATAAAAATTTGAGAAAAATGGTTTGTCTTAGTATTATACAAGCCTTAAATAACATATTGGGTCATTTAAGATCCTTCATGGGCCGATTGTAGCCATTAAACGCATCCTAAAGTGCATAATTTGCATCCGTTTAAAAGACATTTTAATAATTGCTCTAAAATTAATAAAATATAGTCCAAATTTTATACTCGGGGGTTTGGGGGTTTTCGAGGTCACTAATTACGAATTTGAAGAGAAAATCGGAAAATTCAAAATGGCTGACTGATAATGACGCGAAATTCAATTTTAAAAGTACATTTTTTTTCCTTTTTTTTCACATAAAATGTATACAAAGCAAATAAAAAAATGATTTAATTAATGAAAATATAAGAAGATAACTGCGTGTATATATATAACTTGCTCAAAAGTAGCGCCCCTACTTTTTTATGGTAACTTAAAAATATAGCGCGAATTTCAACATAATATAAGCTATATATTAAAAAATAATTAAAAAAAAAAAATTTAATGCACTTTTCTTTTTATCAATTTTCATATTCAATGCCAACGCGTTAAAAAATAAGATATAGGAGGGGGGGAGGGGAAAATGCAAAAAAAAATAAAAATTGAAAATTTACTTAAAAAAAGACGTAAATTTATTTTTTTATTTGCTTTGTATACATTTTATATGAAAAAAAGGAAAAAAATGTACTTTTAAAATTGAATTTTGCGCCATTATCAGTCAGCCATTTTGAATTTTCCGATTTTCTCTTCAAATTCGTAATTAGTGACCTCGAAAACCCCCCGAGTATAAAATTTGGACGATATTTTATTAATTTTAGAGCAATTATTAAAATTTTTTTTAAACGGATGCAAATTATGCACTTTAGGATGCGTTTAATGGCTACAATCGACCCATAAAGGATCTTAAATGACCCAATATGTTACTTAAGGCTTGTATAATACTAAAACAAACCATTTTTCTCAAATTTTTATGAATCTTAAATGAACATGATACTAAGAAATAGAGATACGCTCTCACGCATACCTCCCCTTACTGCAGTTCCCGCTGTGACGTCACGCAAAAGTCAACTAGTTCAGCGGCCAATTTTTAGTCCAGATGTAAAATAAAATTACCTTAACCGAAGTGTTTAGAAGCTTATCCTTCGATAAAATAAAAAATTACGGCTCTTTTGGTTGTTCGAGACAAAAGATGGAGCCAAAAATGTGAGAAAATTGTAAAATAATAGATACAATTATTTTTTCCTTTAACTCGCTCTAACTAAAAAACGAGGCAACGAATTAATCTCAAATTTTTAACGAGTGATGAATCCATATTTGTTAACAAAATGTGTTAATATGAAGGTCAAGTTTTCATAAGTGTAGAAAATATGATTTTATTTCTAAGGCTATGTCGATAAACTGTGAAAATTTACAGGTGGGAATATAACAAACGAGAAACTTTTTTGTCTTTCGAAATAGATACCAAGTATATCGAGGGCATATGAAGATAAAGGATGGAGCTAACTTTTTTATTTGAAACTTTTTTTTCTAGGATTAACAGTTTTCGAGAAAATTTCATTTAAATATACGGACCGCCCTCGCGAAATGATACAGCGTAGAGAATGCGGTGTGAGAACTAATGTACGTTAGTGTTGTTTAATGAAATCGAATTCAGATTTTCTTGAGACGTTTCAGCAAATCAATGGAGGTTATTAAATATTTGTAATAATTACCTTAAGAGAATACATTAATATATCCCGCGCTACTGAATTAAGTCATACTGCGAAAACGCTATTTTGCACATGCAAAATGTTTTTCATAATAAAGACATTAAAGAATCCGGCAATTTATCTCGAAATAAAGAATAAATATTTCTCATTTTTGACTGTTTGTCTATTTTCCTGAATAACGTTAGAGAAATGCACTGTTTCATAATTAAACTAATTAAAGTAGTATATTATTTACTACTACTATTTATTGTTTGTAATTAAATGAATTAAAATTTGATATTAAATAAAAATAAAATAAATAACTTACACGTTGAAAAATCAACGGTGCAAAAGACATACGTGCTAGCACCAATTATTTTGGAGGTGTTTTCACAAACATTTAAACCTACAACGGCCTTATGCGAAATGAAAAGTGCTGACAAAAGCAGTCATAGAATTCTATGATATTAAAAACTAAAATTGCCTGCAATCAGCTTTCTAGGTCTTATGTTACGGTTTTCGATATATTTTTAGGTGTATTTTTAGGTAGATGGCCGCCGGCGCGGGCTCGATTTGAAGTTGACTAGAGGGTGACGGTATGCGCACAGTAGGTCGAAAGCTGGTACTCGTACCGAGCGTATCTTATATTTCATAGTATCATGTTAAATGAATATCTTTGAAAAACCCTTGAAAAGTGCACAAAAAGAGCAAAAAATTTACTTTTTTAGCATAATTATGCATTTTTAGGTACTTTCCCCGTCATTCTGTGCGTACGGACTATGATTTTTCAAGTTTTTGTACCTAAAAGATGCATTCTATGCAATAAAATTTTTTGGAGATAAAACTTCTTGAAAATCACCTTTTCTTTATTAATTCCAACGGCCTAATGGGGGTTGGTTGTTATTGATTATTAAAAATATTAATTTAAGTAATTTCATGTCGAAATTAAATGTAATTAATCTTCCCATTAATAGGTGTCCCTATGTATACCATTTAAGTGTTAAAATTGCTCATCTTTTTTCGATGCAATGCATGGAAATTTAGTTGCTTTTTGTGGACGATATCGATAGAAGGTTTTAGACTTCGTGGTGAAAAAGATATATAGTTACACCGCCCGACGTATAGAATAATAATCTAACTCGAAATTATATACATTTGGAAATTAACAATTAGTCGTTACATTATTGGTTATAATTTAGTATTACCTTTTATTCCTTCCAGTAGTCCCTTATACCCAATATTTGGTGAAGTACATCGTTGCATAGGATTTGGGTAAGTTAATTTTCAAATTATCGCCTATAGATTTACAGTCCTTTAGTCGTCATTTTAAAGTAGAAAATAACAAACAGGGAGTATCAGACACAGATCAATTTTTTCTTTTGTGTGTCTGTGTTATTATCGCGCAAGGGATGCGTTATCTAGATATTATTAAAATTGTTGGTTTTCAATGCGAGATCACCAAGAGAATTTTAATATAAGGACAGGTATCTCAATCGTCAGCCTGTTAATGTCAGCATCTTTAAAAAAATCAGTGTTTTAATGATACACACCTTTCCGCGTCATAATTATTACATCCACGTCCAGTGGAAGTATAGTAACGACAAAAATTTTTTTTTAAATTTTTATTGTTCAAACAGGCTTAAAATGTCATGAAACGTCGTGATTTTAAGTTTGAGCGAAAAAATTTCTGTCTGTCTGTCTGTAACTTTTTTTGTGCGCACGTTTACTCTGGAACCGTTTAAGATATTGACTTGAAATTTGGTACACATATGTACTTTAACGAGATCTGGAACTAGATTATATTTTTATGTTGTTCCGTTGAAAGGTTAGGGGGTAAATTGGGGTAAATGAGTGAATAAAGCAGGTAAGAGTCCATAAAATTGGTATTTAGTATATATAAGAGAAGCTAAGGTCTCAAAAACATTTTTGGCATTAGCCACTCCCATTACCACCCCCCACCCCCTAATTAAAGGGGATGACAAAAAATTGTGATTTAGTGTATGTACAAGAACCAGGAACCTCAAAATAATTTTTTACTTTATCCTCCCCCACTACCACCCCCCTGTCACCACCCCCACCCCACTACCAATGTGGGGTATCGTTTTATGGGTTTTCGGGGTAGAGGATTTCAAATATTATATTATTAAAGTTCCATAAACAATTATTTAAACATACAAAATTTTTTCGTTGTGAGTGACTTGGATAGAGAATCTGTATGTGGAAGTAGTGATTCCTTGGGCAGCGGTTTTTTTACAAGTAGACATTAAAATAATTAATACCCACAGAAATTGACAATTAAACATTCAGTTGTCAGTTGTTTGATTCAAGGTACTCTTTTAAATACACAATCCCCGTGCAAAAGTGAATTTTCATTGGCAATTTCAGAATTTTTTTTCTTTCGGGAAAAAATCAAAAAACAATTTTTTCACCAAATTTGGTGCACAGCCATTTAAAGGATTACCGAGTACAGTGGTGTACTCGTATTTGAAGTAAAAAAATCGGTAATAATAGTTCATCATTCTCTACCCTCAAAAACAAAAGCAGTGTGTTAATAAATTTAAATGTACTACAAGAATGCACTTTTCAACGTCCTATAGCATAAAACAAATTGAATCTAAATTGGAGTTAAAATATTTTTTATGGGGACGATTCCAAGCGAAATGGGACATACTGCATATACAATTTTAGGTTTCGGAGGATGTCAATAAATTCTGACGAAACGACGACTATTAAAAAAAAAGTTATTTTCTTTCCACGTATTGGTCTATAAATATCCCGTCTACCTTTACCGTCAGTATTAAAACAATGATAATCAACTGTTAAGAAAAACATCTTCTGTAGTTTTTATGAAATTAACAAGCATTTTGTGGCTACCTTCTCTTACAGCTATCAATAATGAATGTGGGAATAGACCAAACTCTCAAAAGTCAACATTCGTCTGCAGGGATAAGTGAGGCTTAAGTAGGTCGAAAGGAAATTACACTTTCATAGTAATATCCTTATTACCGTAGACAAAGGATTCCTACCCCACATCATTAACGTTTCATGAAAAATAAATATTTCCCATTCTCCTTGTGAACAGCGTAATTATTTCGCATTTGCTCACCGGTTGACTATCTAAAAGATCCAATTTTATATTCTGGATGCATGAAAATGATGCACAAAGACCTAATCTAAGGTTTTCAGACCGTGAAAATGCTGTGTTTCAGTGGGCTGATACTACTATCATTTTGTAGTTGATTCTACCTACACAAATTGTTACGTGTATAGTACCGTCCTAAAACAACACTGTTATTTTGTTCTCTTGAGTATTCTGCAGACAGTTTATGTCCTTTGCAATGTCGATTAAATTTTCTTTCGTGAAAGTGGGAGAGTGAAGGCATGCAACTGGATTGAAAGTAATTAGAAACTTATGGAACCAAAGGACACCGCTGTTTTCTTATGGAGATTGAATATCGGTCAAATTAGCTGAATCTTTAATTTGTTGTACATTTCAACTTTGTGATTAAAGTTTTCATGGGCCGAATTCGATCCTACATCTGGTTTCCGAGCTCAAGAAATGTACAATCGGTGTCAGCTTAAATTCACCACCGTTTGAGATGCTCCTTTTCTAACACGCCCCACTACAAATAATTAGGTCAGAGTAGGTGCTGACGTCATACTTTTATTAGTTTTATTAGAATGGGAAGAGTTGATAGCCTGGAGTTCTGTATTTCAGAAATTTTGAATAATATTAATTTCATGTTTGTAATGCAACATTCACTTGGTCTTGCGGGTTAAGCCGCCACGCTAATATTCATAAAAACAAATCTTTTAAGTGCGATTTGTGAATAGTTCACTACACAATTCTTATGCGTGTAAAAAATGCCGGCATCTTTGATCTCTACCGCACCGCCAAAGATGCCGACATTTTTTACACGCATAAGAATTATGTAGCCAACTTTAATAAAATATTTAATATACAGGATAACTTAAGAGAATTGTTTTTATGAATTCTTCTTCGTTGTGAGAGACTTGGATGTGGAAATAGTGATTCCTTGGACAGCAGTTTTTATAATTTATATTATTATTTCAATATATTATTATGCAGATAAATTAAATGCTCAGTCGACTTTTGTAAAACCTTCACTCACAATCAGCCGAGAGTTTAAACTTTTTAATTTTTGAAGCAAATTTACAATTATGGCTATTCCTATTATTATTATTATTATTCAATTTTCCGAGAGAAACTATGCGCCGAGACTGTATATTTCATATATAGGATTTATAGAGGTTCATCGCTGGAGTATCAGTATATACAGGGTGATTCATTTTGACCGTCTATTGGAAGTATATATATATATATATATATATATATATAAGAAAAATAATATTGATCTGAAAATTGGGCTACGTTTAACCGGAAGTTGATCCGAAATTTGATATTTTAAATAAAATGCTCCCATTTAATATTTTTTTCTTAATTCTACAGAAAATTTAAAGGACACTCCTACAATTAACATTTCCTGATATATTAATTTTTCCCTAAATTTTGACAGAAAATTTGTATTATATAAAATTTAATATTTTAGTAACAATAACTGATAGCACGTTGATTTTTTTAATGCGTATAAGATAAGGCATTGGAATTATCTATCATGTAAAATTATCGAAATATTAAAAAAGTTTTTAAAATTAATGACATAGTCGACCATATCAAAAAGTGATTTTTTAACCTGTTCTCAATTATTAATTAAGATAATTATAGCAAATTTTATAACCCACAATATTGATAATAACTAATTACTACATAGGAGCAACAGGGGCAGAGAAAATTGCAAACACTTTCAGTAAAGCTTTTTTGGAGGTTGTAAATCGTAAAATATTAACAACAAAGAAAAATTGCTTGAATAAAAGTTCTAACTTCTTTTATTCTCTACAATATAGGTAATGCCTGATTTTTTAGAGTAGAAATAACAGGAGAGAAGATAATCGAGAAAAACTTATTTAGACCGTCATGTTCTATGAAATTTTTGATATAAATTGATAGTCTTTAAGTTATAACGACTTGAAAATTGGGATTTGAGCTTGAAATAGAGGTATTTCAACTAGGTTTTCCTCAAATAACTCGAAAGGTGTTACATTGAGCGAAAACAAGCAAGAGACAGATAAGAAAGTTACTAAATTCAGGATTAATTTCCTCTTTTTTCTAATTTCTGTAGAATTAATGGTTCTGGAGATCTGGAAGGACAAAGTTGGTATCCAAGCGTCTATAAAACGAAGTATTCAGATGAAATGTTAAATATCTTAGAAATTATGTCATTTACCTTAAAAATGCTAATAATCAAACTGAAAGTCCATTAATTAGGCTTTCAAATAATTTTTTGATTATTTATGTAGCATAGAAAATGAAAAAGATATAACAGAAACAATGTGCTTCTTCACGTAATTTTAAATAAAAAGCAAATATGTCCCCATATACCCCAGGTATTAGAGATCATATGGGCCCCCTTACTTGGAAAAATTCATGGTAGTCCTGGAAATAGGCTTACTTTACGATTTTTGGCTCGCTGTATTCAAATTTTCAACTTTCCACCAAAAATTCCCTCCGGAACCCCCTCAAATTTAGAAAAAAAAAACAAAACATTGTTTTTTTTAATCTTTTTTTTCTTCGTTTTAGGAAAAATTCGGAAAGCAAACAAAATTTACAACAAAAAAGATCCTTTGACATTTTAACGTTGAACGAACGGGAAAGCGCTAGCACGCCTCGAAACATGAGCCTCAGCGCATGTTTCGGGACCCACTCGCTCCCCGTTCGTCGTACGTCAAAATGTCAAAGGACCTTTTTTGTTGTAAATTTTGTTTGCTTTCTGAATATCTGTGTATTTTTTATCTAAAACGGAAAAAAGATAAAAAAAAATAAAACCCCAATTTTTTTGTTCTTTTTTTCTAAATTTGAGGCGATTCCGGAGGGAATTTTTGGTGGTAAGTGAAAAATTCTGAATCAGCGACCCAAAAAATATAAGGTAAGCTTATAAAACTAAATCCTCCTATTTTTTCCAGGTAATATTCTCTATTGCCTGGAGTACATATTAGTATATTGTGTATTTAGGTGTGAAAGCAACACATTCCCGGATGACGATGCAAATTGCAACAAGCATCGAAGTCCGGGAGTGTGCTTTCACACCGAAGTACACATACTATTTTTTCTGAAATCACAATCAATATTATTATAAATTAAGGAATTTGTATTAATGCATAACATTTCTTCATTACAATCTAACTGCTTACTAATAAATGCAATTTTAATGTGAGTTGGTTTGTCTGCGTGTATTTATTTACTTTCTAAAGAACCGTACATAACCATACATAAAGAACCGTAAGGGAATGTTAATTTCCCGGCCTAGGCCGGGAAAGTAACATTCCCGTACGGTTTTGTTGATCGTTGCTTGGCAACGGATCTGTTTCGGTCTGTTTTCTGATAGTTTCTTAGCAACGGACTAAAATACTGGAATTGTGCATTTTTCGATCTGAAATCGCGCCGAAAATGTAGACATTGCCGATCGATTTCAGAAAAACTGCTTTTCGTTAATATATAGTAAGATCTAGACCGATCTCGTCCGCTTACAGCGCTTGCTTTAGAAAAAAAATTGCATTTTAAATTGTAAAGGGATTTTAGAAAACATGTAATGTTTTTGCTTCTTTGCTTCTCGATAAATATTATTTTAGCGAAATAAAGATGGATACCAAAAATGAAGTTTATAAGTTGAGAATGGATTTTTTTTTATATGCTTATGTAGGATTGATAGCTTCGAAGATAGTTAAGTTTATAAATCGTATCCGACCGTTTATAGGATGAAATATTTAGTTTAATTGTTGAATATGTTAGAAACTGACACTTTCATAAAAAATTCTATGGTACAAAATTAGCCAATCTCTAAAATAATTTTTGGTTCGTTACTACTTATAAAAAATAAAGAAGTTATCGCCGATACAATGTGCGTTTTCACATTTTTTTTTTGTTAATATAAAGCATGACCTAGATGCTCAATTTTGTTGTCTGTTTAAAACACTTCTTTTAGAAAAAAAAATTCCATTTTAATTGACCAATAGCATCAATTCTCTAAATCACCCTGTATTTCTTATCTATAGCGACAGTAATTTTATAGTGCAAGCATAATTAGATTAATTTTATTTATTCTACTGAATATCAGATACGTCCCGCAATCAGATAATTGAAGAGTGAAAAAAGAAATAATATGAAATAAAAACTGTTCGCTTAAGCACATTGCATAATTCCAGGATTTCTGGCCATCGCATATCGTAGAATGTCAGTCCCCACCCTGACCTAAAATAGCGAATTTAATTATTTGTAGTGGGACGTGTTAAAAAAGAAGAATCTCAAACGGTGGTGACTTTAAGCTGATGCCGATTGTACAATGCAAAAAGTTTCCGAATTCATGATTTCTTTTCGTACATTTTAATATTGTGATACTTCCTAATAGCAGCTCTTTATAATATTTTGCAGTAAGAACATTTATTGTTTTAATAAAAATAGCATAGAAATAGAAATAACGTTTGAAAAAATAACAAGTGAAAAAAATATTTGAGAAAAAAAATTTTATAAAATTTTTCTATTCTTGATCGAAAAATTCTTGTTGAAAAACTTTTATTCCATTAATAAATTGTGAGTTCCAGAGATTACAGAAATTTAGAGTGTTAATTTCTACATACCGACAACAAATATTTTTAGGGATCTATTATGTTATTTTCGTTACCTGCGCTTAATATTGCATCCAATAGGTGAGTGGATGGTTAATGAATATTTTCTTGTTTTCTTGCAAATAGTGGGTCGGCATTTAATGATAAAAGTTATTCCTTTAATATGGGCACTCTACAAGCCTTATATTAGAAATTGAGGTAAAAAAATTCCAAAGTAACAAACAATTAATATAAAATATAAGCGTTTCTCAATAATAATAACAAAAGAATTTTTAATTTCTGTACTTAAAACATTAATAAAGAGTTTCATTGTGGTAGAAATACACGCATTAACAGTTTTCTTCAATAACATTGTATTACATATTCGAGAAATGTGAAATTAAGTATTAAGATTTAACTTACTGATTTCATTAATTTATTAGAACATATGCAACAACACTTATAATTCAGTCAAACTCCACGATATATTCTTCAGCTGATATGTTGGAACAGTTTTCACTACAGTTAGTACATAGCAAAGTGCATCTAAATCCACTGCGCTGGCAGGAACAACTTGTTTTACATCCTTTTTTACAGGAGAACTAGTTCTTGGCAAGCATCCCAAATTTGTGGGAAGTGTTGTGCATGTTGGTATCCGTTGTTCCATCTGCATTTTCCATCCTCAATTAGCTGGTGAAGCAGGGACACTTTCCCTGTTCAAAGATTGTCCTCAAACCTGACCTACTTGGTGAGCTGCACGGAGTATATGTATCTTCAGAGCATCCAAAGTGGGTGCCAGATTCTGCAGTGAATTACTTTTTGAAAAGAGCAAATTGCGAGCCTCATTTAGAAACATTCCGGTTATTACAATACAGCTATTTTACATATTTCTCTAATTTATTAATAACCTCGTCATTTAATGTCTCCACTGGGTATGACAGCTATTTTGAGGCAACCGTTGCATCTGGATTCGATTGCCAGGTCTTCCAAGTAGAGATCTTTTCCTTGAACGAGAGAGATGATATGGTATCACAGCCAGTGAATGCCTGATATCCGTTTATGGCTATTGACATTCCTTCTCCCAACTTTTCGCGGAATGTATTGATGACCTTTGCCTACTGCGTAAGAAACCCGTAGCTTCCGTAGGCCAAGATTAGTTTAAAATAGAAATAAATTGCAATAATCACTACATCAGAGTTCATTGTAGGTATGAGAACATTGTGCAATCCATTTTCAACTGTATTTAACATGCAAAAGAATTCTCTCATCCACTTCTTCTATACAGCTGGTGTGACCATTTAAATTTGTATCAGTAATGCGTGGAGAACGAATGTATTCTCCGATGTACGTGACTGCATCAGCAGCTGTAAACTCAAGTACGTACTCAGCTAGAAGTTTGAAAAGTCCTTGTTTGTTTTGAGTATTGCGAAGGAAGTCCTCCAATTTTTTGGAATCATGGTGGTCTAATTTCGCAGCGTATACCAGATCCTCTGATGTCACGTACTGAATTCTTGAGGTAATCAGCAGAATAACAATCCCAAACTAAATTCACTCTCTTTGAGGAAAACTCTTGAGAATATTTGATAATATGCTGAACAAATTCCTTGCTACAATATTTGCCAAAAGTCTGTGAGGTTCTCGGTAATAAATGGACAAGCGCAGCTCCATCATATATTATGCTACCACATTTTTCTGGAGTAACTGGTTTCTTACCGATGGTGTTCTCTAATACATGAATTATGTCTGATTTATTACAGTGTCGCATTTCTCTCATAAAAGCAAGTGATGGTGGAGTAGTTTAGTTTTCATATTCAAAAAAGATATCCATATTTAACTTCCTTGTCTGACCAACAATGAAACATCGCTGGAACAATGCTAGGTCATATTTCACAGTCTTCATTTTGGACGTCCGATTTGGTTGTTTTTGACATGAAAACAAGTTCTTCATGGCTGATTAGTGAATTTTGTCAGCCAGTTTATTTGTTTTTTTTTGACGAGGCGTTCATTAACGAAGTCTTCATACATTCTTTTGCCTGTAATTTTAGCTGCATTCAAAATTGAAACTGAAAATTCATCTGCAATTAACTTCGTGTCAATAGCTATTAGGTTAGAGGTCACTTCCTGAATTGGGTTTCCCAAGTCTTTAAATGAGGAGGAGGTGGACACGCACATTCTTCACAAAGTTCTTCTGGAAGGCTGAAGGCTATTATTGGTAATGACATTCTCTTCCGTGAAACTATTAATATTTTTGCAGAGCTCCGGTCCAGATATAGCCCACCTTTAAAAAGCCCAAAGCTACAGGAATTTCTGTGAAGACAACAGCACCTCCATTGCCCTTTGCCAGTGCTAAGAAAATAGTAAAGGAGCCGTTCAAAAATTACGTAACGCTCTTAGGGGAGCGGGGGACTACTTAAAAGCGTGATAACTTGTGACATAGCGGGGAGGGGGAGTTGCATCAAGTGTTACGTAACGTAATGTTATTCTTTTTTCCACAAAAAATCTGATCTTTTTAAAATATGTTGCCAATTTGGTATAACATATTATATCATACGTAACCCAAGACGGTACCTACTTTTGTTAAGTATTTTTTTTTTCGTAATGAACGAAGTGATTACAATCACTAAACAGGCAATGAATCGAAATATTTTAAAAATTCTTGATCTCTATGCTTACTGATCGCATTCACTTTTTTCCGCACGAATAAAGAAAACAGCTAGGTATTTTTGTATAAACTGTCCTTAGTCACAAGACAAACCAACTTTACACGGGACTTTAATATAAATTTAAAAACCTCGTTTTTATGGGGGTGGGGGTGAAATCTGTGACGTAATTTATTTAGGGGGGTATCTTCATACGTGACAATATGTGACGAGAAGGAGGGAGGGGGTCAAATTTGATCAAAATTTGCGTTACGTAATTTTTGAACGGCCCCAAACAGTAAAAAAATAAATAAATTTTATATTAAAATGATGTGTCACATGACCTTCATTGTGTTTAAAATGAAAATTCGAATGATGGATCCAAGTTGGCGGTAAAACATTCTAACATCGTAAAACGAAAAACACGTGGTACAATACAACAGGGATTCGATCTGAAATCAGTTTAAAAATTAAGAGAAAATAGTTGTGGAGCTAGTGACTTTACGTACATATAATGTTCTAAGAGAAATTTTTTTGGCTCCCCTTCAGATATCTTTCTATATGGCTTGTAGAATACCCGTTTAAAAGGAATTCTTTTTATCATCAAATGCCGTATAGTTACACGTTTAAGTGCTTACTGACCCCACTAAAAACCTAAAGACCTTAGTATTGCAACTATGTGGGCACACGTGTCTAAAATTCTTGCACCAGATTTATAAGTAGAGTAGTTTCCTAGTATTGGGTTTGGATCAGCTTCATAGTCATTAATTTGGGTATGTGCTATCTATAACTGATAACGTATTGCATTTCTGGAAACTAAGTCAGTACTGGCAGAATTTTAGGATAAAACATTTAGCCCTAAACAAAACTTATCATTTTCTATAGTTTGCAACTCCCTTACAATAGACAAATTGCATATATGTGTCTCTTCACCAGCAGCTAGTGTAGGTTTAGTTTAGTTTAAAGGTCCCCTTTTCACGTCTTTCTTGAATAACTCGAAAACTACGACCTCTAGCGAAAGAGTGTTGTTATACAAAATTAAACTAGATACAATTTTCTACAAATAAGTTTTTATTCATTTTTTATGTAGGATCAACACTTTATAACATATAGAGGGTGGGAAAATCGCGAATTTTTAAAAATCATGTTTTAATGGTATAAAATGAAAGTTTGATGTTAAATGAAGGCCGATTAGGGGAAGTAATTCGTATAGTGGCCAATTTTTGTACAGTTGTCGGGGAGGTCCTGATCAACATACTAAAAGTCCTGACCGGTATGCTGCGTTCCTAAAATCATTCACCAAGCCAAAACCTGATATAGCCAAACTGCCACCAACCAAAGGAGCTGCGCAACAACACTCTTTCAAATTTTATTTGCAAGTATATTAACTGTTTTTTACAAAATTTCTTTTTACTTACAGCGGTTCGCTTACTTATTTACACATACAGCAATGGCTCAACAACCCCCTACCCCCGAACCAGTAGGCATAGAACCGAGGGGAAAATGGATCGCTAACCGTTTACCACCAAAGCCCGAGTAGCTCCTGAAGCGATCTTGAACTCCATCTTTTGCCGATGTTCTACTGACTGTGCGGAGCGCTGTGGTTGCCGAAAAACCGGCATTCTCAATGGTGTGCGGCACTTGCCATGGTACGTGTACGAATGGTGCATCATTAGACGACAATTTTGACGACGACGACGATGATGATTTTTCTGACTTTTAAAATGATTAGATTTAACATAATGTTCGTTTATTATTAATAATATTTTTCTGTTACTTTTAAATTCATTTAGTATTAAAATTTCATTTATGTCTCCCTCTGTATCTCGTAAAGTATCGATCCTACATAAAAAATGAATAGGAACTTATTTGTAGAAGTTATTCAAGAAATACGTAAAAAGGGGACTTTTAAAGTACTCCCCCACCGGTCAGGACTTTTAGTATGTTGTTCAGGGCAGTCCCCCCGACAACTATACAAAAATTGGCCACTACACGAATTAATTTCCCTATTTTTCCTTCGTTGATTGGACTAAATATTCGAACAAACAGAAGATAATAAAAATGATTTTTTAAAGACCCAAACAAGATAGATATGACTGAGAACAGCAAAATTAAACGAATACTTAATTATTAGTATAACTAAGATACCTAATTAAAGCGCTGTATATACTCTATATGCACGTAAACAAAGAGATTCGCAGCGTTGAGCAAGTTACTCGCAAATAAATTACATTAGGTATTTGGAATTTTTACGATTTAATCTAGGATTTGATACTTTGATGAGGCATTAGAGGTCACAGGTGAAATTACTTGAAAAAACCAATTTTTTAAATTTAGAACAAAAGCCAGACTATTAAAATAAAGCCCCGCGTTGGACCGTCAGCGAAACTAAGCGAAAAAGCTTAATTATTAAAAGCAAAAGTTGAACTATTATTTAAAGCAAAACCCTGCTTGTTATTTAAAAGAAAGAGAATGAATCCCTGTCTGGGATATCAAAAGGAAAAATACATAAATGAATCAAGGGACATTTAAAATAAAAGTCACTATTTAAAAATGAATGTGAATAGAAAATTATTCTGAGACAAGTGAGAGTTGCTGTAAAGCGTTGCCGACTACCAATACCTATTTAAACAATAAAAATAAAGAATGATTAACTGAGTACTTAATCTCATGGGCACCCCGTAAAAATAAATTGAGCCATATTGTCCAAAATATGAACCAAATAGGTATTACAGTCGACCTCGTCCATCTGCAACTCCCACTTGCTAATTAACGTGATTAGTCTAGAATTATTCATTTTGTATTTGAATCCGCCATCTAAAACTTAAACAGTTGAAAATAAAATGTGATGAAAGTTTGAGGCAAATAAAATACCTAACCTGACTGGTTCCTACGTGCATGTAGTTGTGATAGGATTTTAACAGGGTTATTGTAGCCAGTAGCACTAGTAAAACCGAGGGAAATGTGAATGCGCTGTTGTATATATTCATGAGGAGGGAGAGAGAGAACAGGATCACTTAAATTTCCCAAGTAAATCTTTCTCAGGAGATTCCATAATAAATAATTCAAGGTACAAAACGAAATGTTCATATCAAATACGCAGGAAGTAACGTGTACAAATTGGAGTATTTTCTATATTATAGAATTCCTTTGCAAAGTGCTTTCCTAAAGTAAACCAACCCCATTTATTTCAAATTAATGTATGATGTGTTTCGCTGCAGGTATGTACTATATAGGATGTCAAAAAATAAAAGGACCGAACTTAAATATAACTTCCTGAGGTGCAATGGGCCTAGTTAAACCAATCATATTTTTGTTCAAAAGTGTTTTCTTAAGAGACTATGAGGCCTGCATATATTTTAGAAACAAAACATTTTATCAAGTTGGGCATTGCGTATGTGTATGAAATCATGAGCATTTCTGTATATTTGCTATCCTGCACATTTATTTAAAATTGGAGTTTTCACTTCAGATAATTGTGAAGAGTGTAACGTCGTGGGTGACCTTGACTACGGTTCTTTGGCTGTTCAAAATTCAAAGTTTCCTCAACTAAACTAATAAAAAAAAGTTGTTAAAGATTGCAATACTTTCGCGCCGTTTAACTAACTAAGCCTATTTATCAATTGAGTCAAAGAAAATGTATAATAGTCTTATGCTTTTTATAGAAGAAACTGAAATTAAGCTGTAGCCCAGCAAACATTACACATCCACACAAAAAAAATAAAGTGTCTTGACCCCAGAGACTGACTAGGTAGACTTTATGTTTTTCGGGTCGCTGAATCCGAATCCGGGGTCCATTTGATCCCATGTCATCAGGTTTAAGGTCATTTGAAGGTCAAATTGAGATATGACCGTAAAAAATTCCGTAAAAAATTTGTTTTTATGTTTTTGAGGTTGCTGAATCCGAATCCGGGGTTTATTTGATCCCATGTCATCAGATTTAAGGTCATTTGAAGGTCAAATTGAGATATGACCGCGAAAAATTTCGTAAAAAATTTATGTTTATGTTTTTGAGGTTGCTGAATCCGAATCCGGGGTTTATTTGATCCCATGTCATCAGGTTTAAGGTCATTTGAAGGTCAAATTGAGATATGATCATGAAAAATTCCGTAAAAAATGTATGTTTATGTTTTTGAGGTTGCTGAATCCTAATACGGGGTTTATTTGATTCCATCATGTCAGAATCAAGGTCAAATGAAATTCAATAATACAATCTTTTTTGACTCCGGATTCTGAAAAAGCAGAAAATTTTATGTCCAAATACGTCCTGAACGGTTTATGGAACCGATTTCTTAGGTCATTTGTTCGTTATCAAGTGGTCAAATGCTTATTTTCCATTTCTTAGCTGATAATATCGATTGTAAATCGAAAACTTGCGTCTATGACTAGTGACCTTAAGTTTTTGTGGTCGCTTATCACGATCCCGGTATCCATTTGATACCATGATGTATAAACTGAGGTCAAACGCTATAATTCCAATGATATAATTTTTTGGACCCTGAAAGATCATCTGCAGGTCAAATACAGATTTCTTTTGAATCTTTCAACTGAATTGTGAAACCTTCAGCATTAGCATTACCCGATGTACACCACGAGGAAGTTGCGTGAACGGATTTTGTACATCATAACGGGCTTACTCCGTTGCCCGCCGTCACCGCGAGGAGGTGCCCTGGATGCAGACACAAGTGCTATGCTGATTTGGGTGTAAAGGTTGTTCCATGCAAAGAAATTTCATGATAAGTTGCAGAGCGAGAAAATGGGTTTCATAATTACAGTGTCATGGTTTGGAGTTGTGAAGTTCAACAACTTTAATTATAAAGAACAGAATTTTTGCTATGAGAGACTAAGTAATAAAATTATGGGGTTATTATATTTTATGAGGTTACTCGGTTATGGGATTATCGAGCAATGTGGTCATTCGAGTAAACGGATTCATCAGCTTTCATCGTCTGTAATCCCCATTTTATAGCTACGGGATCAGGTTTTTAGAGCTATTAGGTTACTGGGTTATTGAATTTTGAGGCTATTGAATTCAGCAGATTTGGATTTAGGTCTTTGGACTTAAAAATGTAGTTTAAAACATCTCAAAATAGTTTAATACCTCCATATGAAACCTAAAGTTCGGTTCGACTCAGATCAAGACGTATTTGAACGTAAGATATTTTGTTCTTTGGGAATACGGGGTTAAAGAATTTATATCATTCGAATTATGGCGTTTGACCTTCGATTGACCTTGGTTTATTCGTCATGGTATCAAATGGATACCGGGATCATGATAAGCGACCACAAAAACTTGAAGGTCACTAGTATAATAGACGCAAGTATCCGATTTACAATCGATATATCAGCTAAGAAATGGAAAATAAGCATTTGACCGCTTGATAACCAACAAATGACCTAAGAAATCGGTTCCATGAACCATTCAGGATGTATTTGGATGTAAAATTTTCTGCTTTTTCAGAATCCGGGGTCAAAAAAGATTGTATTAATGAATTTCATGTGTTTGACCTTCATTTGACCTTGTTATGACATGATGGTATCAAATAAACCCCGGATTCGAATTCAGCAACCTCAAAAACATAAACACAAATTTTTACGGAATTTTTCACGGTCATATCTCAATTTGACTTTCAAATGACCTTAAACCTGATGACATGGGATCAAATGGACCCCGAATTCGGATTCAGCGACCCGAAAAACATAAAGTCTACCTAGTCTCTGGGGTCAAGACACTTTATTTTTTTTGTGTGGCTGTGTTATTGTTAAAATTAGCTCCAACCTGACTTGGTAAAAGAGGAATTTATTTATTAAAGTAATTATGACGTACAATTGATTTATAAAATACACTTCCGAAAAAAATTTACCAATTGGTCTTACTTTAGATTTCAGTTTAAGTAAATAATACCAATTAATCTATCTCTTACACAATTTTCTTTGAAGTAAATTTAACGAAAGCAGCAAGTGAAAAACTACTAAAAAAATTTCCAATAAGGCCGAAATAGGTAATATAATTAGGTAGTATTTACCTTTTTAGAGACCAAAAATATTACTAATAGTCAAATATCTAGACTAGATAGATTTTGTTGGAAATTCTACGTAATGTATACCTATATAGCTATTTGGTCGCTTTTATTATACTCCTTTGAAGTAATATTAGGTCGACAAAGTGGATAAATTCTACCTAGCTTATCTACTTGATTTCAACAATTAAGTAATCTTCTGTAGTTGAATTTTCAAAGGCAATTAACTTTAAAGTTAAATTAGCTCAAGACACCATATTTTCTTAGCACAGTTGGAGTATCATTCCAAATTGGAATTTTAAAAATGAGTTTGTATGGAAACGAACTGACGAAGAGATAAAATAAATACATAATTATAACTGTGAACTCATATCTGACAAGTAGTATAGCAATCTTTCGGCTCAAACTATTACTATAATTTTTTTATTTGGCAATAGGAACTTCCTTATAGATGAATATTTTGGAGACGCACTGTTATTTCACGAAGTACAGCTGCTATTATGCAAAAAAAATTTTCGCCGCATTGATTTCAACAATCAAGAACTGCAAATGCTTTACTTATAAATTGGATTTATTATAGTTACCGACATTGATCTTGTATCGTTATTGTGAGTATCTCTTTAAATTTGTAGGTAACTGACAACCATATTTCGACTATTTATACAGAAAAATATCAAATGTATAAAAATCTTATTTTTTTCCTCTTGGTGTCATTTTCAAATTTCACATACGTCCGTAAATTCTACCTAAAGCTAGTCAACTCGATGTCGAATTGATGTCGAATTTAAGTAAAATTCTCCCAAACAGGTATTAGTAACCAAATATATTGTGCGATTACAAGTACGATTTAAGTCTAATTTTACCTGTCTTAGTCGATATAACTTAATTTCGACGTCGTCTTATTCTCCACTTATGTTAATTGTGGTTAATTCTAATTTTGCGACTAAAGGGCATAGCAGGATAAGCATGTAAAATCTGCCCCCAAACAAAATTTTGCTTGTTATCAACTATTTGAAGGGGCTTATCCTAAATATGATTTTTCCAAAATGTCAAGCCTGCAGCCGTCATATTGGAGGAGTGGTGGGGTTTTTTTTATTTTCGTTTTTTAAAATTTTCTCGGATACCGTTGTACGAAAAAATACGAAAAAATTCACAGTTGTTACTTGCATGTTGGACTATTTACCCATTTTTTTTTCCATAATTTTTAAATGCAAATTTCGTATGCAAAAAAAATTTGTAAATTTTTGCATACAATTTTTTGGCACTTTAAGAAAAAGGGCACTCTGAATTTTTCATCGTAAATTACTCATTTATCAGGTTCTATTATCAAATTATTTTCATATTTTTAAAAAATGTGGAAGATAGTTAAAAAACGAAAAACTGCATTATCGACCATTCTCTTATATGCGCCTCACTATCATTTGGACGCATGTCCTGTTAACAAATACACAGTATGTTTCATTAATAATTGGACATACGCTAACTGGAGAATCCTTAGTCCAAAATATGAATTACTTAGATAAAATATGCCTCCTTACTGAGATACAGGGTGTCAAAGTGTTTTTTCCTTTTTTTTTGCAATATCTCAACTACCTCTTGACCGATCTTCTCCCAATTTGATAACATTTTTTAAGAAACAATAATTTATGTATTACATCATGCTAGCCCGTAGGGGGCGCCTCATGAGCTATATCTGATGATGAATATTTTTTCTCTTTTTTTTTCACGAAACGCAGTGGCACTTTTGACTAGAAAATCTCATGCAGGAGTCACTTCTACGTAAAAAAAGGTAAACTTGATAGAACTTGAAAATTCGAACCGTTTTCGAGAAAACTGCCGCATAGATCTCAAAAATTATTTGAAAACAAGCCCAATTTGAAGAGGAAACATTGTTTTTGTTGAAAAGTGTGCTTTGGTGACGTCTTAGTTCTGTCATTTACGTATAATATTTCATTTAGTTTGACATTTTGACAGAACTAAGACGTCACCAAAGCACACTTTTCAATAAATAAAATTTTTCCTTTTCAAATTGGGTTTGTTTTCAAAGAATTTTTGAGATCTATGCGACAGTTTTCTTGAAAACGGTTGGAATTATTAAGTTCTATCAAGTGTACATTCTTTACGTAGAAATGACTCCTGCATGAGATTTTCTAGTCAAAATTGCCTCTACGATTCCTAAAAAGAAAGAGAAGAAATATTCATCATCAGGTATAGCTCATGAGTCGCCCTCCACGGGCTAGCGTAATGTAGCTTAAAAAATGTTTCCTTACCAAATTGGGAGAAGATCGGCCAAGAGCTAGTTGAGATATTGCAAAAAAAAGAAAACAAATTTTGACATCCTGTATCTCAGTAAGGAGGCACATCTTATCTAAGTGTTTCAGGTTAAATCTTCATATTTTAGACTAAGTTAGCGTATGTCCAATTACTAATGAAACATCCTGTATATTTGTTAACAAGACATGCGTCCAAATGATAGTGAGGCGCGAATAAGAGAATGACCGGTAATTCTGTTTTTTTTTTTTAACTATCTTCCACATTTTTTAAAATTATGAAAATAATTTGAGAATAGGCTTTGATAAATGAGTAATTTACGATGAAAAATTCAGAGTGGCCTTCTTTCTTAAAGTGCCAAAAAATTGTATGCAAAAATTTGCAAATTTTTTTTGCATATGAAACTTGCATTAAAAAATTATGAAAAAAAATGGGTAAATAGTCCAACATGTAAGTAATAACTGTGAATTTTTTCGGATTTTTTTGTACAACGGTATCCGAGAAAATTTTAAAAAACAAGAATCAAAAAAACCCCACCACTCCTCCAACATGGCGGCTGCAGGCTTGACATTTTGGGAAAATCATATTTAGGATAAGCCCCTTCAAATAGTTGATAACAAACAAAATTTTGTTTGGGGGCAGATTTTACATGCTTATCCTATGCCCCTTACTATACATAATTTAGGTAGTTTTGACGTCAAATAATACCTAAATGTTTGCTGGGAGGTTAGTCTAGAAAATTATTGTGTCTTTCCTCATGTTACTTTTCCCTGCTATGTTATTTTTCCCTACCGAGGTTTCTCCTGTGTTGTCTGAGTTATAGAAATGTCCTGATCGACCACTGGATGAGAAATGTGTGTCATTTCCTGTCGCTCTTCCCATTTTTTATTATTCGATTCGATTTAACTAAATTTTTAGGTTATAAAGTTATTTTTTTTGGTTTAATTTCAGTGACTGGCTGCGTGGTCAATGACTTAAAGCCCAAAAAAGAAAAAATTCTGTATATTGTAATATTATAGAGGGAGCTGGCAACTGACGTTCTTCTCTTTCTAGAAAGGGCAGTTTAAAATTAACTACTATGCGCAGAGAGTTGGTCAACCAGGCGCCTTGGGTCAAATTACCTACTAGTGTGGATGTAATGACAGCTCGACAAGAAATCTGACTTGTAACCTGGTATGTAAGAGGACTCTTACAGCAAAGAAACTTTTTCTGCTAGAGAAAGAATTTAAGCAACAAAATAATAGCGAGATGCATTATAGGGACTTGGACATTTTTATATCCACGACAGAAAACATGTTATTCTTCTCTGAAAGCAACATCAGCCGAAAGTAGGGGGATTCTGGATTTATAGATAAATAACTCAAATTTACTTTCTTAAAGTAAATGAATAAAATGACCAATTTAATGATCAATTCGATGTTCAAATCCATCAATAACATTTTGAATAATATATGGTGTTATGTTCTGAACTTATTCTCTGAACCTTTGCTTCAATCTTTCGATAGGTGCCTCGTGCCTCGTTTATATAGCATTGACAATTTAAAATAAAAGTTGATGACGTCATAGCTAGCAAAAAAATGAAATATTGCAGTTACAGCGATAACACCACTACATGTGGTGTTATCAGGCAAGGCACACATGATATGTTCAAATGTCAGATTAAAATTCAACAAAAAATATCAAATTGAAAATCAATTTATAAAAATGTCACAAAGGTTTGGTAAACGATTCAATTAATCAAATTGTATTAGAAAATGCACCCAAAACATCATTAAAAGTAAAAAGGATACGTGGAAAATGTTTTTAGAAATTTGTTCGATCAGAACATACGAATTGAATGGAGAGTAAAAAATTATCTTACCGAATACACCTCGAGCATTGATAAGTACTCAAAATTTTGTCGTAGAGAATGCTTCAAGCGTGCAGCTTAAAGGTAACAGCAACACGCTTTCAGCAGTCTCTATGACAAAATTATCTCGGTATTATCAATGCTCTAGGTGTATTACGGGTGATAATTTCTATATACTAATTGACCTGCTTTGTGCTTATTTGAAAACCAAATAGGAAAAAATATGAATGTTATTCTTTACTTTTGGTTCACATACTGGGAGACAGACATTTTCATTCGATATTTGAGTTCAACGTGTGAAATAAGGAATTTCTGTAAAAAAAATCTTGTTCGATAATTATTAAAAATGTTTGTCCTGTACTTATAAATATTTGATTAAAACAATAGGTATAATAAGTTTATAGAATTTTTTCAAAAAAAGATGGGTAGTAGTGGCGTGTGTGAGCCGGACGAACATGTAAATATTTTGAGCCGGAACAAGATTACCTCCCCCCCCGTTTTCGAGGATGCTGAACACGGTGGCGGTGTCAGAATTTCTCTCTGGGGTTGCGCAACCCCTCAGAACGGCCAAAAACCACCCCCGAGAGGGGTAAAACGCGCTTCACTCGATTTCCCTGCAGAAAATAACCTTCCCCCCGTTTTCGAGGATGCTGAGCACGATGGTGGTGCTGGATATCGCCTTCGACCCCAACCAACCTCTCCACCGGCCAATACTCGCCCCCGAAAGGGGTGAATTTTTTTTTTTTTCGTAATATCAGGCAAATTGCATTTCTATCCGTTTTCGAGGATGCTGAGCACTTTTGGTGGTGCTGGATATCGCGTTCGACCCCGACCAACCCCTCCACCGGCCACTACTCGCCCCCGAAAGGGGGCGAGTATTGGCCGGTGCATTCTCGAAAACGGATAGAAATGCAATTTGCCTGATATTTGCCGTTTTGAGGGGTTGCGCAACCCCAAAGAGAAATTCTTACACCGCCATCGTGTTCAGCATCCTCGAAAACGGGGGGGGGGGGGGGGGTAATCTTGTTCCGGCTCAAAATATTTACAATTTTCGGGTTTTTTTCCGACTCACACACGCTACTATAGGTATAACACTGAAATGGAGAAAATAAGTTTGTTTTCCTTCAAACGTCAGAAAAATATGATCTGAATCTTAACTCATTTCATGACATTAAAGTTTGACTTTTTAGATCATTTTAGACCATTGACAACGTAGGTAATAGTAGATTGTAATACAAGTGTGGCAAAGTACTCGTAGATAGGAACACTCGCTGCGCTCGTGTTCCTACTTTCATATATCGTTTTGCAATGAAGCTTGCCACATGTGTGTTACATACTATTTTTTTCTACGGTAGTGAAGTTATTTCCCTTTTTTAAAGTCGTTCCAAAATTTTAAATTTGCTGCCTGTCAGATTTTCCGCAGTCATTCTGAAGTTAGAAAATTTGACTTTGTAATTGCAATTCATGTGTAATCAATGTACAATTATAGAATTTAATTGTTATTACCAGTAAGTAATATAAAATTCTTTAAGGTAAACACACTATTTTATTCCGGTGTGTGAAGATGTAATCAAGGTGTTCAGAAAACAATGCAAGCATTTTTTGTTTCTATAACTCAATTTGTTTTTGATTTCCATATCAACAAAAATAATAACGCTACAAAAAAAATATAAAAAGTCATTTTTCGGTCAACTTAAAAAATAATAAAAACCGCTATTTATCATCACGCGAGTGTCTTGTGTACCTTGCCTTATTCCCATACCGGAGACCTGGAGTTTGTTGGGCCCAACTAGAAGAGAACAACACCAGGAAGTGCCGCTAGTACACGAGGTCACAAGGTATTTCAAATTCAATTATTAATATTAGTTCAGTTTGTCAGCATTACGCTGAATGGTCCTTCGTCCGATTTATTTCCGCGTTAATAAACATTTTTGATCCTTCGATGCCGATACCTTAAAAAAAGAAAACCAGCTTTGCCTTTCATCCATCTAAAACCGTTTTAAATTAATTACTTCATAACTGACATTTGTTGCTTAAATTCATTTTGACACTAGCACACGGTGTTTTTTATTGAACCTGCCGCTATAATTAATTCATTTTCTTGTTTCCTCTAAACATATTTTCGTTATTATATTGTCATTCTAACGTATTTGTGAGTACTGATAATAGAACTATTTTGTAATTTTATTTACATTTGGTTAATATAACTTTATTAAGAAGCTTATCAATACTTACAAAATGAAGTTTGAGGACTTTGTAAGGGAATGTAATGTGGTAATTAGAAAATTAACCGCCGTGTCAGAATACTCATCTGCCGTTGTGGCAGACACTTCAACGCACTCTATGTTTTATGCAAAATTTAAAAGATCTAACCTCATTTACGAGGATTTTCAAGAACAACGCAAATCATTAAAATTGAGTCAACTCTCAGTTGAAAATTTGGATCAACTGAATTCACTGGTGGAAGAAATAGATGATTTGCATGATAACATTCAAGCTGTTGACATACTATTAACCAAAATGGCATTTGCTGTTACAACAAATCAAAAGGTTGATGTTGAAAGCAATAAAAATACTGTTCATCTACCGGAGATTCAGATACCTAAATTTTCAGGTAATGCTATTGAATGGACTTCATTCTATGAACTGTTTAAGTCATTGATACACAATCACACAAAATTGTCTAACATAGAGAAATTCCAATACTTAATAAGTGCCTTATCTGATGAACCATTAAAATTAGTGAAACATTTACCAATAACCTCTGATAATTATCATATTGCATTCGGAACCCTAGAGAAAAGATATGACAATAAACGCATACTTATTTCGACCTATTGGGGAAATATTCTTAATTCACCAAAAGCTAAACCTGATTCCGCAAGTTCTCTTCGTACTCTCTTAAATATATTTTCTGAAAATATTTTTGCTCTCAATAAATATGAAATTGACTTGTAGGATTTTACTCTATTTAATTGGTTAATGCAGAAAATTGATCCCAATACTAGAAAACGGTTTGAAATGCATCGTAGCATTACGGAGTTGCCCACATATGAACAGTTAATTAAATTCTTGACCGATCAATGCAATGCTTTGGAGTCTAGCACTATGTTGTCAAATATTTGTTCTGGTGTCTCTCAGTATTCAACTTCTAACACTGGAATATTTTCTCCTTCATTATCTCATAAGCAACATACGCAATCTCCCATAAAATCAAAACAGCAGTCTCTCGTGGTGGAAACATCTTCTCAAAACAATATTGGTTCAGCAGTGCCTCTTGCAAAACCTCAACAAGCATCTTGCTTTGTTTGCAATGCTAACCACTCTATTTTTAAATGTGATTTATTTTTAAATAAGTCGCCTCAAGATCGATATAACTTTATTAAAGAATGCAGACGTTGTGTAAATTGCTTTGGAACACATAGTTTCTCGACTTGTGCTTCCCTGTCTGTTTGTCGCGTTTATCAAAAACGCCATCATACGATGCTACATTTTCCACGTGAAGCAACTACGATCTCGACTTTTAATTCTACAGATAATGCCGCCGCTGCTGACATTCCTCAAGTTGTTGCTAGTGCTATTGCTCCAGTTACAGTTCTTTTATCCACCGCCTTAGTATCTATCTGTGATGCTAGTGGTAATTTTCAAACTTGCCGTGCTCTTATAGACAATGGCAGTCAAATATCAGTAATAACTGAGAAATGTCTAAACAGACTTAATTTACCGCTTACGCAATGCTCCGTTCCTATTCAAGGAATTGGTCGAACTTCTTCACCCGCTTGTACTGGCATGACTTTTTGTCAGGTCACTCCGATGTTTAGACATCATCCCAGTTTTAATATACAGGCAATGGTCTTGCCGGTCATCTGTAATGATATTCCGTCTAGTCACATTACCACTCAAGGTTATGAACATTTAAAAAACCTGCCTCTCGCTGATCCTGATTATAGGAAATCGAGTGAAATAGACATCTTGCTTGGTGCTGATGTCTACTCACAAATAATACAACCCGCTATTAAATATGGTCGTCCTGGTGAACCAATCGCAATGAAAACCATCTTTGGTTGGATACTATCTGGAAAAATTCATATTTCTACACCAGCTGTTGTTAACTCATTTCATGTGTCTGTTTATTCACAACTTGATTCCACATTAAAGAAGTTTTGGGAACTTGAAAGTATACCTGACAAAATATTCAATTCTCCAGAGAACACTAAGTGCGAGCTAAATTTTATCAATTCTCATACTCGTGACAAATCAGGCAGATACATCGTTTCATTACCTTTTCGTGAAGATATTCCTATTTTAGGTAATTCTTTTAATACCGCAATGCGTCGTTTTTTATCTCTGGAAAATCGCTTGAATAAAGATTCTACATTAAAACAAGAATATTCAAATTTCATGCAGGATTATCTTGACTGTGGACACATGTCTCCTGTGAGTGGTCAAAGTGCTTCCAATCATTCTGATTCGTGTTATTATATTCCTCATCATTGTGTGTTGAAGCCCGAAAGTTCTACCACGAAATTACGTGTCGTCTTTGACGCCTCAGCAAAGTCTACTAATAATGTTTCTCTGAATGACACCTTATTAACAGGTCCTAAATTACAACAAGACATAGTATCATTACTTTTACGGTTTCGTACCCATTCCACTGTACTTATTGCAGATATAAAACAAATGTACAGGCAAATTTTAGTAACATCTGATCACAGAGCCTATCAACGCATATTATGGCGCTTTTCTCAAAACACTCCTGTTCAAGAATTTGAATTGAATACTGTTACATACGGAGTATCATCTGCTCCATATCTAGCTATCCGCACTCTTTTACAAATTGCTTCAGATGAAAAAGATAATTTTCCTCATGCTGCAAAAGTGTTACTTAGCGACATTTATGTAGATGACGTAGTCACGGGCTGTTCATCTGCTGAAGAAGCTATTACTTTACAATCTCAACTTCGAGATCTTCTTAAAATTGGTGGATTTGATTTGACGAAGTGGTCTAGCAACGATCCTATCGTATTAGACTCCATACCCCCATCATTACGCCAAACTAATTGTCAATCATTTGACACTGCTGATTACTTTCAAAAGGTTTGAACTGGAATCCAACTTATGATTCCCTAACTTACAAAATAGACACTATCGACCGTTGTTGTACCAAAAGATCAATACTTTCTGAAGTCGCACGCATATTTGACCCACTTGGATTGTTAGCTCCGCTTACTCTTTTTGCTAAGCACTTGATCCAGATTCTTTGGACACAAGGATTGTCTTGGGATGAGGTTCCCTCCGCTGAGATTTGTTCACGTTGGTCACAATACAAGCGTGAGGTATTATGTCTCGCTCAACTTCAGTTACCTCGGCGCGTTATAACGGACAATTATCAAGCATGTGACCTTCATGGTTTCTGTGATGCTTCTGAGACTGGTTATGCATGTGTGGTATATTTTAGGGTTACAGAAAATGATGGTTCTGTACGCATTTTTTTGGTTTGTGCTAAATCTAGGGTGTCTCCGCTTAAGCGTATCACAATTCCACGCCTTGAATTATGTGCAGCACTGTTACTTTCAGATTTAGTTTATTTTGTACGTGACACCTATGCCAACATTGCTTTTAAAAATATTTACGCTTGGTCCGATTCCACAGTCGCATTAACCTGGATTAAATCCTCTCCACATCAGTGGAAAACGTTTATTGCAAACCGTGTTACACAAATTCAGGAAAAATTATCTCCGGAAAATTGGCATCATATTGATGGTATCGATAATCCTGCTGATTGCGCCTCACGGGGTCTTCTTCCCCATGACCTCTTGAAATGTTCTTCATGGTGGGCGGGTCCCAAGTGGCTCAGCTCTCCGCCTGAACTTTAGCCTATTAGTTCATCTTCTACCTTGCCTTCCGATGTAGACTTAGAAACCAATACAATCTCTCTCGTTGTCACTGGACAACATGATTTCATAATAATTTTATTATCACGATTTTCCTCTTTGCGAAAGGTTCAAGGAAGCATAGCTTATTTAATTCGAATTACCAGCTATTTAAAGGATAAAACTAATTTAATTCGAGGTCCTTTGGTAAATTTGGAACTACATAATGCGCTGCTTATCGTTATAAAACATATTCAACAATTAGTCTTTGCTAATGAAATAAAGCAAATTTGTTCAAAAAGCCCTTGTGCTAAACCTATACGCAAACTTGCACCTTTCCTAGATCAGGAGGGTATTCTCAGGGTGGGCGGAAGACTTCGCCACTCTCAAGAATCCTTTGAGAGGAAACATCCAATCTTATTACCACGGGAACACCGATTAACTAAACTTCTTATTAATCAGTATCATAATAAGTATCTGCATCCTGGCGCAACCGCTCTTCAGGCTTTATTAGCTGAACAATTCTGGATATTGTCCGCTAGACGAGCAATTAATCATTGCATTTCTCATTGCTATCGTTGTTCGCGACATAATCCAAAATCCTATACACCTCTGATGAGTGATTTACCCACTCCTCGAGTCTCTGAAGTTAAACCATTCCTGCACACCGGAGTAGACTTCGCTGGGCCGTTTCATATTACTTTTGGTAGACGCCGGGGTGGTAAAACTCAAAAGGCATATCTATGCTTATTTGTATGTCTCGCCATTAAAGCTCTCCATCTTGAACTTGTTTCAGATCTTTCATCTGATTCATTTATAGCAGCATTACGGCGATTTGTTGCACGTCGAGGCCAATGCTCTCATCTTTACAGTGACAACGGAACTAATTTCGTTGGCGCTAATCGTCAACTGAATGAATTAACCCAAAACGCCGCCGGAGTCATGCAAATTAAGTGGCACTTCAATCCCGCGTCTGCGGCTCACTTTGGTGGTTTATGGGAAGCAGGAGTCAAATCAGTCAAACATCACATTTCTCGAATTATTGGTGATCAAGTACTGACCTACGAGGAGCTTAATACCGTTTTTCACCAAATCGAAGCAGTTTTAAATTCACGACCATTATGTCAGCTTAGTAGTGATCCAAATGATCTTCAGGCCTTAACTCCAGGCCATTTTTTAACATTATCTTCATTAACAACTCCTCCCGACGAGGAGTTAATCTCCGTACCCATAAATCGTTTGTCCAGATGGCAGTTGTTGCAACAAATTCAACAAGGATTTTGGAAGCGCTGGCATAACGAGTATCTTCACACTCTCCAGCAACGACATAAATGGACAGATTCTACAAAACCTCCCAATATTGGCACCATTGTTGTCATCAAACAGGACAATGTCCCACCGCTAACGTGGCATCTTGGCCGAATTGTCGAATTGCACTCTAGTCCTGATGGGCAGACCCGTGTTGCTACTGTGCGAACAGCTAACGGTGTCCTTAAGAGACCTCTTGTAAAACTATGTCCCTTACCTACTCCTCACTAGTTTTGTATTATTATTTAACCTAGTTTTAGTTTCATAGTTTTAGATATATTTCTTGTACTCATAAATACGTTTCCCACGGAAATTACAAACTTTATTACAAATGCTTCGCCATTTCGATGGGCGGTATGTTCAGAAAACAATGCTAGCATTTTTTGTTTCTATAACTCAATTTGTTTTTGATTTCCATATCAACAAAAATAATAACGCTACAAAAAAAATATAAAAAGTCATTTTTCGGTCAACTTAAAAAATAATAAAAACCGCTATTTATCATCACGCGAGTGTCTTGTGTACCTTGCCATATTCCCATACTGGAGACCTGGAGTTTGTTGGACCCAACTAGAAGAGAACAACACCAGGAAGTGCCGCTAGTACACGATGTCACAAGGTATTTCAAATTCAATTATTAATATTAGTTCAGTTTGTCAGCATTACGCTGAATGGTCCTTCGTCCGATTTATTTCCGCGTTAATAAACGCAAGGCGTGTGGCAAATTCTTTGCCGTACGGCGTGCGGCAAAGTGATATTTTCTGCAGTTATTTTGAAGTTTGAAAATTTGACTTTCAGCACAATCGTAGAAAATAGTATATTGTGTATTTAGGTGTGAAAGCAATACATTCCCGGACGAAGATGCAAATTGTTGGCCGAGGCGCTAGCCGAGGCCAACAAGCATCGAAGTCCGGGAATGTGCTTTCACACCGAAATACACATACTATTTTTTCTGAAATCACAATCAATATTATTATAAATTAAGAAATTTGTATTTATGCATAACATTTCTTCATTACAATCTAACTGCTTAATAAAAAATGCAATTTTAATGTGAGTTGGTTTGTTTGCGTGTATTTATTTACTGTCGAAAATATACATAAAAAATCGTACGGGAATGTTACTTTCCCGGCCTAGGCCGGGAAGTAACATTCCCGTACGGTTTTGTTGATCGTTGCTTGGCAACGGATCTTTTCCGATCCGTTTCTTAGCAACGGACTAAAATACTGAAATTGTCCATTTTTCGATCTGAAATCGCCCCGAAAATGTAGACATTGCCGATCGATTTCAAAAAAAGTACTTTTTTTCTATGACTGCCTTCGAAAACGATAAATAACGCACAGTAGCTATGACTTGAAACTGTCATTTTTCACGCAAAAATCCAAAAAATACAATACTGTCATGTTTTTCCCACAGAACTGACACCCTTTATTTGTATTTTTTGAAGTAGGCTAGCCTATTCAGGTTCATAGCAACCGACTTATTTAACGACTAATCATCAATTTTGAAGTTTTCAAACCACACCACTTTTAAAGAAATTTATTAAAAATAGTTGATTCTGCAGACGTAGAAAAAGTATTGTAAACAACACGTTTGAAAACATATTTTCACTCATTCGACTTGTGTCGACTGTCGCACTCATGTCTCACTCGTGTAAAAAGATTCGTTTTCGAAACTTGTTGTTTAAAATATTATTTCTGACGCTGTGAGTGACAGAAAATAGTATATTATATTGCTAGGAGTAGAACGCACTTTTTTTTGTGTTGAGCCCAGGATTTGCGGCTGAGGCGAAGCCGAAGCCGCAAACTGGGCAAAACACACAAAAAAAGGCGTTCTACTCCGTGTAATATATACTATTTTTTCTTCAAGCGTATTAAAATGCAAAAATTCATTTATTTATCATAAATGTACAAATATTCAAACTACAGTCTTACATGTTGACACAATATGACAAGTGGCTAGTGGATAGCGCGCCACCGGTGGCTTTCGGTATTAACATTATCTTAGTAGTAAAACAATACCCACTGCGGTGGCGTTTTCGGAACTAACATTATGTTACTAGTAAAACAATGTCCACTACGGTGGCGTTCGGTACTAACATTTTGTTACTAGTAAAACAATGTCCTACTTCTACTTCTGTTTTTGGTGACATAATTTAAACATTTTAATACGCTTGAAGAAAAAGTAATATACATAGCAATGGGTATTTTATTTAATACGCCGGCCTTGCGATATTAACATAATGCGTTTTTGGTGGTGAAATTCGAGATTTTTATCTTTATTTTTTTTTATCTACTCTTATTAGGTTATATATTAATTAATGAACTGCTTTTGAATAATTAATAGTATCCATAAACAAATAGCATGAGTTAGAATGCGTGAGTTTTTATAACTCACTTTATCTTCATGCCTAGCCTGTCCAATCGACATAACGCACGTGACACGAAGTTGGCGAGAAATTCTTTTCCGATACGGTGACATAGAACGGTCTATTATTATTGAGGGGAGGAAGGTCATTTATCATGTTTGAATAGTTTAGACTTTTTCAAATCAAGTTAAGTAATAATTGTGCTAAAAATGATGAATTCGGTTAGTGAAGATGAACTAATATGTACAGCACCAGAATGAAAACAAGTAGCTATCATACAATACATAATTTATTACCCGAAAAATTGCAGAACAAATAAAAAAGTGGCTACAGAAATTAAATTTTACGGTTAATTTTATTAATAAACAAACTGAGTAATTTAAACAAAATTTTCTCAATTTCATATTTATTGTTATAATCGTAGATGAAGTATAGTATTCAACTTGCGGTAATGGTAACAACTCACTTGATGAATTACAGCACTCTCCTACGGCTCGTGTTGCAAACTTCCATCTGCGTGAGTTATTACCTATATTACCACTCGTTGAATATACTATTATAGCTAATCGACGTTTGAAGAAAAAATAGCATGTTTTAGTCGGAGCAAAAGCCACTTGTCTGTAATTGCTGGACTCACTTCGTTCGTCCGGCAAACTACAGACTCGCCACAAAAGTATAACTTTTACTCCTAATAAAACAATATACTATTTTTTCCGTTTCAAACAAAACTTTGATTCGAACTAAAAAGACACATTCATATCATATTTTAACTCATCTGGTCAATTATTCTTTAAATACCGGTACATTCCCGAACATATGGAAAACAGCAGCCGTGCTACCGATTCAAAAAAATAATAGGCCTCTAACATGTGACGACCTACGTCCTATAAATATTTTACCCTCCTTATCTAAAGTTATGGAAAAAATTGTAAGTTTTCAGTTTAAAATTTATCTAGAAAATTTTAACATTCTTCCTTCAATTCAATCAGGGTTTCGACAAAAGCATAGTACCAATACAGCAATGTTAAAGGTTGTAAATGATATTAGCAGTGCAATGGATAATTCCATGCTTACTGTTCTCATTTTACTTGATCAGAGTAAAGCTTTTGATCTGGTCAATACAAATTTACTGATTGCGAAATTAAAATATATTGGAGTGGAGAATATTGCATTGCAATGGTTTGGAGATTATTTGAGAAATAGAAGACAATTTGTTAAAATAGGCACAGATAATTTCTCGTCCATGCAGCAGGTGTTAAGTGGTGTACCTCAAGGCAGTGTACTGGGGCCTATTTTGTTTTCAGTATTTACATTTGACCTTCCAGATGTTGCCTCAAGTTGCCACTTGCACTTGTATGCAGATGATATCCAATTATATAAGTCGTCAAAACTTGAGGAATTTCCAAATTTAGTGAAAGATGTAAATGAAAATTTACATCGTATTTGTACATGGTGTAACAAGAATGGACTTAAACTTAATCCAAAAAAATCACAAGCACTTTGCATCGGAAATGAAAGGATAAGGTCTAATCTCCATCTAGATAATTTTGATGTCACAGCAAATAATACTAAAATACAGTGGGTAAATAAAGCTAAAAGTTTAGGAGTAACAATAGACGAGAATCTTAGCTTTGATCACCACACTAGTAATATATTCAGAAGCTCATATGCTACATTAAAATCAATTTACAAGTTGAAACATGAAATAGATGAAAAAACAAAACTAAAACTAGTAAAATCAATTATTTATCCAAGAATCGAATATTGCAGTTCAGTATATTATTTTCAGCTAACAGAGTACAATAAATATAAAATACAGAAAATACAAAACGCTTGCTTAAGATTTGTTTGTAAAATACCATATGGTGAGCATGTAACACCATACTTGCAAAATTTAGGTGAATTGAATGTTAAGCAGCGTACTAATTACCTTTATAGTATATTTTTGTACGAACTTGTTAAAAATAAACAACCACAATATCTTTCAGATTTATTAATATTAAGATCAGATATACACGATGTGAATGTTAGAGTGGATAGTTATACCACACCTAGACATAGAACTGCGAAATTTGAGAGGAGCTTTGCATACACCGCGCCAACAGTATTAAATTATGTCCTACAATTTTTAGACAAGTCGATAGGTACATTTAAGAAAGAGTCGAAACTGTTATTCTTAGGGAATGATATAATTGTATAAACTACATAAATATAACATTTATTAAATTTGGTGCACATTGATAAACTATTTGTTTTGTACAATTTAATACTATTTTTTTATAAATATTTTTTTAAGTGTAATTAAGTCAGTAAGTAATTAAGTAACAAGCATTGTTTTCATTATTGGATAAAACTATTGTATTTAGTGTAAGTATTTATATAAACTAATTAATATTTTGTACGTTTTAATATTAATCTAGTGCATTTTATAGATGCATAGTTAAGTGTGATTAATTAAGTAATGAATATTGTTATTCTTTATGGGAAAGTGGAAGAGCGGCTATGCCGAACTATCTCCCATTTGTGTACGTCTCAATGTTCACAATATCAGATGAGACGTTACGAAAATATGACAGTTTGTCAATTTCACATAGAACTCAATCGCGGACAGATGTCGAGTGTGTCCGGCGCGGCGTAGTTGTTTTTGTTCCTCACCATAGTCCCAATGTATTTGTATTCCCTTCCCCAGTCTGTAGCAAGGCAATCTGTATGTTTCATCAATAATGTTACTTTTACTTCCACATCCAGTGGAAGTAGGTATAGTAACGACAAAAAAATTAAAAAAAATCTTTATTGTTCAAATAGGCTTAGAATGTCATAAAACGTCGAGATTTCAAGTTTGAGAGAAAAAAATTTCTGTCTGTCTGTCGGTCTGTCTGTCGGTCTGTAACTTTTTTCTGCGCACGTTTGCTCTGGAACCGTTTAAGTTATTGACTTGAAATTTGGTACACATATCCAGATCTAGAACTAGATTATATTTTCATCTTGTTCCGTCGAAGGGTTGGGGGTAAATTGGGGTAAATTTGGAGTAAATAGGTAAATCAAGCAGGTAAGAGTTCATAAAATTGATATTTAGTATAGACAAGAGGTCTCAAAAAAAATTTTGGCATTAGCCACCCCCATTACCACTCCCACCCCATTATTAAAGGGGATAAAAAAAAATGTGATTTAGTGTGTGTACAAGAACCAGAAACCTCAAAATATTTTTTTACTTTATCCACCCCCCACTCCCACCCCCTATCACCACCCCACCCCACTACCGATGTTGGGTATCGTTTTATGGGTTTTTGGGGTAGAGGATTTCAAATATTATATTATTAAAGTTCCTTAAACAATTATTTCCAGATACAAAATTTTTTAGTTGTGTGACTTGGATAGAAAATCCGGATGTGGAAGTAGTGATTCCTTGGGCAGCGGTTTTTGGTATTGTTTGACGTTCTTATATCGTAATTCTGATTATTGATTACTTACATGTTATTTCATACACCGCATTTGATTTTTCCAATTTAGATGTCATTGATTTTAATCAAAGTCAGATTAAACATCAGAAAATTGTATTCTAAATTTTATATGCTATGGTGATGTTATAATTTTTAAGACAGGGAATAATATACGAAGAATAGAACAAATAAAAAAAATATATTTCCTACCCGTATCTGTCATCAGGCAAGCAATGTATTTGAAAGGCATTGTTAACAAATTCAGTCCAATGCGGAGGTCGTCACTGAATATAAAAAGATTGTGGTGAATTCTGAAAATCAAGGCCTATATTGTTTTGCTTCGGCTATTACTGCGGCTTTGAATCTCGCATAGACATCAGGGATGTCATCGTATTCACAATTTTTACGTGCGTTAAATATAACAGGTTTTATTTTTCAATGGAAGTACGTGACATTTCCCAATTTGGGGAAATATATAATACATATTTCTGTAAACGTGTATGGGTAGGAGGGCAAATATAAAGGTAATAAAATAACATATGATTGTTGGGCTGCCGTATTATCTGAAGAAAAAGTTAAATGTTTTTTTTATTTTATTGTGAGTTACTGTTAATATAATATCAGATAGGTGCAGGTGGCAATAATTTATGTACAACTATTTCCACAAATATGTATTCGTTTATTTTGTTTACTTAATGCACTCCTCATTTTAACTATCTGGGGAGTTTTGTTCAGGGGCGTAGCGAAGGGGGGTATGGGGGGGTGGGTACGTTACCCCCTCAACTTTGTCAGACTTGGCAAAAGTTGACAAAAGTTGGAAGTTTTGTCAATTTTTATTGGAAAATTTATTTTAAGATTTTCTCCCCCCCGCTCATCAATTTTTATTTCGGCGGAACTTGGCAAAAGTGGGTAAAAGTTGGAAATTCGAGATGTAAGTTGCCAATTTTTATTAAAAAAATTTTTTTTAGAATTTCTCCCCTCCGCTCATCAATTATTATTTAATTATTTACAGAGTTGGCTTTTTAAGTCTTATGAAGTTGGCAAATTTGTCCCCAAAAAAGTTGGTTCGCTACGCCCCTGGTTTTGTTATCCCACCACTCAGCCAGGACACGCGCACATAACCATCCATTTTTAAACCTATATAACTTTTGAACTAGTTGAGATAAGGAAATACGGTTTTCGCCAGTCTTCTTGCAATTTTGATAAGTTATTTTCTGAGTATCCGTCTTTTTTGCTCACTTCCGGTTTAACCGGAAACGATATAGCGTATTTTCGGGGATAGGGCAACTTTGTTATTTCAAATGGAACACCCTGTATATTTTTCCACAGTTGGAAAGCCCATATTTGTCTTGGAAATTATACAGAGTGATGGTTTTATAAGCTTTTATCGAAATGATACGAAAAAAATAATTATTCACAAAGTAGGCTATGGAAATAAAAGACATCACTTGTAAACATCAAATTTGTTTATTGACAATTGCATGTTACTTCAATTGCTAATATTGAAAATGTTCATATGGAACTCGATATAACAAAGGGTAGCAGGATATTTATTAAACAAATAAGAAATAAACAAAATAATGCAAATTAGTTAAAAATATGTTCAAAATGGAGCCCATCAACTTGGATACGCTTATTTATTCGCTTTACAAAGTTGTCATAGCTTCTACTTACTGTTCGGGGGTAATGTTGTTAAAGACATTTCGAATGTTTTCTTTAAGTTGTTATAATTTTTTTGGCATATGGCTAAAGCACCTGTCTTTCACGACAAAATCTGGAACTGTGAGTTCTGAGGATCGAGGAGGCCATGCTGTAGAACCTCTCCTCCCTATCCAACGATTTCTAAAGGTGGCATTCAGGGAATCTCTAGTTATCAGAGCATAATGAGACGCAGCACCATCTTGTTGGCAATAGACTGTCCTCAACAAATTATCGTGTTCAAGTTGCGAATAAAAGAAAATTTCTAACATGTTCAAATATGATGGGGCATTGAGAATGGGATTGTTAAAAGAAAAAAGGACTAAATATTTTGTTTTGATACCGCACACCAAACTAACTTTTGGAGAGGATCTGATATACTGATGAATTTCTGGGATTTTCTGATGCCCAAACTCTACAATTATCCTTATTCACCTTGCCATTCAAGTGAAGTGATGCTTCGTCTGATATGATTAACTTATCAAGAAAATGTCTATCTCTTCTACGTAAATTAAGAATTTCTCTACAAAATTGTAATCGTTTTGGAAAATCAGTTTCCTTTCATTCTTGATGAATCTGAATTTTATAAGCATTCAATTTTAGAACATTTTTCATAACATTATAAACAGTAGTTTTAGGAATACCTGTTGTGGAAGAAATTTTTTTTTTGTAGAAGAGGAAGGATCATTTTGTGTCATTTCCAAAATTTTAATTGCATTATTAAGCTTATTTTCATGATTTCTTTTTCTATTTTCACGATCAATACAACCCGAATTCCAGAAGTTTCTATACCATTTCTAGGAGGTTCCTTGTTAAACATAGTTCTAAATCTTCTTTGTGTTGTTTTGTAAGATTTAGTTTTAGCAATACTTAGCAATACGTACCCGAGTTGTCAATAAACTAATTTGACGTTTACAAGTGATGTCTTTTATTTCCATAGTCTACTTTGTGAATCATTATTTTTTTCTTAGCATTTCGATAAAAAGCAAAATTCACTTTAAAAGCTTATAAAACCATCAATCTGTATAATTTCCATGACAAATATGAACTTTTTGGAAAGGGGAAACGATGGGTTTTCCATTTCAGCGGAAGTGAGTAAGAAAAGACGGCTACTCAAGAAATAACTTATCAAAATTAGAAGAAGACTGACGAAAACTACATTTCATTATCTCAACTAGTTCAAAAGTTATATAGGTTTAAAAAGGGTCAAAATATAATGGAGCACCCGGTATTATTCCCTGCGACATTTCTGCGACTGGCACTATTGTATCGCTCAACGCCGACCTTTCCCACTGCTACCGCTTCGTTAACACATTAAAAATACCACTTAACATCCACACAAAAGCCAGGATTCGAGCCTGGGACCCCTTGGTCTCAAGTCTAGCACTGAACCTTCGATACATAACGAAATAAGGTAAATAAGTACATTAACAAATATTAAATTTTGGAAATTATATAGATAATAGTAGCCTTTGTGGTATATGCAGATTAAATCTTGTTCTTAAGCAGAGAGATCAAATTAATATTAAAATTTAATCATTATCTACAATTACAGCTGAGTTAAAATGTTTCTGAGAAGTATATACTATACATGGTGTTATGAATGTAGCTCTCCTCTGTTTAGGAGCTGATTGTACAAGTGAAAGCAGTAAAAAGTTTCTATAAACATGTGACCGGAAATGCGAATATCCCTGCAACGTGTATTTTGTTAATACATGAAAAACCTTTTTCGAAAATTCATAATTCTTCAAATTTGTATTTATATTGCTTTTTCTCGAAAATGATTGATCCTGCGATTAATTTCCAAAAGGTCCATTTTTATGCAAGTTTACTGAACAAATAGATTTTTAAGCGGAGGCATCCCGATAGTACTCTGTCAGTGGGTTAAAACCAAACTATAAAAGTATGCAATCTAGGTGAGGCTACCATTAAAGCTAAGGTGAGTTCATGCAAGGATTACTATCTCCACCTCCACAGCCGTGGGCAATCCTTGTTGATAAATTTAAACGTTAGTCTTTAACTGTCTGTATATGCTGGAGATCTAGTTGTTATTTGCGAACACGATAACAAAGCATTCAATAGTCGATATGTGTGCAGGAAGGACCTTTCATAAATCCTCACAAAACCACAGTCAACACTTTTATGCGAAAAAGAGCTTTGGGATGCCTAATACTTCCAGCGGTTAACGAAATAGAAATTCCATTTGTCTGTAAGGCAAAATACCTAGGAGTAATCTTTGATCACATCCACCAGAAGGCATCATTTGCTGCAGATAAAACTGGAAACTATATTCCAAAATGACCCTATGATTATTCTATTGTTGATTATACACTTGAGTGCCAATATTCTAGAACCCAGGAGAATAGATCTAAGTCGAAAAATAGCAAAAATCGACTTAAAAAGTGATTTGCCTCATAAGACGTTTGACGGCAAAACAAAACAAATTCTTAATATCTACGCTAAAATCTGACTGAAAAACGTTTGTTCATATCTCCAACGACGCACAGTGGGAAGTTTATGGATTTATTTTGGACAAAAATTGAGACGCGGCTTATTTCACAATCGAAATTTTTTTCCACGATGATTATTAAATTTTTTTTTCGATTTGTAATAAATTTATAATAAAATTGGAATACAGTTAAAAGATACATATAAACATTATTGTAGAAAATTTAGTCAGTTTTAATTTTGCATATAGTCACTTTTTGATTATAGAAAAACCCAAAACCGGGACCTTCTTCGTGCCCCCCTGCACCCCTTCACCTCCTATGTTCGGGGACCGTTGGTATATTTACCTCCTAAATAGCCTAAACACAGCCCTCAAATCAAAAATTATGATCTCGGCATGTGCCTCTAGAAATCATTCATTGACAGGACTATTATTGTTATTTTGTAAATGACTTGCCATATGTACATTTCATATCTAAAATGTTCAATAAATATTTACATTATCAGTCAATCATCAGTCTCATCCAAAATAATGGCGATATGAAAAGTGGCTTAGCGCAGTGTTAGCGTCTTCTAGTACGCAACCTCTCTTGCGACCTCACAGCACGGAGAGACCCAGCAGAGCTGCTTTTTTTATTTTACCCACCAGGCACGAATCGTTTTCAGTTTCTTAAGAAAGTACGGTCTGATACCTCAACACTTCCAGTTATCAAGGCCACTAATTTAACTTAAAACCAGGATGCTAAATTCAAACAAAGTCTTGGTACAGATATTTAGCAAGTTTTTATGTGTTCAAAATAATTTATTTTTATTATAATTTGGTAGGGGAGAGCTAGCGCCCACTTGCACATCCTTCAAATTAACACTAGTCCACTAATCCTTGTTATTAGATATCAAAGCCGGTGATGGTTGAAAACAGAGGATACGATATATTCCTAAACTGGTGATATTGTAGAAAAACACACTACCGGGCGTCAAATTGACGCGACACCCATTTAATTATTAAGGGGCGCCAGTCGCGTTCTGCTCCGTTTTTCCACTCCCAGTCGGGTTCGACATAAGATGCACTTCGGTAGATGAGTAATGGATCAAGGCTGCACTACCTCAGATCATTAACGACGCTCTATCAAGACGTGATTTCAATTTTTCATTGACAATAGGGGCCTTTACGTCTTTATATTATTGCGGTTTTTGCATACAAAAAATCCTATCGAAGATTTCTCGTCGACGGGATTGGAATTTGACGTGATTTTGGTCTGTTTATACAGTAATAAGTGGTTTGACGTCTTTTGGTTTCTGCTATTTTTGCATAAAAAAAATCCCTATCGAAGATTTCTCTCCGATGGGATTGGATTTTGACGTGATCTGTTTGTATTTACCTACAAATTGACAAATATGTGTGGTGTGATGTTTTTATAACCTCAATACTGTGCAGTCCTTCTTTTCACTGGATCCATTTTTAAGTAGTAATATTCCCAACCCACACAGAAAACATGTATTATTATTTCTTATACTTGTTTCTATGTTCTAAACAACAAAAAATAGCATGCTACAATACAATTTGGTTGTCAACTGTCAGAAATAATAAAAAAAAAGTGTTAATATTTTAGCGAAGTTTGCGAAAAAAACGGAAATATTCATATTTTAATAAAGTTCGCTTAAATTGACTGTAAGATATACAAGGAGCATACTGCAACTAATGTAGTTTAACCTTTTGATTAAACTTTTGTTTAAACTTGGGTTTAAACTACAGTTTAAACATATCCTTTACAACTGGCCCTTAAGGAATCATGAGATTCCGATTACTCAGTTGTTTAGGTCTTCCAAACAAAAACTCCAGTTATTAAGACTAGCAACAAGTCCTTACATCAATAAAATGCAATTATTTCGAAGAATACCATTTATTTCCCCAACTAAGACAAATGACTTTTTAACCGCACAAGTGAGAGCGTACGCTAACAATCGATTTGGTAGAAAAGATTCATGCCACCTTCCCAGAATTAAGTATAAGCCTTTTTAGAAATGTAAATAACATAAAAATGTTTTACTAAAAAAAATTAGTTTCGCTAGAGACTAACTAGCTTTAAAGTTCTCGTAACGTGAGATTTCAAGTACTAAACCGACATAAATTTGATAACGTTCGGTCAGACCACGACTTACTTGTCCTTATGTAGGGCTTCAAGTTAGGAAAAATTACAGCGACTCACCTCCGAACGACTTTTGAGCAAAATGGACTTTTGATTCCTTTGTGCACAAGGCGGTTTTCTCTATAACTTTAATCTACGGAAAACCCTGCAGTTAGCTTTCCTACCATCGCTTTGTATTGACCACCCAACGCACTCGACGAAATTGCGAGTCGCTAGGTGAATCCAAACTTGTTTAATGCGAGAAACCGGCTTTGTGCATTTTCATTGATTTTTTGCTAATTTTTTCTTATAGGCGCTACGCCACTTTGCCAAATTTGTCGATTTTGCCTTTTTGATCCATTGCCATGTTAAAATTGTATTGTCAGTCTTTAGGACAGGGTCCTCCATGGTCAATGTCTTCGGCGGAGGAATTAAAGTTGAAAATATTTTGAATATTTTCAAAGTACCTTTTTGGCTTACCTTTTAAAAAGTATGTGATTCATCTTTCCATGACCACTATATACTTTCACTCTCATATCCTGGACTAAAATATATTTTCCTAAGTAAAAATCCGGTGTTTCTTCGAATTTTTACCCGGTTGTTTCTAATGTCCTATCGAATTCATAATGGTCCTTTTAGACTAGTGTGTGGCTCTGAAGTCTCTCAGACTCTTGAAAAAGTCCTTCAATGGAATTTTTGAAATGTCCTTCAATGGTATTTTTGCCTAAGTCGAATTTTTTATTTTGGCTTCGACTTAGGTCAGTTCTGGGAGGTTCTACAACAATACCAGAGCCTAGTTTGGTTTTAATCTGATAAGTTCCACGTTCGCGTAATTTATTGACCAGTCCAGATTGAATTAGCATTTTCAAGTGAGTGAAGGATAAAGGGTTATTATTTAAAATAGATTGGGTTGAAATAAAATATTTTGATTACTAGGTAAGTTAGACCTTTTCCAATATAATATTACAATAACTGTAATAATTACTTTGAAGGTCTATTTTATACAATGCTCCTCTAGTATTAATTACTAAATAGAGAAACTATATAAATTATTTTCACACTACCAATAACATATTTTTCATTTTTATATAAACAATGCTTCAAATGCCGATTATAATATGACTGCCACTTTCAGCCACCGCCGCCGGTATTGATAACTAATAACGCATTAGGGGTTAGTGTGCCAGTTTTAATTTTCTATTTAGTGTCTGTATCTCATTTGCCGTCCGACGAAGGACACCAGATGAGTACGAGAGAACAGGGATAGCTAGCATGTTTGTCGCAGAAATTTTGTTCTTGTCGGAGAGTTGAGACTTCCATATGCGCCTAACTAGCGATGTATATATATTATGAACTACAAATATTATTACTATTATTATGGAGGTAAATAAACATAACGTTTTTATAGTAAGCAGTTAAAATGAATAGAATAATTCATTTTATATCCTTGGTATTATTTCTGATGATGATGTGAGGTCAGAGAAACCTGATAATTAAATTAAACGTTATAATACTACGATCAAGAACAGAAGAAGAAAAACAAACAAGCACTTGGCAAATATTAAACAATATTAATGACCTCTAATTGAAAAAAGCATTTACCAAATTACTGATAATTGCTAGAAGCATACGTTCAAATACATGTGCATGAAAATATCGAAAATATCAAGTTTAATGAACCGTGATTTCAACTTTCAATTTCACGCTCTGATAACGAAATGTCATCGTTATTTAGGCAGTTAAGAGATAGTATGTTTTCCCCAAGCAATATGAGAAATCTATACGATTTACGTTGTTATTTGGTGAAGAAATAATAATACTTGGATAGAATCTATAAGACATCGTAAACTTTTTAAGCTTTTTTGTGTAACATTAAAACTGTCTAGACAAATTACGATGTGTGTTCAATATCCATGTATGGATATGGTGACGTCACAGACATCTTTTGTAAAAGGAAATACTGAAAACAGCTTCTTAAAAAAATATTTATTTGGTTTCGGGTCAGGCCCTTTTTAGACAAATATACAATATGTGTGTTTGAAGTACGTAGTATGAATACACAAGATATATTACCATCACGGTAGCTCAGTCGGTTAAGGCGTATTGAGTGGCAAATATACTGACCGACTGTCTATCGCGTTCTGGGCTCGAACCCCAGCCCCGATACTGACAACACCTCTGGAAATGAATGTATGTCTGCGTTTTTCTAAATGTGTAACCCCCTTCCGGACAGCTTTGACTTTGTCTACTATATGCGTATGTTTATGTTTGTGTTTATATCAGATATTGTAAACCTAATACAAAGTTGTTACTATTGCTTGCTGTATAACGTCTTAAATGATGAAATTCAAATATCCAAAAATTCCATATTATTTTGAATTGTATCAGCAATTTTTAAAATCCAGGTCAGTGTCTCCTTCAGTCTAGCAAGAATGTCATCATAATCATACTCAACTCTCAAAGAACCTCACAGTATCTTAAAAAACTCCCTTGGACACCTTCTATATAGCTAATGTGAATATTACAACTGGGACGCCAGATTATTCTAAAATTGAACGTACTAATGAAGAGTTTGACAATTTTAGACTGTCGATTTAAAATCTCATCCAGATCTTTGAGTTAATCCCAGCAATTTAAATGACCTTCATATTACTTTATATATATTGATGTTCTAGGACAATTTATTATACAGTTCCCACATTTTTTACATGATTAGTCTCATGCAACACTCTATTATCAATATTTTAAGAATACCCGTCTTCTTCCTCTTCTTCTCGTCTTATTCACAATATCTTGACCAACGCTTTGTGATTCATGAAAATTATTCTAGTTGACCTCTGCTTGTTGTATAACACATCTGGCGGTATCACGACATCTGTAGAGCTGTTGCCTGTAGGCGCACAACCTTTCTCCTTTGGTGACCTTTGCCTCTGCAGTCTGGTTTTTCCCTGAATTATGATAATTGTAATAACTGTAAGGCGAGGTTATCCTCAAAAATGTTAGGCTATAACAATTATTCGTATTTAAGTGCAGTACATTTGCACCACATTAATGCGGCAACTCCCCCAAATCACTTTGCAGCAATGCTGCATAAGATATATTTCCAATTACTTTGAAAAATTTTAAATCATCGGCAAACTTTAGGAAACTATTGTTTTCTACCGTTCAAGCTGAATCGTTCCCAAAGAGATGAAATAAAAAAGGCATGAGACTCTCGAGAAACTCTTGATGTTAGTCTAATCGATGACGACAGAAAACTATCATATCTTACACATTGTAATTGATCAGGAAGATAATTGTTAATCCACTCCAATATACTTCCACTAACACAGAACCTTTCTAATTTTACAATACATAGATCATGGTTGACTATCTCAAACGCTTCAAAAAAGTCAGTATAGATAGAACCAACCTGAACTTTATGTCCGAAGGAGTTAAGAATAAAATTATTATTAATAGCAAAGTTCACACATGTAGATTTACAATGCGAAGAACCTTGTTGCAGGTTTACAATTATGTTTTTACAATAACATGATGAATTTGTGGTTACTAAGTATTCTAATAATTTTGGAGCATATGTTCTATAGGTTTCGAAGTTTCCTTTTGGTCCAGGTTTATGTATTGGTCTTAGGTAGCTCTGCTTCCAAAAGCAAGGAAATAGAGTTTCGAGACAAATGCCAATGTAAACTTCACCGTAGGGGTGCTATTTGGACCAAAGAAAAACTTTCTATGGTAAATATATGCCTATGTAAATAATATCTTTCACATTGATAACAAATTATGGCTGATCCACTCATTTTTGTGAGCAGAAATTACAACCAATTTTTTATCAGTTTGGCGCTGCAGTCTGAAAGCGATTATGGCTAGCAGAAAAATGTTTATTAAAAAAAATCTCTGATATCATAAAAAGGAAACCATATTGTACCTAACCAAATGTTATGAGCATTTGTGAGAATGCATTCACATTAACTTGACCACCATTTTTGAAAATCGATGAAGATCACACAGTACAGTAGGGGACTTTTAATATGTTGTACAGGGGCATAGGAGAAACAGAAAAGAAAATTCAACGTTTTTATAATTATTTGAGTTCAACGGCCTCTTATGTAAAACTCGCCTAAGCTAATATGTCAATTGATACAGAGTTTTATGAGGAATCCAAGAATGTAATCAGATCTGACTGGCCTATAACTGTTTAATAATTATGCACCAAAACTATGGATGACCATACTTTTTGATTTTTTCTATTTCAGGCATCCAGCACTAAAAACGGAATACCAATTGATGCAGAATTTTAAAACTGAACTAAACGAGAATATCACATTTGAAATTGTAGGAAAACAGTGTTTTGGTTTTCGGGTATTTCGCAAATTCTGTGTAATATTTTTCTCGGCACTGTTAACAACTTGTCAATTTGTCAATCGACGCAGAATTTTATAAGGAATCTAAAATGTAATCGTATTTAGTGGCCTTTTTAAATTTTAAATGGTGATTTAAAATTTACGAGCCATAAAGCAAGAATTATATATCCATTGCTATTGTTTATCTCGTGCATTCTACATAATTTTAATGTCCTAATCATCAGATCTGTATTTTATGGGCATTATTTGTTGAAGTATAACGCGATTAAGGATTTATCGACATAATATACTTATCCCATATTTCTTTATCCCTATTTATAAATGATAATCGAGTAAGTACCTATATCCAAATGTAAACACGCACAAGAGGAAATAATAGGATATAAATAAATTGAACCTAAAGAATAAGAAAATAGCCAATAATATACAATGCAATAATGAGATTATATTTAACTTCCATCCATTGGTTTTAAATTACTTTGACATAGTTTTCGATGAGCAAGAAATTTAATTTGTTATAAATGCCTAAAATTTAATCCAGTAATAAATGATAGAGCAAAATATCAAAAACATTGAGATATTAGCTGTCGAATGTGAAATTTAAATACAAAATCTACTAATGGATAATAATAAAAAATCCATTAGAGATGAAATTGAACATATTACAAAGAAAAATATCATAGAACGAATACAAGATACCTACTATGAATTGCAATAAAAACATTATTAAAAAATTTGACGAAAAGATGATAATATATATCAATGATTTAATTTCAAGTAAATCATCTAAAATGTGAACGCCTAGTCATTTTAAATAAGTAATTAAATTCATCACAGAAAATACGTTTGTAAATTTTTTTTTTCTTTTATTAAGTAGAAACAACATTAAAAAACTAAAGCAGTATTTATATTATTACTTAATAAAAGTTGATATTTTTTATTTCATTTTCACAAACCTGTTAGACAACAAACTTTGATTTAATTTATCACCAGATGTTATACTCGCTCTTAGATTATGAGCGTTCCTAAAACACACAAAACAGATATCATCAATGATATGATCATTGAAACCGTAGTTCCCAACTTACGCCTTAGAAAAATTTGTTAAATGCACTGTTAAATAATGTATATAGTAATAATTTGAGCCACAGTATAATAATAACATTTGAAGGAAAAAGGGGAACATAATTTTGGAATTATAATTGAATTTTTTAAATCAGAGTTGATCACAGTTAACGTAAAAAAGACAAATTACCAGAGATGTGCCGAGGAAACTTTCCATATTTGATAAAAGTCTGAAAAGGTCATGTAAATAATAGAATGGGGTATTTTCCATTTTTTTTAAATTCAGTTTTGGTGATATATATCAGGTAATGCTGTTATTTTAACAATTACTACATAATCAATTCAAACCAAAACGATAATGTCTTAAATAAAAATAAGAAATAAGAATACGCCCGTCTAGACACAGATTTCAACTGATTTCATTTGGCGGGAAATAATTTAACCAATAATAGACAACTTTCGCATAGACTGTAACTATCTTACTTGAATGCCAAATTGTGTATTTACTTTACATTATTTTCATGTACTTAGAAGGAATTAAAAGGTATTTATGTTTGTTATTATTTAGAAGTTATCTCAAAAATGTAAACAAAACTTACGGCGAGGATTATGTGGCAACGTTATATAAAAACGGCTCTCCACTTCTTTCAGCTTTGCTTGCCTGCTGTCAGTTTTCCCTTCTTGTCACAATACAAGTGAAAGAGACATATTGGTTAGAGTTATTTGTTGTTTGTTTATGTGGCGTTTGAATTTGTTATTTTATATTTTATCAATATACTGTTAAGATAGAATTGAATTTCGTGAAAGGGGATTCATCAAATTCGCCCAAAGTTTAATCAACTTTGGGCATGATAGATTCTTTCTAAAACAAAATTTCTCGCAAAATTTGGATTTTTTGTGAGCAAATGTAAAAAATCAACATAATGTTAGAACACACCTGTCATTTGACTAGCCGTTGATATTGTTGCCATACATTGCTAAATATGTTTTTAAAAATCTAACTGGCATTAAACATGATTTAAAATATTTAATAATTCACGCCCATTATTATTTTTTACATCACAAAATTAAATTTCGTGGATAAATATATTAAAATTGATTTAATAAATAAGCTTTATACTCCTGTTTCCTTCAATTATCTTTAGTAGAGCTAGAGAAGGAATTTAAACTTGGCAACACCACATTGTTTTGTATAAAACCATTCTATCAACAAATCCATACAGTCTACCTACGTCATCGTCCAAACTACCTACATCACCAATTTAAAACACCTGTTGCTCCACTTAGTACAACTTCCGTTTTCTCAAAAAATTGATAATTATTTTCGCGAAAATCTGTATTGGTTGTACATATTCTATGATATTATTCAATAAAAAAAAATAGGAAAATACCCCATTGTATGCATTTATTTGGTATCACAATGAATCTTGCATCATCACGAATCAGATTTCACCATAAAGGAGCCTATCAATATACCCAATGGAAAGTTAGAAGGAAAACTGCCTGGAAACTTTCCGTTTTGAAAACTCTGAAAGTTTCCAGGAAGTTTTCCTTCTAACTTTACATTGGGTACATTGATAGTATATTTGATGGTGAAATCTGATTCGTGATGATGCAAGCTTCATTTTGATACCAAATAAGTGCATACAGTTATATTATTTACATGACTTTTACAGACTTTTAACAAATATGGAAAGTTTCCTCAGCACATCTCTGCAAATTACCTCCCTTTCATTCTTTATTTTAACAATACGCAGACATTTAATAAACTTCAGGTAAAATGTGAAGGCTATAACATGGAAATCATATCTGCAAAAGTACTTAGGCACCATAAATGACCCACGTGTCAAACGGAATGAATGCATACAAAATTATATACCATCTTTTTGACAATATTTAAATATTTTTATATTTTTTTGGTATAAATTATCTAAAATTGTTATAATTTGCATTTGAGTCGCGTCTTATGTACGACATTCTTGTCTGGGGAGATGCATCAAAATCATCTTTACTTCCATCGCTTACCGAGGGAAAGTACTGTAATTGTGAAAAAATCACTCACCGAGGTTTCTTCAAATTTTAACGCTTCTGACTACGTAGATTGCGAAAATTAAAGTCTTTAAATTCCGTCTATGCGGGCTGGTCACCCAAGAAATGATTGATTAAGAAACTAGGTGGAATGTATTTGACACTGTTACCGAGGAAGAAACCTGCTGCACTCTACTTTTAGTGAAAAATATTAATAGAGAAACAACGGTGAAAAATAATATTTTGAATGTAGTTGTCACTATTGCCAGAATGAGGTATACTTCTAGTATAAAAATATCGGTATCTAGAAAAAATAATTAATAAACGAAGGGTGACAAGCACAGAGAGAAGTTTTGTGTAAATACCTTTACATTTTCTTTATTCTATGAGCTCTCTTGTGAAGAAGGTAATAGCTGTTACATCGATCAAACGGGAAGGCATATAATATAAGATTTACTGAACATGTCAAATCATTTAAAAGCAATAAAATAATTTTTAAAAACCGATCATATTTTATGTCAACAGATAAACTGGAGGTTTTACATTACTTAAATAGTCTTTAGAAAATTAAGAAATATTAGATGCAATTGAAATCTTGAAATTTGGAACAACCGTAAATACTGCCCTTCTCAGCCATCAACTAGATATGGGAAATTCCGCTTTATTTACTGCCCTGATGTAACAATTCGTCCATCTGCACTTTTTGTTTAATCATAGCTACTTAACATAATCCCTATGCTTGAGAATTTATTCTAGCAACTGTAAAAACTCCAGTTGCAAAAAAAAATATAGTGATGTTCAATAAAGAAATTTTGTGTTCCTTATTTTTCACCATTATTTGTTTGCTTATATAACCAGTTAACATTTCTTAATTCTTCAAAATCATTATATTATTTTCTATTTAATTTGAATCAAACTGATTTTTCGCATTCAGAGCAATATATCTATATTGAACTTGAAAACGTTATCAAAACACCATTAATATTATCCTCCTACAACGTGCCTAATGCATTAACCGAAATTTAAATTAATGTGTGTTATAAATATGTCCGAGTAAGCTCAACACATTTTAGTTTACGCTAGGTTAGTGACAATAATATCATTCAGGTCAGTTTGCTTGTTTTGGGTCTATCTAATTACATCTGCCTGGTAACCCTTTGTTGGGAATATAGTCTCTAAAGGTCAAAGGTCACATCTAATAGAAATATATAACTACAAACTGATTTACGTTTGAACGTGTTCGTTTATTGTGTAGGCATTTTGAGTTGGTAGAGCAGTACATGAATTTATAAAGACTGTTTAAAAACTGCATTTCATGTTCACTGCATTTTCGCCAACGTTGTCAAGAGTTATACACAAAGTACTTAAAATGAATAGACAGGGAGCGACAAAAATAATTATGAGACTTGTTTAATTGTTGATAAATATAAAACAAACGAGTTTCAGCTTTATGAAAAAATACTTTAAGATAAGATAATAAATTAATTGAAACCAAGGAATTACAATTAGCAATTTCATACTGGTTTATCCTCTCATTAAAAATAAAATAAAAATATTACTTATACTAATTACATGTAACATTAATAATTTTACTAGACACCACAAGAGAGAGAGAGAGAGACAGAAGATAAAAGGGAGATCACTAAAAAAAATATATCTATTAACGCTATATAAACATTTTTTGTTTCTATTGGTCGGATGGATCAAAAGCAAATTTGTTCGAGACATATTTTCCTTTAATAGTTGACTATTTAAGCATTTTTTTTTGAAAAAAAATGTATTTTATGAGAACATCAAACTTACCGTGCTTTATGTTCACACCCATTATCAACGTTTACTAAGGGAGCCACCTGAAGCCTAGTACCCTAACAAAATTACATTCATGTTTCCCAAAATAACCGACATAAAATTTAAATTACCTTAAGTATTTTAACCCTTTCACTGCTCAAGACGAATTTTCAAAATTACATGCTTTATTGTGACAATTTTTTTTTTAACGAAAAAAAACAAATAAAACAAAATACTCCTTCGAACCATACTGCTCCAGACGACTATACTCGCTAGCAGCAAAATAACTGCGCACAGCACCAGCCACGGCATTTGGGCCGTCCGCAGTGAAAGGGTTAATACACTAACATTAAGTGACTAATTAATTATGACTTTAGGGATGCAACCGGACCGCAAGACATTTACTCCCCGGCCCCCATTTTCGAGGGCGGGGAACACATGTTGACAATATTTTCCGACCTAGCGTCCAACTGCTACCCCAAAATCGAGAAAACCACCCCTTATCCGATTTTCCGGTGCTACGCTTGCGAGGGCTTGTCAGATCGGGCATTTTTTGGTCAGCTTGAATAAAATAAGTAAATATTGACCACAGGTGACTTAACGCACCCCCGGGAGTTGAAACTACCCCCACCATCAGTAACGAAGTGCCACGAAATCAACGAAAATCAGCTGGAAAGCGGTACACCGTTTTCGAGGGCGGGGAATACGATGGTGACAATATTTCCCGACCTACCCTTCACCCAAAGGAATCCCACCCCCTTTTCCAATTTTCCGGTGCTAGGCTTGCGAGAGTTCGTCGGGTCGGTTTTTTTTTTTTGTCAATTCATGTTTCTTTTTGGTTACTTTGAATAAAATAGGTAAATATTGACCACAGGTGACCTAACCTACCCTCGGGGGTTGAAGCTACCCCCACTCCCAATAACGGAATGCCACTAAAACAACGAAAATCAGCTGAAAAGCGTTTTCGAGGGCGGGGGAGGGCGGGGAATACGATGGTGACAATATTTTCTTTCACCTGAAAAACCACTCCCTTTTCCGATTTTCCGGTGCTAGACTTGCGAGGGTTTGTCGCATCGCTTTTCTTATCAATTCGTATAAAGTAAGTAGTAACGATTGACCACAGGTGACCTAACCCACCCGGAGGTTGAAACTGTCCCCACCCCCAATAATTAAATACTACGACAACAACGATAATAAGCTATTTTATTAAAAATCAGTGCCCAAGGAATCACTATCTCCACATCTAGATTTGTATCCAAGTTTCTCACAACGAAAAAAATGTTGGTCTATATTTGCACTCCACTATGTGAAAATAATTATTTATTGGAACTTTAATAATCTAATATTTGACATCGTTGACCCCAACAACCCATAGGTAGGGGGTGGTAGCGGGGATGACAATTAAAATGAATTGTTGAGGTTTTTGGTTCTTGTACACACACTAAATCACTTCTATTTTTTTCTCACCCCTTTTAAGAATGGGGTGGGGGTGGTAAAGGGGGTGGCTAACACCATTTTTGGAGACGTTATTTTCTCTCATATATACTAAATACCAATATCAATTTTATGGACTTTTATTAGCTTGATTTACCTATTTACCATCAATAATCCGAATTTAATTCTCGGTTTAGAGGTAGTGGGTGAAGGGTAGGTCGGCAAATATTGTCACCATCGTATTCCTCGACCTCGAAAACGGCTGTATACCGCTTTCTAGCAGATTTTCGTTGTTTTCGTGGCACTTCGTTATTGGAGGTGGAGGTAGTTTCAACTTCCGGTGGTAGGTTAGGTCACCTGTGGTCAATATTTACTTATTTTATTCAAATTGACAAAAAAAAACCGATCCGACAAGCCCTCGCAAGCGTAGCACGGGAAAATCGATTTGGGAGTAGCAGTTGGACGGTAGGTCGGAAAATATTGTTACCATCGTGTTTCCCACCCTCGAAAACAGGGGGGTACATGTCTTGCGGTGCGGTCGCAGAACTTTTGGGGTAAAAGCTTTACCTCAAGAGATTAGAGGTCCAACAGCGATCAAAATGGCTTACGTATAATAATTGTAGTTACATAGTACATTTTTACATTCCTTTTCAGTTGTCTTATTTTACGAAGAGTATTTATTCTTCTTTTATATAAATTTTCACCAATTGGTTTCTAATGAGCGAGTGGTAAATGAAGTGACAAATACAAACATTTTGGAATAACGTAATTATTAGGAAAGTGAGCAGATTCTAAGATATGAAGTACTTGTAGGATCTTTTATGAAAAAAATCAGTGCTTTCCATGAGGGATAGTAGTATAGATCGCGTAGTTCTTCCTGATAGAAAAATTGCCCTTTGACATTCCTATACTTTGATGCTTCTAATGGTGCGCAATTGCATAAATATAAGTAATGGCTAGATTCTCCACTCCACACACTCGACAAACATAATCGTCTTTTCAACCTTAGTGTATGTAGGTGCACATTTGTTCAAAGCAGAGTAACCTGTTATTAGGACTACCCATTCATTTAGTTCTTTCTTTTTTGATCATTCTACGTACGGGATCTTAACTACCTCATAGTGGGAGCTTGAGCTCAATAATTGTTGAACTGTGCCATGGTCTACTCTAATAGCTGTAATTGAATCTGACTTCTTGGCAAATCGAAGGCTGGCTCAAGGCTAGTGCTCTTTCTTGTGTCAAACGTTCTGCTCCTTTGTTGCTTTCCTTTGTGTCTGTACACTCATATGAGCTTTATTGAATCGTGTCCACACAGCTCATTCAAAATATTTCGACAGATCAGCACCACCGGCGCGATAGCTCAATCGGTTAAGGCGTATTGTGTAGCGAATACGCTGATCGACTGCCTACCGCGCTCTGGGTTTGACCCCCAGCCCCGGTATTGACAACATCGGTGGGTGTGGATGTATGTCTGCGTTTTTCCAAATGTGTAACCCCCTTCCGCACAGCCTTGGTTATGGATTTGGGGGTTGTCTACTATCTGTGGTGTGTTTATGTTTATGTATGTTTACTTTAGAGATCATTTTGATGATACAGAAGCCCTTAAAGCTGCCTGGCTGCTGCTGTATATGTAAATTGTAAATATGCTTGCCAATGGAACCTTTCCTGAGATTTTTGCTTGCATACAGTAAAATGATATATACCTCCACTAGGAATCCGCAGTTTGCTGCTTTCCAGGCTTCCAGTTCTACTTCAACATATAAAAGAGTGAGTCCGAGAATGGCCTCCATTGCAGATCCGGATGTTATGGTCATAGATGATACTGAGGAAAATGGTTTTTGATTGGAGACTGTATTGCATAGCGACAGACAGTATACAATTCAAATTGTATCTTAAATTGTCACTTGTTTATTTTAACTGTATAGCAATGTTATTTCAGTTAAAGCAGTCATTTTAATGTTTCTTTAAAAATACCCTTCATTTCAGTCACTACAGCTCCTCATTAGGGGCCAACTCTTACCTTTATACGACTTAAATGATATAAAAATGATTGAATATTTCATAAAATGTCAGCCGAAAAATAATATAAAAAACCGCTGCCCAAGGAATCACTACTTTCACATCCAGATTTTATCCAAGTCACTCATAACGAAATAATTGTTTATGGAACTTTAATAATATAATATTTTAAGTCCTCTACCCTAAAAACCCATAAAACGATACCCCACATCTGTAGAGGGTAGGTTTCTGGTTCTTGCACATACACTAAATCACATTCTTTTTCATCCCCTTTAATAATGGGGTGGCTAATGCCAAAAATTTTTTTGAGACCTTAGCTTCTCTTATATATATTAAATAACAATTTTATCGACTCTTACCTGCTTGATTTACCTATTTACCCCAATTTACCCCTCAAAACTTCGACGGAACAAGATGAAAATATAATCTAATTCCAGATCTCGTTAAAGTACATATGTGTACCAAATTTAAAGTCAATATCTTAAACGGTTCCAGAGTAAACGTGCGCACAAGAAAGTCACAGACCGACAGACAGACAGAAATTTTTTTTCACTCAAACTTAAGATCTCGACATTTCATGACATTCTAAGCCTATTTGAACAATAAAAATTTTTTAAAATTTTTTTGTCGTTACTATACTTCTACTGGATGTGGAAGTAAAACACTACCATATTATAATCATTACACGATGACCATTTTGGTCGCCATATTGAATATCGAACTATGGACTGGCAATGTTTTTGAAATCAGCATCCTTGAAAACATACATGGATGCTTAACTTAATATGTTAAAATAATGAAGGTAATATAAATTTTATGGCGGCTATTTTGGGAAACACAACCGACATATTGTTTCGAGGATATCTATTGTTCGGAATGCCCTTGAAGTAGACCTAAAAATCACGACTTTAAGTTGAACGACTCTGACATATTGGTATTTCTGTTGGCCCGCTACTCAAAGAAAACAAACCTTAGAGTGTTTCATCTTTGAGCAACTTTTAAGTCGACAATTTTTTTGTATGGCGTACATCCAGCAGGATATCCCCTCCATTAAGAACTATTTGATCTAGTGGCGGTTGGTGAAATTTCAATTTTTTTGTTCTCGTCTGTGGCGCATGGGACCCATACGAAATATGGGAAATAACATCTAGAGAAGCACTTCTCTAATGACCCCAAAAAACTTTGAAAAAGCAGTTTGCGAAAATTTTTTTTAAAAATTCGGTATTCTCCCCTCCCCTCCCTCTAGGGACTCCTGTTTATTATTTTTTTTTGTCATATACATTTGACTTTTCATAAAAATTCAACAACGTTTTTGAGTTTATGAAAATATTTTCATTATTAACTGAAATACAATGAACTGAAATTTTGTAATTTACAATTTAACAAATTACAATATTTCAATTCGTTGTATCTCAGTTAGTAATGAAAATATTTTCATAAACTCAAAAACGGGTTGTTGTATTTTTATGAAAAGTCAAATGTAGATGACAAAAAAAATATAATAAACAGGGGTCCCTAGACCAGAGGAGGCTACCGAATTTAAAAAAAAATTTTTCGCAAACTGCTTTTTCAAAATTTTTTAGAGGTCCAATGCGCCACAGACGAGAAAAAAAAAATTGAAGTTTCACCAACCGCCACTGATTTGATCTTTTCTCACGCAATTTCCGGCTGTGACATAGTATCAGAAATTTGTGGCGTGGGAAAGAAGCTGTTTCAAAAATCAAAAGAGCTTTAAAATGCCCCACTGTATTTTGTGATACCTCTGCGATATGAGCAGATATGATGAAAATTTATTATTTATCCGGATTTACATCACAGTGAACTTCAATAGTTTGAGTGATCTACGGCATCATACTTACTTTCGCACTCTGGCTAGGTAAGCCGTATTAACTTCCATCAGCTAGCTTCTCTGCCTCGAACTGGCGCAAGTGTTCCCAGCATTCGCTAAGGGAGTACTTGCAAGCGTGTATTTTCCACAAAATAAATTATTGACAAATATTATTGAAAATTTCATACCTCACTTTTTTAGCCAATCAGAAGTTTGTTTTTGGTTTCGTTACCATAGCAACCCAAAAAATTTTCAGAAATTTGTATCCTCCAGGGTACCCTGGGCGAAATTAATAAGTGGAAATTTTTCTGTCAAATTATTGACATATGATCATATTTGACATTTGCATTTACATAAAAATGGAATTTTATTTGTCATATTAAACGAGATAATTATAAAAAAAATTATTGAGCCGGTGAAACAGCATCTTATTTCGTGTTTAATTATGATATTGAATATTTCAAATGTGTTTGAAAATCCTTTAAAAACTTCTCGCGTTTCAATGGTGAATACATCGGTGAAGAATCTATATCAATTAAATGTCTATGGTTGACTACATAAATATAAGATTTTGAAACAATTGTTCCACCTATTTTAGTGCACAAAACTTATTTCATAACACACAAATAGAGTTGTCTTAAACAATTTTCAGTAATTTTTTGAAACTAAAATGGGTGAAAGAGATATTATTTATCTATTATACGAATATAGGTATTCCGGTTCACCCAAACTGCTGTAACATTAGAAAATAGAAGAAGAATAGAATTCCACTCATTTTAGTGAAGAAAACGTAATATCAAACAATTCAGTGAATATATATTAACCCCTCATGTAGTAGGTAGTTTTTTCCTAAAATGGGTGGAAATATTTTTTTTACTTTTGTTTCTAAAACGCGACATTTTACTACCTCTTACACTTATGACTTATGACACAACAATACTAATTCCGATGCGTTTCTGTCATTTTGTCACCAAAATCCATTTATGGACTACTAATCTTATACCTTGTTATGTCTCAGAATAATCTTAATGTCAGTTGAAATTAGTATTTATCTAATTTATTTAGGTATGAAATTTTCTTACCGAATATCCCACGAGCTTAAATTAACATCCAGGAATTTTTTCTCGTTCATGAATATTTTAAGAAAATTATCCCTTGCCTGCGGCTCGGGATAATTTTCAAAATATTCATGACCTCGAACAAATTTCCGGAAATAATTTAAGCTCTAGGGATATTATAAGTGATTATTTCCCTCATAAATTATAGACCAATGATATTTCGTGAATTTTTAAATTTCAACCAATGACAACAGTTTTACACTGAATAAACGCAAGTTAGCTTTTCTTAAAAATTACCAGCGAATAAATTACCTCTAACTTTTAAATGCACATAATTGATTTAATTTACTCTCAATTGGACTAAAAACAAAATAAAACATATTATTATTTTTGTTTACATTTACTATGTACCAACGGTGTATTTATACAATTTTACAAAAATATTTTTAATATCAAATTGTCACAAACTGTCAGATTTACAATCACGATCGCGTAACAAAAGTCAAAGAAGGATCTAGCGCGTCCGTTTCCATGGCTACGAAACAAAAGTCATTTATAGAACACGTCGCCGTCGATGAATTAATAAGGAAGTATGTTTTCCAAATCAAAAATGAATCGTTTTGGAAAGATATAATTTGTTAAAATTAACAAAGAAAAAAGTACATAAAGAATTTGTTTATTTGGGAAATAATCTTGACATATACCCCCATCTTGTCACACAAACGGGGGGTAGCTATATTTTTGTAAAATTTTGCTTTTAAAAAATGTTCTCGACTTAATAATTTACACAAAAAGCCCTCGACCTTCGGTCTCGGGCATTTAAGGTAAATGATTAAGTCTCGAGCATTTTCTAAGCAAAATTTTACAAAAAAAAAGCTACCCGCAGATAAAATTCAGAGCTCTCGGGATATAATCTGTGATTATTTCAGTCATAAGATCCCAGTTCAGAATTGGTTGAAGAATCCACTCCTGAACTGAAGTTGATATCAAGTTGGCAGCGAATTCGTAGCTGTGATCTTAAATTGAATCTACAGGTTTCCTGTCAAACTTAACTAATTTAATATGGCTGTTTTGAATGCGCGGCTTCCTATTCCTGTTTTGCAGCCGGCATGTCCTGCCTCATAATATGTATATACTGCATATTGTGAGCAGCTATATCATCCCGTATGCTCCCTGATTAAATAAGTGTGTTTTCTATTCGTTTTAGTAGGTATATCGCAATACTAAAATGGCTGTTTGATATTCGAAAATCAATGCAGACTACATAGGGTTATGTCAGCAATTTTAAAATTAACAAATCCTACTATCTACCTTCATATCGTATATATTCGTTTCCATTTTGAGCAAATAGTCATACTTTTCAGTTATAGTATTATTATTATTACTCACACGAAGAATAATTTTATTTTCTTTAAAGTTCCGAAATCGTACAAATTTCATATTCATTGGAAAATATAAAAAAGAAGAGCATATTACATGTAATTGGCCCATTTCTAAAAACACGATATTGCTCGTAGAAAAAAAAATTCATACCATTGGGTTCGTCATCAAATTCTGAATAACTTTCAAAATGTCCATCCGTATGTCCTTTCATTTGTCTGCGTCCATCACGTTTTTGTAAGCACGATAATTATAGAGCAGTCAAACCCTATTGAAAATGGATGGGTGGTGGATGATTAAAAGAAATTATAACAATTATGTCTAAAAAACTACTCATTTTCAAAACATTATGAAAAGTATCCTATAGATTGTGTAATAATTGTATAAAAACTTCAATAAACTAGCGAAAAGTATTAAGTTTACATCTAATTTTATTTCATTTTAACAAAATATTGAGCTTAGGGAGATTGAAAAATTATTTATTTTAAACGCAATATACATAATATCATTTGTTTTTCATTTTCTTGTGCAGAAACTAAATCCACATGAAATAGAACGATAATCTCAAGACAATTACATCCACCACTGAGCCCTTATGCCTTAGGGCAGCTTTTTGATACAAATTGGAATGTCTGAAAGCAATGTGTATCTTTGTGGTACTAAAACTTGCCCTATCATGAGTGTAAACTTGTGTTCTAGATGCGATATTTTCCAACATGCGGATATTTGTGCAATAGTGATTACTACGTGCATATTATAGGTATGTATATTATATATAGTATTTTTGAAAATAAATTATTTTTTGTATGTTTATATGTAGTTGCAGTAAAGAAAATTCTTTTAGGATTTCGCAAACAGCAGACAAGTATTCTATGAGGAAACGAAAAAGAGAATATATCTATTAATAATCAATATTAATTTCAAATATTTTTTTGACAATCTACGAAATCAAGAAATTTTAAAATAAATTTATTTACAAAAGAAAATAAAAAAAACGAGTTCGCCTTCCAAAAATATCTCTTATGTCTCTAAAAAGTTAGAAATAAAATTAAGCGGCCTAACCTAACCTACTTCTGGTTATGCTCGAAATTAAGAATTTCTAGAATAAATAAATCTATTTACAAAAAAAAAAAAAAAAATTAAAAAACGAGTTCGCCTTCTAAAAATATCTCTAAAAAGTAAGAAATAAAATTTCACTCAGTTTTACAAATCTCTCTATCGATTAGTGAAAAGTAGCAAGGAACTGACTATTATCTAATATCAATTTGAAATCGGGCCAAAACTTATTTTTGTAATTAGATATTTTTGCACCGACTTCAGATTAATATTAGGTAACAGTTTCTGTAAAAGTAACAGTTCCTTGCTACTTTCCACTAATAGGTAGAGAGATATTTGTAAAACTGAGTGAAATTTTATTTCTTACTTTTTAGAGATATTTTTGGAAGGCGGTTAGATTTTTTTTTATTAATTTTTTTTCAACCTTTCTAGTATTATTATTATTTATTTAATTTCTACATAGTGAAAGAAGCCATTGTGAGAAAAGCTGACGACTCATCTTGGTGTGAAATGGAAAACCGCTGCCTAAGTAATCACTCTACTTCTACATGTAAATTAGGGTGTGGGGTGGTAAATTTAGTTCTTGTACACACTCTAAATCGCAATTTCGTTTTTGTACCCTCGTTAATAATGAAGTGGGAGTGGTAATGGGGTGGTAGTGACTGATGTCAAAACAAAAGTTGAGGCCTTTGGTTCTTGTTCATACAATAAATTCGAATTTTATTTTTTTCACCCCTTTAATAACGGGTGAATGCCAAAAAAAATTGAGACCTTGGCTTGTCGTACATACACTAAATCTAAATTCTAAGGACTCTTGCTGGCTTTACTTATTTACCCTCATTTACAACCCAACCCTTCAACGGAATAAGATCAAAATATAATCTGGCTCCAGATCTCGTTGTAATACATCAGTGTTGAGCGCAGAATGCTACCAGTAGTTTATAAATGTTAGGTAAAGTCGTAATTGATTTGGTAAAAAAAGATTTTCGCAAAAGGAAAAGGAAAAGGACTGATACACACGCATGGGCGTACACACATACACAATATTTTTTTTCCGTGGCCGATATATTTGATATGAGGACTTTAGATCAAAATTAGTGATGCAATACTCTTATGTCTCAAATTAACACGAATCTACAAAAATGTTTCAATATGTCTGCCATATTGAATTTGTCATCATACTAGCTGTAGCCGAATACTGAAATTCCCATGTACCAGATTTTATGTATATCTGCAAAACAAATTGCTGGCATTATCACATCTCAAAAACCATCATACAACGAAATATTTATTCGATTTCGTAAATATCGGTCAGTTCTGTAATGCAGTTTCCTTCTTCGTTATCATTAACAGCATTGCAAACAACGACCTGGGCGAGAGTGTGCTGTATAATTTGTTTGTAAAAGCAAATTGTTCAACAGACACGTCTCAATAAAAACCTCAGTTCATACTATTGTAGAAAACATTCTTTAGTTGATTCGTCTCCATACAAGGCCCTCTTTCCTTCCGAAACAGTATATGACACGCTAAGAAGTTGTTAGTGAAAAATTATTATTATTATAAATCGAGAACCAAGTTTTTAATTGATATACCCGGCCAAATTTTCGAATATGCTCGTAATATAAAAAAAATTCCAATGTTTGTTCACCTTACACTAGAGTAGCTTGATAAATTTAGTGTGGGATCACCGCCGTTTGCAACAGGTTTGTCAAAAATCGCTTAATAGTACAGTATCTAGAGGTTTTCACTTCGGAATAATGTCATATTGAATGGATTTCGTTCATTTTTGGCAGTATAATAGTAAATGCTTCACAGAAAAGTTTCTATATTGTGCGGTGGCTTGCTAATTTATAGGGGATGGATGGATGCCTTTCAGGGGGGTGGCATCCATATATATATATTTATTGGAGTTGAAATAGAATCAAATTTTAAGAAGAAAAGGTTCTATGCAATTTTTCACATATGTTGATAGTTTTTAAGTTATAACGTCTTCAAAATTGCGATTTTAGCTTAAAAAAACGGCTTTCGTCAAGTATCTCGAAAAGTATTACTTTATCGAGAAAATGTTACAGACCAATTACAGAAAGTACAAACTGGGAATTAATTATATTTTTTGTTTATTGATGTAGGATTAATAATTTCGGAGATATTTAAGTTTATAATTATTGGTATCCAAGTGTTTCGAAATTACCTTTAATGTTTAAAATGCATTTTTTTCTAAAGCAAGTGCTTTAAATGAGCAAAAAAATTTGAGCATCTAGGTAATGCTACATCTTAACGAAAAACTGTATTTGAGATAATTTTTTTAAATTACTGGCCAATTAGAGTAACAAAATGGCGACCTTTTTATATAAAAAAATATAAATACGCATATTTTTCCGTCATAACTTCTTTATTTCTTATGCTACAGGAACGAGTAAAAAATAATTTGAAAGCGCAATTAATTGTCTTTAACTTCATTTCTTAGCATGCGTGTCGTAGGTGTCACAATTTCTGAGATATTTAACACTTAAACGGCATTTTTCGTCTTATAAACGTTCGGACGCCATTTGTAAACTATTCTCCGAAACTATTAAATCTATGTAAATAAATAAACAAACGAAACTCAGAAATTATCAGTTTATGAGCTTTGTTTTTCTACCCATTTTTCAATAAAACTAATATTTATTGAGATATTTGGAAAAGGAAAAAAATTACGTTTTATCGAAAATACCTTTATAGTTTAAACTGTATTTTTTTCTAAAACAAGTGCTATATACAAACCAAAAAATTTGAGCATCTACGTCATGCTATATATTAATGAGAAACAGTGTTTGAAATTACTTTTTTTTAATTACTGGCTAATTACAGTAACATTGTTATTAAAAAAATGTGTAGACGCACATTGCTTCGGTGATAACTTCTTTGTTTTTATGCTACAGAAAGAAATAAAAAACAGTTGAAAGCTTAATTAATAACCTATTATTCTACCTATTAGCATCCTTGACGTAGGTGTCACAATTTCTGAAATATTTAACTCTCACTCTAAATAATTATCTTATGAACACTCGGATGCCAAATGTAAACTTAAATATCTCCGAAATTATTAATCCTACATCAATGAACAAAAAATATAATTAATTCCCAGTTTGTACTTTCTGTAATTGGTCTGTAACATTTTTTCGATAAAGTAATACTTTTCGAGATACTTGACGAAAGCCGTTTGGAAATACCTTTTTTTTTTAAGCCAAAATCGCAATTTAGAAGTCGATATAACTTAAAAACTATCAATTTATGTGAAATATTGCATAGAACTTTTTCTTCTTAAAATTTGAATTTACTTCAGCTCCAATAAATATATATATATATATTTTAAGTCCCTGAGAGGGGGTGGCATCCAACCCCTATAAATTAGCAAGCCCCCGCACAATATAGAAACTCTTCTGTGAAGCATTTACTATTATACTGCAAAAAATGAACGAAATCCGTTCAATATGACATTATTCCGAAGTTTTGCATATTTTTTACTTCTAAGTACTGTACCATAAGCTACGCGAGACTAACCATTGAGCAAATATAAAAAAAAAACATACTGGTTGAATTGAGAACCTCCTCCTTTTTTAAATTTTATGAAGTCGATTAAAAATAAACATATATTCTACAAAAAATTAAAACAGAGGTAAGTTCTGTTTTATTTTAAATATCCGACGTTTTGATAAAAATGTTTTCATCGTCAGGGCCATATTTTTTCTTTTATTAAAACGACAGCGATGTCGATGCACCATGTTTTAATATAATAATCATTTCTCTGTATGAAGGCTAGCGATTTTCTTTTTCCACATAAAATAGAGAAAATTACATAATCAAAATATATAAAGATTGGACTAAAGCTTTTTTTGACAGATTGTGTCATGACATCATATTGCAAAAATTACATAACTTCAGACTCACACACAAAATGCTGCATTATTTCCTTCATATTTTTAACAGATAACTTTTTACGTTAAATAGGCAAATAAATTTAATTCTCGATCAGGAGTGCCCCAAGGATCGATCCTAGGTTCATTGTTGTTTGTCATATTCATAAATAATATGTCAGGTCTTTGAAAGCTCTGAGAGTCTAGATTGCATCACCTCTTGCCTTTACAGAGTGTTAGAAATATTATGGTCATCATTTTAATAGGTAGAATATTAAACCAAAGGAAACAAGAAAGTCTTATAAACTAGGTGTCGGAAATTAAACGGTTTTATCTAAAGAAAATAATGTAATATTTATTTTTGAAAGTTGACTACTAGAGAAATAATGAAAAATGCATTCCAAAATGTTAAAGGAAGTTGTAGCTTCAAGAGACATAATAAAGCACTATACAAATTTTTTGTCTCTATCAATCTGTCAGTTCGTCCGTGTGTCAGTCTGTCAGTCCATTTGTCTGTCTATCTGTGTTATTTTTTTGTAAACACGATAACTCATAACATAGACGACCGAAATTTGGATACTTGGACTGGTAAATTAGTGTTAGTTAGTGGAAGAACCCCATTTTTGAAAAGTTCGATCACCAAATATGGGGTGCGTACAATTAGTTTCATGTCATTAAAGAAACTAGTGGTGGGGAACAACTAGACAAAAGAATCATATATATCATGGGGTCTAAAGTCCATAGTTTTGGAGAAAAGAGTATTCAAATATTTTTGGTAATATTGTTTGAGAACAACTGGAGTACTGGGGCAGGCGGCGGCGAAGACACAAATGGTAATCCCAACACTTCTTTATGACGTTTTCAAATATCTCCTACCTTAACAGTCACATTTTTGACCTAGTTCAGTTTTTTAAGTGCCCCTAGAGGATAAAGTCATATAAGTTTCTTGTTTGTCTAATCGGTCCCCATTACCACTGTTTTTTAATGATATGAAACTAATTACACCCTGTATAAGTTATGAAATATTTTATGAAAAAATTACACATGAAGTGTGTTGTAACTTACTAAAATTTTACAAACACAAGAATACTGAATAGTATACTAATAGATGAACATTTCGCCAATCAAAATGGCATCATTGGATGAATATCAAAATTACAAATATACCCACTATACTTACAAATTTAACTTACTTCCAAGAAATTGCGGAAAGTATACTATATAATGTTCAGCAGTTATATAGAGAATTTAATAATCCGACAGAACGTGTAATGCTTACATCTATTTATTATTATATAGTAAAAAATATAATTGGAGTATTCAGGTTCTTTTTACTGTGAAAGAGATAATGAGAAATGGACGCCGTTTACTACATCTTGGCTGGAAGTCGATTACACTAAACCCGAGATGTGATTACTTCTTTGTCTTTTATATCTCGTAGCGTTCACAGAAAGAATAATATAATTAAAATTTTTTCACGATCCTTTACTGTCGTCGCAATCTCTACAGAATAAAATAAGTTTACCTATATATTTCATTTCATAGAGTTCAGATTTAAATCCGCATAATTTCAATTACTTAAATAAATGTCAATCGGATAACACAGCAACGTTGGTATAATAAATCTTCCTAATGTATACGGTTTCCAATGATAAGGAATTATTAATGTTGCTCTATATCCAGTACACAGTGTAAACCCGTTTCTACATAATTTACATACTTAGGATCATTAAAATTAGATCGTCTAGAGGGAGCCAAAAGTAATCTCTGAGCTATAGTTAAAAGCTAGCTGAAGTACCAGTACCTAAAAGGCGGTAAGTAAATGTTTAAATTCGATAAGGTAAATAGAATAAGTAGTAGTATTCGTGATATGAAAACAAAGTTCTCCTGTGCACATCTAGTAAAAATGGTTGTTTTATAGCATTTTAGTGAAGGTTCATGACATGAAGCCAACAACTGTAGGACAGACTCTGGGCTGGTTCTGTAAATTAGAAAAGTCTGAGATGTGCTCGCTTGAAAACAGTGTCCAGTTTCGCTGGGTGAAGGAACAAGATGGAATTAAGAATAACGAAGAAGCAGATGACCTATCCAACAAAGGAACTGAGAGCGTCTTGTATGGTGCGAGGCCGACAATAGTACTTTTGGATTCAGTTCGCAGTTACTTACACAGCTTCGTACACACCCAGTCGTAAGGTAGGCAAGCCTTTTGTCCAGATAAAATATAATTAATAATAATCTAATTACCTATGTAGGATTAGTAACAGAACCCTACAGACTAAAAGATTTTTATACACTGGGCATTGTAAATAACCAACCAAATGTAAAGGGTGTAATTTAGAAGACGAGACTGCCCTGCTCTCTCAACAGATGAGGATCCATACTGGGGAGTTCTGGATCAGTGCAGCCAGTATAGATAGTACCCCGCCGGGCCTCCTCAAGTACATCACAATTGTTGATTAGTTTGAGGAATGAGAGGTTTGGCTGATATTGCTATTTGCGAGGATAACACATCTTTGAACGAATCCCGAGCAGATTCGTGCGAGCGCAAGTTCATCCTCCTTCAAACGATCAAGAATCCAGATCTGCAGCTATTTGGGATATTTTAAGTTTCGTAATGACATTATTTACAGGGCTATCAACCTTAAATCTAAGACGACGGCATTTCATGAGAATTTAGTGAATTCAGAAATTCGACAGGGTAGTTAATGGATTCATCATTATTTAAAACGGAGTCGACAGATTTGTCCATTCTCGAAGCTGTTAAGGACAATATTACTCAATTCAGCCACATTACCATTTTTTGGAGTCACCTTATTCATGAGATCGACTTACCTACCCATTAGAAGACTAACATCAGGATAACTCTTCGCTATTGAATTGAATTGAATTGTTTATTTACTTTAGATAAATACTACATATTAACAAACTGTATAATTGTAGAATAACGTAACTAAACTAGAAAATCTACTAAAGGCAATGCCTGCGCGTGGATAAGAAACAATATTATATGTAACTTAAAGAATAAACATATTATTAAATCAACAATGTTTAACTGCTCCAGTTTGGCTTGTCGAAGTTTTAATTTTACCCTCAGTATTTTCATACGCCCATCCGCTATTCTCAACAACAAATCTACAAATTCACCAACCTTAGCGACACCTTAAGAGAACTTTCATATTTTTCCGAATTGATAGTTTTTGTATTTTTGACTGAGCGATGATCTAGTCCCCTACAGGTAGAGCCAGAGGCTTTGTGTGCCCTAGCTCTTGTCCCGTCGCATTCCACATTTCACTCTTAAGCAGTCTATTTGGTGGTTTCATGACTTCCAGCTCAACTTTGCCATACAAGAAAGTGAGTCCAAGGATGGACTCTATTGCAGCCGTTGAAGTGGTCCAGATTGCTCTTGTTATTTCTAGACAAGCTAGCCTTTAAACTTGAAATTGGTTAGCCTGAATTATGGAGTGCTCCTAGGAGCACCACCACATATGTTATGGGGTGTACGTCCAGTGAGTAGTCTTTGGGCTTCCCCACTTAAGACTTAAGATACGTTTGCACATTCATAAGAGATGCGCAAGATCTGCTCGCTATAGTTCCCACGTGGTCCTTCAACGACAGTTTTGAGCCTAGGTACACTGTACGAAAAAGACAGAGACGCATGCCCATATGAGAAGGAAACTGAAAATCGTTTATTTTTCGCCTTTTTGTGAATAGCATTAGCTCTGTTTTGCTAGCGTTGACAGAGAGCCCGTGTCTGTTTCATCATTAATTAACTATATGAAGAGCTTTTTGCAATAAACAGTTCAAATCGTCCTCTTATCATGATATCCAGAACGGCTGCATATGCTTGTGCCAGCCTCAGCCCACTTTGGCCCTAACCGTTTCGTTGCGAACCATAATTTCAACGTTACAGGTGCTCAGCATGGACGATATCCACTTAATTATGATGGCGTCCATGACGCGATCGACAACTGCCTCTGCTGAGTATCTATTTTATCAGCTCCAAAGTACCCTTGTACAATATGTTCATTCATTGAAAGTGACTCTTTTACCGAAAATGTGGTTTACTACGAAATTATTGTAAAATAATGTTATTTCCGTCTGCATGTTCAATTAATGATAATTATTTGTTTAAAATTTTCGGATTTAATGATTTAACGTATAATTTTGTATGTTAATGTCATCGTTCAGGCAAATTTATTCACGCCATTACCTAAATTGTACTGACTATATTAATTAAAAGAAGGCAATCAGTAAAGCGAAAGTAAATCGAGATCCTTAACTATCGAACAAATTGACTAGCAGCGTTGAGCGTTTCCTGTACAATGCTTACTGTGATGGAAATAAAAATGATTGCAATTATACTTTAACCTCATCCCGTCGTGTCGCGATGTTCAGTGAAATAAATTGGGTGAAGTTACTAGACCATAAAACCATACAGGGTTGATTAAACTGGTAATAGTAATTTTAAAATATCACTCGTCAATAGGTAGCGCACTAATGTCAAAATCTCGGAAATAAATGTGAGCAACAAAGTTTTATTATAGTAAATTAGTATAGTAACTAGAGGTTTTAACTTCGGAATAATGTTATATGAAACGGATTTCTTTCCTTTTTGGCAACTAAGTAGTAAATGCACCAAGGAAAAGTTTCTATATTGTGCGGCGGATTACTGATTTATAGGAGGTGGATGCCTTTTCAGGGGGTGGCAGCTAAGAAAAAATTAAAAACATTGGAGCTGAACGAAAAGCAAATTTTAAGAAGAAAAGATCTATGCAACTTTTCATTAGAATTGATGATAGTCTTTAAGTTATAACGACTTGAAAATTGGAATTTTAGCTTAAAAAAGAGGTATTTCAAAACAATATTCGTCAAGTAGCTCGAAAAGTATTACTTTGAGTGAAAACATGCTAGAGACAAATAAGAAAACTACTAAAGTGAGGATGAATTTAGTTTTTTTTTAATTTATGTGGGGTTGATGGTTTCGGAGATCTGGAAATATAGCGGTCAGAACGTCTATAAGACGAAGTATTTAGTTTAAATGTTAGATATCTCAGAAACTATGGCACATACGTTAATAGCGGTAAGAACCAAAATGGAATACTATTATTAAGTTTTCAAATTATTTTTCTTCTATTTCTATAGCGTAGAAAACAAAGAAGTTATGAGAGAAACAATGTACTTTTTCATATTTCTTTAATAAAAACGTCACCATTTTGTTAATGTAAGTAGTCAGCAATTCAAAAAATATATTCTCATATGCTGTTTTTCGTTAATATATTATAGTATGGCCTAGACGCCCAAATTTCTTCGTCCGCTTACAGCGCTTGCTTTAGAAAAAAATGCATTGTAAAAGAATTTTAGAAAAAACGTAACATTTTTGTTTACAAATATCTCAATAAATATTAATTTTAGACAAAACATAGTGGAGATGAAAAATTAAGCTTGCAAACTGAGAATGAATTTCTTTTTTTATATATTTGTCTAGGGTTGATAGTTTCGGAGATATTTAATTTTATATCCGACCTTTTTTAGGATGAAGTATTTATTTTGAAATGTTGAATATCTTGGAAACTGTGACACTTCCAAACAAAATTAAAGATGATTAATTAATCTTTACAATGATTTTCTATTTGTTTCTACATCACGAAAAATAAAGAAATTATAGCCGATTCAATGTACGTTTTCACATTTTTTCTAACAAAATGTCGCTATTTTGTTATATTAATTGCTCTGTAATTAATTTTTCTTTCAAAAATGCTGTTTTTCGTTAATATGCTAGACCTAGACCTCACCTAGATGCTCAATTTATTTTGTCCGTTTAAAACACTTGTTTTAGAAAAAAAAATACATCCGCCATATTAGAGCCTCCATTTTGAATTTTTTATTTTGACTTGAGTTTCGGAATCAGCGATCCCAAAAACCTAACTATCCTACGTTTCAAAGATAAATTAGTAATACTTTTTCAAATATTAAATATTTAAATATTGTCTAAATGTTGGTTGTGGCATTTTCTTAATTTTTCTCTATTTCTTATTGGGATGCTCTGCCACATGTATTTTCTTCTAAATAATGTCTAAAATCTACAAAATAATACAATTAACCAGTATTTTACTGGAAAATAACCTGTGACTTTTACGTCAAAGGATCAGTTAGAGGGTGGTTTTTGACAAATAATGAATAAGAACAAAAATATAAAAATGACGTATTTTAACAAAAGAGGCAGATAACAAGAAAATAAAAATTAAAGAAGCGGCTATAATACTATTGAATGAGGATAAATGCGTGTCGACTTGTTCCGTAGATATTTGCACAACCTGGCTGCCGATGTTAAAACCTTAACAAACTCAACATTGTTTAAAATAAAGCTATCAACTAGATATATCAACAGTTCTGTGTAAACAATAAGTATCTATGGATACTGAATATAACAAATATATTCTTAAAGCTGTGTATTTAATATACCCAGCACACAAACATTATAATACGCTTTGAGAAAGGAAACAGATTCGTTTTCCGAAAAGTCAGCAAAATACGTCATTTTTATATTTTTGTTCTTATTCATTATTTGTCAAAAACCACTCTCTAATTGATCCTTTGACGTAAAAGTCACAAGCGTAGAGGTTATTTTCCAGTAAAATACTGGTTAATTGTATTATTTTGTAGATTTCAGACACTGTTTAGAAGAAAATACATGCGGCAGAGCATCCCAATAAGAAATAGAGAAAAATTTAGAGGTGGTTTTCACCCCTCGAGGGCAAGAGCGAGTTTCCGGATCATATAGAAACTGAAGACTATACCTTTCACTACAATAATAATCCATAAAGAAAAATTATTAGTACATATGAAATTATTCCGAAGTTTTACATATTTTTTACCCTAGGTACTGTACTAAATAGATATTTGTGGTATTTAAAAAACAGTTTACCGAGTGAAAATTGTATTTGGTGATAGTTATGGCTCCCTAAAGTGTTTAAAAAACGGACAAGTATGAAGGAGTGCCTAATATATAATACTATCAAATTAAATTTCAGAGAATCTTTTCAATCAAAACCAAATCTTTGTTTGTTTTTCACAATTGGATATTTTGTAAATTTGTTTTCAATTTATTTTTTTTTTCATGGATAAATTCTATGAAAAACTGCATATAAAGCAATTCATCTACCTTGGCAGCATTGTAAACAACAGAGATCCAGAGCTGCCCACTTTTTTATATGGTTGCGAAAGCTGGGAACCTTATTCTATTCAACAGATATCAAAGACATAGAAAAGGTTCAACAGTGGCTCTTCCGACAAATATTAAGAATCAAATGGTATGATCACGTATCCAGTGCCTAAGTACTACAAAAGGCTAGAGACACAATAGCATAGAAATCTTAATAATCTTCGGCAGGCTGGGCATATTATTCGCATGGAAGAAAAGAGACTATCCAAATGCACACTTTACGGCAACTGCTGGAAGGAACTTGGAAGCAGGGTAAGCAATTAAAGCAGTATAAAAATATCCTGCATGATATACTTAAAAGTTCCGAAGCTTGGAAGATGGCTTGGAAGATCGAACAAGAGACCGTTTGCAATGGAGAGCCGAAATTGCAATGTATAATGCAAGAATAAATTTGGTCCCTGGAGAATTTATATGTCCGGACTGCAGCCGCATTATAACTTCAAGAATAGGTCTTTTTAGCCATCAGCGTAGCGACAGATAATAGCTTTAGTATAATTGTTGTAATTTTAACTTTGTATTAATTATTTTAACATCTTTGTATTTGTAAATATTCGGATTCAAGTTAATGGCAATAATAATAATAAATATGTTATGTAACATTACTTACTCATAACTTTAATTGTTTTACAGAGTACGGTAGCACGGAAAGGTAGACTGTGTTACATACCGAATAATGTTTAAGCTTGCTTCCACGCACTGCTTGTGGTTGGGCAATATGGTGTATATTTTCTTGTTGATCTTGGTGGTCCAGGCATTAATATACGGATTATTTTATTATTATTTATGAAAATGCATAGCTTTACATGCAGTTTTAAATTAGTTGGGTACAGCCGGTCTACAATAAAGTGCCTTTTTTCCAATACCAAACTTCTCTCAATTTTTCTTGTTATTATTCTTTTATATTGTTTTTTCTCCCTTTTCTTAGCAACCACACTAACACTAGATAGCGTATAAATTGTTCAACATACCGCCATCCTTGAAGTGTGTCTGCTTCGATAAATAAAGTGATCAGTCGTGTAGACTGACATACATTATACAATTATAAGAATAACTTATTTTCCATAATATGAAAATACATAGAACAAATAAAATAGAGAATATACCTGATACAAAACTCCAATGAAATATGATATAACAAAAGCTATTAATAACTAAAATGAAATAATCATAATCATTAAACATTTCAGAGAAGTAAATGCCAAAGCATGTTTTTTGTCCAGTGGCATAACTTTATTTAATGCCCGCTTAAGAACACAATTACGGGTTTTTACACTAACTACACGCACTAATCCATCAGCTCCTGGATGTATAGCCAAAATTTGACCCATGGGCCAATGAAGAGGAGGGGCATTGTCCTCCTTTAAAAGTACCAATGCACCTGCCAGAAGCGAAGACTCCTTCTGGAACTTTTATTTTGTTCTTTGCTGCAGTTGGTATAGACAGTCATTAGACCCACGTTTCCAGATGTCTTGGTTCATTTTACAAATGTGCTGATATCGAGACAAATGATTAACTGGGATGTCCTGCACATTTACTTGAGGTACAGCTGTGAGCGGCTCGCCAATTACAAAATATCCTGGTGTAATAGCTTCCAAATCATTGGGATTATCGGAAAGAGGAACCAGGGGCCGTAAGTTTAAAACCGCCTCCACTTGTGCGAGAAGGGCATAAGATTTCTCGCATGTGAACGGAAAACTATTTGTGACCCTTTTGAGGTCTTTAACAGATTTTACATAAACCGCCCATGTGAGGTGAACGAGCTGGTATAAAATGCCATTCGATATTTGTCTGAGATAAATAGTTTTTAAATTTGTCATTCTGTAATAATTTATTAATTTCTAGCAACTAATTATTGGCACCGCTAAAATTTGTAGCATTTGTCCTCTTCTGAATTCGATCCCTATCTGTAACAGTTGGCAATATTAGAGAGATCGGTTGTTGTCTGTGTGTTTCAATAATGTTATTCCATTTTGATAGATCTAGCTATGAAATCTAATGTGTTAAGTTTATGATTTGTATTTTACGAAGTGACAACAAGAAATTTTTTAAAAATATTTTAAATATCATCAAAAGCAAGCAAAACATCAAAGCAATATGTATTATGGATGAATGAGTGCGTTTGATCACGTGGAGAGATTTAATGGTGAACGGACAGCAAAGTAATTATAGAAGACAATGACAATCACAGCGGATTTACGTCCTATATATGGATTAATGTACAGCGACACATACATTCAGGCTTTAGTGCCACATCAATGATGTGCAAACTGTGCTGCATGTGTATTTTATTCCCAGAAAAACTTTATTTCATTCATTATGTTTTGAAGTATTATATGGAATATCATAATATTACTTATATATTTTAATTTGTTTGATAAGTAGTATTTCTATATTTAACTTCAATAAATTATTTACGTCAAACTCTGCATGCATAAATGTTGATGTTCATGACAAGCCAATTGCTGTAATAACATCACGTGTCGATAAACAAGGTGGTTCCAGAATTTCGTAGTATTAGATTATATTGACTAGTAATATTGTTCATTAGGGAAAAGTAACCTCACCTGTGGAAACTGTGTTAATACCGTGTAATTATAAGAGGTAATTGTCCCACCCCAATTATTGACTTAAGATCTACGAGTAGAAGTTACAGTAGGACATGACTGTCTGCCAATATCTATTTGAACATTTTTCACGACTACGGCATAATTTGCTTTTATGCTGTTCCACTGAGATTAAGTATACAGCTAAAAAACACCTTAATAATAATCTAAAATAATAATTGATTGATATGTCGCCTAATATATCTAAAGTACTTTCAAATATGGGAATCACGTTGTATATTACAGTTTAGATTTATTGTATATTAAAATATTGCCTAAATGTTGGTTATGGCATTTTCTTAATTTTTCTTTGTTTCTTGTTAGGATGTTCTACCATATGTATTTTCTTCCAAACAATGTCCATGAAATCTACAAAATAATACAATTATGCAGTATTTCACTGAAAAATAACCTCTACCCCCGTGACTTTTACGTCAATGGAGCAGTTAGAGGGCGTTTTTTGACAAATAATGAATAAGAAAAGAAATATATAAAATAACGTATTTTGCTGACGTTTCGGAAACCGAATCTGTTTCCTTTCTCAAAGCATATTACATAAGTGTTTGTGTGCTGTGTACATTAAATATACAGTTTTAAGAATATGTTTGTTATACTCAGTATCCATAAATGCTTACTAGAGTAGCGAAATCTACGCGGTAGAAAATTTTTCTAATTGAAAATTCGGATTCAGCACACAAAAATACTTCATGCATGATAGGTTTAGTCCTTGAAGCAGAAATGTTTCTTTTTTTTTTTGTAGACCTGAGTAATTGTGTAAGCGTGTTATTTTAGTGTTAAATTAGGTAACAAAAAAGAAAAAAGATCCTAAATTAAGTTTTTTTAATTTCCGCAGCCCTAATTATGGTCTCTAAACTCTCTGTTTCCATGGCTTGTGCACAAGTTTATCGTTTTCCTCTATTACTACGCCACATAAAATTCACTTCATTTTACTGATTGCTTTTTTATCTTAATTATTTTTTTAGCATATAATCCACGCACAATTCGCACAATGACCATACGTTCTACAATATAATACAAGTGGCTTAGAATGAAACGTCGAGATTTTAAGTTTGACCAAAAAAATTCTGTCGGTCTGTCGGTCTGTCTGTAATTTTTTATTGTGCGTATGATTACTCTGGAACCGTTTAAGATATTGACTTGAAATTTGGTACAAGTACGTATGTATTTTATCGAGATCTGGAACTAGATTATTCCGTTAAAGAGTTGGGGGGTAAATGGAGGTAAATAGGCAAATCAAGCAAGTAAAAGTCCATAAAACTGGTATTTAATGTATATAAGAGAAGCTAAGGTCTCAACATTTTTTTGGCATTACCCATTACCAACTCCCACCAAATTAGTCAAGGGGGCGAAAAAAATAAAATTGTCATTTATTGTGTGTACAAGAACAAAGGCTTCAAAATTTTTTTTACTTTATCCACCACTACTACTACCCCCCTTCCACCACCCTCAGCCCCACTACCGATGTGGCATATCGTTCTCTAGGTTTTTTGGGTAGACGATTTCAAATATTATATTATTAAAGTTCTATAAACAATTATTTCCGCATTCAAATTTTTTTCGTACTGATAGACTTGGATAGAAGATCTAGATGTGGAAGTGGTGATTCCTTGGGCAGCAGTTTTATAATTTGACCTTCGATGAAAACAAATAACGTTGATAGTATACCGCCCTGAGACTAGTTAGTTTTAGTGGACGCGGGCGTATTAATACTCAATTTCTGCAACTCGCGTACTCTAAAACAAATCACTGTACCTAAACTATAAAAGACACAATAAAAATTATGCTATCAACTTTTTTGGTCTTTTGGCTTTATTTTCTTCGCAGCATGTTATACAAAATTTCCAAAAACAAAAAAGTTTGGAGCTTAGTGAAAATTTGACTGCGTATTTTCTGAACATTCAAGGTTATCTAAGTTTTTAACAAGCTTAAAAATGTTTTAATTAACAAAACTATACACAGATAGAAGCGCTTAAGTATGTGTTTTATTACAAAAAAAAGTTCATGTGGATAGTTCCATTCGTTTTTGAGTTATGGCATTAGATGTTCAAAAAAACACGATTAAAAAAAAAATCATACCTTTTTGAAAATAACAATGTCCGTGACCACTAAAAAATGTCGTATTTCATGATTTCTAATGAACATCGACCTACTTAACGAAATGGTATACCGTGCGTGTAATTTCCCATTAGGCATGTACATTCACGTAGCGCGAGAGATCTGACAACACCGGCAGCCGTAAATTCGTCCGTCGGTGGACATCCTAGCTCTGTTATTTCATTTCAGCCAGCTGGCACCCGCGATGTTGTAATTCTACTCTCCATGCCTAGCCCGCGACTACACACACGGTGTATCTCAGTTTGTTCTAAGATTAAAAAAAAAACTCGAGAAGGAAGCGACTTTTCCCCTGTTTTTTACTCCACTATACTGCCTACACAGAACTGTTGATATATCTACTTAATAGTTTTGTTTTAAACAACGTTCAGTTTGTTATGTTCTTCTTTTAGCATCGGCAGCCAGGTTATGTAGACATCTACGGAACAATTCGACACGCATTTATCCTCATTCAATAATATTATAGCAGATTCTTTAATTTTAAAAAGGGAGTCATAAAATGTTTATATGATCTGGCCAAAATAATTTCTTCTAATGATGAAATATTAGACAATGAGAAACGCTTTATAAAAGAGGTTCTTATAAACAATCAATACCCTGAACTCGTAACTATATATAAAAAATTATAATCGGGTACGACAAAAACCTTAACAGTAGACAACGTTAATTTTTTATGTATACAGATTATCTGACAACCTACGCCGCACAGTGATGGAAAATGGAAACAATTCGAGCCATACGGCAATTTCAATCGGAATAACATCCTTGGAATAACATATATTTCATGGAGCAAGTGCGGAAAATGTAAAATTTGGTTAGGTGTTTCCGTAAATCAGAGGAGGAGCCATTAGTCGCAGAATAGAAGTACCTAAATCCGAGAAAATCGGTATCTTTGAAGCTCCATCACTGCTCCATCATTGTGAGCCGTGTAGGCCATGTAGGCAATGGATTTGACATTAAGACGATATATTGCCGTCATAGTGTCAACGATACCTTACGGAGTTAAATACAAGGCAACAGTAAAAGCCGACAAAAGAAACCTGAAAAGAGCTGAAAGGGATATCATCCAACTACTAGCAAAAACAAATAAGATGAAAGCAAAGTCATAAAATGTCAACATTAATAGGGAAAAAACAATTACAAAAATGATAGGAACTACGCAATTAAATACTGGGAATATATCCAAAAAAGAGACCCAATGCATCTATAGAAGAATGCGCTAATTCTGAACAACCAACTAAAAAATAGAAGGTCAAGCACATTGGGAATTAACAGTGAGAAAAACATATCATAAAAAATTGCAATCATTTATATGCTCTGTAGGAAAAGGCTAGCTGGAAAAATATTCACCCCTAGCAGAATTAAATGGGCAGTATGGATCTTCAAGTCCTTTAAATCACCTGGCAGTAACGGTATTTTTCCAGCCCTGCTTCAAAATGGAATTGAGGAACTTATCCCATGCCTGAGAAGCATACTCACAGGAAGCTATACTCTTGGGTATACTCCTGGGTATACTCCCCAAGCTTGGGTATACTCCCCAAGCTTGGAGGGAAGTTAAAGTGGCAGACGTCTACCACACGTCTACCACACGAGCCTAAATCTTATCGCCCCATCAGCTTAACCTCCTTTCTCCTAAAAATAATGGAGGAAATATTAAATCAACACATTAGAAGCGAAATCATTACAAGGAAACCGCTTCACTTAAAACAATTTGCCTATCAACCTGGCAAATCAACAATAAATGCTCTACAGGGCCTGGTTAACCCTTTCAGGCACAGAAAATCATGCACAAAAATAGCCTTTGCTGCACGGGATACTTTATTCTAATTCATCTGTTTTTTTTTTGTCATTGGGGATTGCTAAGCAATAAAATAAACTTAGTTGCATTTGTGGTGATTCATTTTTTGTTTTAAGTACATACTTTGGCGTGGTACCCGTATACATATTATACATTACAGTGTACACAGTATATATACAGTCCACTATGCATATACAATATGCGGTACGTAATTTGTACCACCATGCTTTAAACGAGTCAATTCGCATGGTTCAAACGGTGTACCACCATGTCTGAAAGAGTTAAAGGCATCGAAAGACATTTACAGCAAAGGAACTGGCTTTGTGTGCTTTCATAGATATAGATGGTGCTTTTGGCAACACCTCCTATGAAGGAGCAGGAACAAAGGAAGGGGGAGGAGGAGGAGGAACAAAGAGCATCGAAAAAAAGGAGAATACAGTCACCAACAATCAAATGGATACAATACATGCTAGGAAGTAGAATAATTATCACAAATATGTGAAACGAGTCGGCCACCGTGACTGCAGTTAGGAGCCGTCCACAAGGTGGAGTCTTATCGCCTTTACTGTGGTCAGTGGTGGTAGACGATCTCCTTTATAAGCTGAGTAATTATGGCTTCAACGTTCAGAGGTATGATGATGACCGGGTTGTTACTGTGAGAGGCAGGCATGCAACAAACAACATGCAAATTTCCTTAAATATAATATCTAAATGGTACTCTTCAGAGGGCCTTAGTGCCAATCCGAGCAAAACCGTTATTATTCCATTCACTCAAAGGAGAAAACTTTTGAGAGCTCCTATGTTAAATGGAAACTGTACTGAATTTTTTCAATGAAGTCAAGTATCTGGGAGTAATCTGGATCAAGAACTTACCTGAAACTCGTATCTGGAAAGGACACTTGCAAAAGCAATTATAGCTATCTGGATGCGCCATATGTCTGGTTGGTAAGACTTGAGGTCTGAAGCCAAAAATGTCTTAACGGAGGCACTCGAAGAGCAAAGATCTATATACTTTCGGGTAGCCACGCAGCACTAAAGGCTCTCAGGTCCTACACCTTCGAGTCTAAAATTGCCTCGGAATGGACAATCCTTCAAACAACTGACAAAAAACAACAAGGTTACCTTGATGTAGTTGCCAGGGCATGGGGGAATAGAATGCAATGAATTAGCTGACAGACTTGCAGGAAAAGGGACGGAAGTCCCATTTTTCGGACCCGAACCATTCTGTAGCTTATCTAAGAGACACATAACGGAGGCGGTCCAAAAATGGGAAAAGGAACAAAACAAGTCCTACTGGATGAATACTCCAGGCCAAAGAAAGCGAAAAGGTTTATACCTATTCAACAAAGAATGCCACAAGGCTTCTCGAATTCGAAAAGTCCGACCTAAGGTTGATCACAGGCCTTCTAACTGACCATTGCCCCTTGAGATACCAATTCAAGAACATGGGCATGGCAGAAGATGACAAATGCAGATATTGTGAATCTCCAACTGAAATTGCGGAACATATTGTGACGTGTTTCTACCGCTAGGAAACCACCCTTGCAAATTCCGTGGGTCCAAAAATTATAACAAGAGATAACCACTAACACACTTTAATAAATAATTTACTGGATACTTCACAATACTATTATTGACTTAAATGTACTTTACTGACTAAAAATAACAATGTTTATCACTTTGTTTTCACTTTGGAGTCTTAACCTCACTCGTCAAATCCAAGCTTCTCTAACTTCTTCCTTCTTCGCCGATAATACGGCCTTATATACCCCTAGTGATTGCTTCCTGAATTATTCTAGAAACGGCGCGGCGTTATCTAGAAGTCTCTTTTCTCTAATGTTCCAGAACGTTTCTACTGTTTCTATCTCACAGATGGCAGTACAACATGTATTTTGTGTTGCCTATCCCCAAGGGGCGGATATTTGTAACACTGCCCCCTCCTTAAGCCTGAACGTCCCGGCAATTCAGCCTCTTTCACACACTTCGCCAGTCTATCCAAGTGTACGATCTTCATCTTGGACTTTTTGCTTCGTTGAATCCAATAAACGACATCATTAATTCGGGTAATAACGGTATACGGTCCATCCCAAGGAGGTTGAAGTTTCAGAAATCTCCATTCCTTCCGCTGTGGGTTGTACAGCCAAACCAGATCCCCCACCTTGAATCCCCCTGTATTGGCATTCTGATCACAACGAGCCTTCAATCGGTTACTAGCTTTGGTCATCTGTCCTCGGTCATTGTTCGGCTGTTCTCGACTATCATTTCTGTAGTTGCTCGTGGAAAATGATTACCCATTGGCAGCACAATTCTTACACTTGCGACACCAGGCCTCCACATCCTGGCGGCTATTAACCCAATAGAACCGTTCCTTTGCTCTACTCAATGTCTTGTTTATGCCGAAGTGTCTGCTGGACGTTCCACTATGCGCTTCCTGGAGTACTTCTGGTACACAACACCTGGGAATCACTAGACGCATGGCAACCTGCTTCCCATCTGGACTTTCCCATGCTCTCCTCAAAAGCCCGTCTACGACCGTAAGTGAATCCCATTGTGACCATAAAGCCTTCAGCCCCACTTCTTTGTTGGAAACATCCTTCCATACTGGACGCCCTTCTTTTGCACTCAACATGGGTCCGATTTCTACATCGCGCAATTGCTCTTACCTCAGAGTTTTCTTTGACCAACTGTCTGGAAGATCGACCTTGACAGTGTTGACTTCAACCATGTTCGGCAATTTTCCCACCTGAGGGTAGCGTTTGCAATCTTCCTTGTCTGGTTTTCTCGATAATGCAGGAGTTTTGACTGCCTGCGTTGTCAACAGCCTGGTTTTCTCGGATTGGTCATTCACTTTTGACAGAATAAATTGTTCGTTCCCAATCCTTAAGACTCGCTTTCCTACGTCAACAATAAATCCATACTGTTCCATGATGTCCAATCCCAAAATGAAGTCATCCGTGATGTCAGCCATGATGATCCTGTGGTCAAACCTTAATTGTCCAATCTGCAAACCCAGGTCTACTTCTCCATGAACCATAGCCCCGTTCCCCCTTAGCTGTCCGGACGATCACTTCATTTTGCCTCTTGGTAATCTTTATGCCCGATATAAATCTTGGCCGTACTCTTGATGACGTAATACCTATGTCGATGGTAAACAAACATTTTCTTCCGTTCACATAGCCTTGTAACAGTAGACTATTCGAAATTCCTCGAAGCTGGGAAATCTTCATTTCTCTGGGGGCACTGCATTCCCTAGCCAGCACAACCCCCCTGGTACTGTTTTCCTGCTTCTCTTCAAGATTCACAGCATTTATTCGACTCACCGAGTTCTGCTGTCGACAGTCTCGTTTCATATGTCCCACCTTGCCGCAGTTGTAACATTTAATACCACCACTCGGCTTTTCTTTATTTTGCTGTTTTTCTTGCTTTCCGAGGCCATCCAATTTGTCGAATAATTTGGTAAACATTTTCTGCATCTCAGTCAACATAGGGTACTGGTTGGATTCTTCGAGAGTCACAGCTCGCACTATCGACCTTGGTGTATCCCTGTAAGCGGCTTCTACTTCAAGTGCACGCACCAAAGCTTCTCTACTACTTTGGTGTCTCGTCAGCCTCAGAACTCGCCTTCTTCGTCCCTTATGCCATCTAAAAATGCCCCTACGGCTAATTGTTCCTGAAATTCTCTAGGTGCACTTGGATACGCTAGGTGTGCCAGTCTCTCTATGGCAGCCTCGAATTCTTGTAAACTTTCTCCAGCCTTTTGTGTCCGTGATTTTAGCTGGGCCTGGTATACTTGGGCAAGATGTTGATCGCCATATCTCAAGTCCAATGCAGCTTCTAAGAGTTTGAAGTTCCTTTGTTTCTCCACTGGGATAGTCTGAAGTAACTCTGAGGCTTGGCCTCTTAGCGCTAGAACTAATGCCATAGCCTTTTCCTCATTATCCCAGTTATTCGCCGATGCTGCTGCCTCGAATTGTCTCTTGTAGGTTGTCCATGAGCTTTGGCCATCAAAGGAGGGAGGTTTTAATCGAAGAACCGATGATGTTACTAGCTGGCCTCCTTTCTCTCTTAATTGTCGTTTAAGTCGCTCCACTTCTCCTTCGAACTCACTCTTTCCTTTGATCTGACTGGCTTCCGTCTCAACTACACCTACTTTGTCTTCTACCTTGTTTATCTCTTCTTTGACTTCACGCTTCAATTCTTCATTGGCGGAAATTATAGAGTCCTGTTGTATTTGGATTTGTTCATTTAGAATTTTCCTTAATTCTTCCTGGCGTCTTTCTTGCTCTTGTTGACGTTTTATTTCCAAGTCCTCCATATTTTTTCCCAGTTCGTCTTTTTCTTCTTGGCGTCTTATTTCTTGCTCCTCTTTTTCTTCTTGACGTCGCTTTTCTTGTTCTTCTTTCTCCTATTGCTGTCGTATCTTCAGGTCTTCAATAATTTTTCTCAGTTCGGCTTTTTCTTCTTGTCGTCTTATTTCTTGCTCTTCCATAATTTTTCTGAATTCGTCTTTCTCTTCTTGACGTCTTCTTTCTTCATCCTCTTTTTCTTTCTGACGTCTTCTTTCTTGATCCTCTTTTTCTTCTTGACGTCGCTTTTCTTGTTCTTCCTTGTCTTCCTGCCGTTGCTGCGCCACCATCTTCGTAAATTCTGCAAATAGGTCCTTTATTTGTTTCTCTGCTGCCATGCTTCTTGTTTCTATGGATTATGTTAAAATAAAATAAATTTAACTGTCACGTCAATATCGGTAATGGAACTTTCCAGAAAAATCTCGAAATAGCATGAAAAAGTCTTATCCAGAGTCTTTTGTCACTATCCAGTTCAGAGAATTTAATAATCTCCACTAATGTCCAAATAGAAAAGTTCTAGTAATTTTCACGCACTAACACAAATGAGTCTTTTTCAGTGTTTCTATCACTTCTCAGTTTAAAGGATTTAATTATCACACTAATGTCCTAATAAAATGTTCTACAATGTCTCAAAAATGCACTTAACACTATTTTCCTGTTCGAAAATAACCCTCGAACAATGTCCAGTAAATTAGTCCTCTGTGTTAGCACTAACACTCGAGAATACTTCTCGAACACTTCAGCACAACTTCAGAGCTCCTCTTGTCATAAAATTCCTCTTTCTGACATCAATTTGTGACGTGTTTCCTCCCCTAGGAAACCACCCTTGCAAATTCCGTGGGTTCCAGAAATTATAACAAGAGATAACCACTAACACACTTTATTAAATAATTTACTGGATACTTCACAATACTATTATTAACTTAAATGTACTTTACTAAAAATAACAATGTTTATCACTTTGGAGTCTTAACCTCACTTGTCAAATCCAAGCTGCTCTAACTTCTTCCTTCTTCGCCGAGAATACGGCCTTATATACCCCTAGTGATTGCTTCTTGAATTATTCTAGAAACGGCGCGGCGTTATCTAGAAGTCTCTTTTCTCTAATGTTCCAGAAAATTTCTACTGTTTCTACTGTCTCACAGATGGCAGTACAACATGTATTTTATGTTGCCTATCCCCAAGGAGCGGATATTTGTAACAGTATACTTTGTGAATGCAAGGTACTCATCCGCATTAGGCTAAAGTGCCTAGAACGTGTGGAATTAACCCCTGAAGATATAGGGAAATTAGCTTCCAGGAAAATCACAAGCTTTGCAAAAGTCTTGGAATCCTGAGCAACAACTAGTTGTAGAAAAAATCTTTTAAGTCGAGGTGAAGAAAGGCAACACAGGGCCAAGCGACCTCTTAAACAATCATAATCTACAATGCTCCATTCGAATCAGAAACGGAGGAAACTGAATATTCAGAAAAATAGAAACTCTGGAAGAAAAACCTAAACATAGGAGCATAAACACTCCATATCAAGGTACAATGTGGCAATGCCTCTCACAAATACCTACACTTCCTATCTTCCTCTACCATGCGTCATGTGGCTCTAGCTGTCGACGAAATCCACGACGCCCAGCTAACATAGCGTAGACATAGCCAGCCCGACGCGACGGTATGTTTCCCAGAAGTGAGAGCAATGCCTACTGTACGCTGTTAAATCAAATCAAAATAAAATCAAGCCTTTTTATAGTATACTTATATTACAAACAACAAACATTACACAGGTCGACAAAACAATTCTGCTCCAAGGACTAAACCTATCATGCCTTAAGTATTTTTGTGTGCTGAATCCGAATTTTCAATTGAAAACATTTTCTACCTCGTAGATTTCGAGTAAATCCCGATTTGTATTGTGAAAAAACCTTATTTTGACGATAAAAACCGTGATTTACTCGAAATCTACGCGGTAAAAAATTTGGATTCAGCACACAAAAATACATAAGGAATGATAGGTTTAGTCCTTGGAACAGAAGTTTTTTTTTTGTAGACCTGTGCGCAAAGTGCACTTGTGCACAGATCTACGAAAAAAAATCTGTTCCAAGGACTAAACCTTTCATTCCTTATGTATTTTTGTGTGCTGAATCCGAGTTTTCAATTTAAAAAGTTTTTTACTGCATAGATTTCGAGTAAATCCCGGTTTCTATCGTCAAAATACGTTTTTTTGACAATTTTTGACGTTTACTCGAAATCTACGAGGTAGAAAATTTTTTTGATTGAAAATTCGGATTCAGCACACAAAAAATACTTAAGGCATGATAGGTTTAGTCCTTGGAGCAGAATTTTTTTTTTGTCGACCTGTGTTATTTATTCATTAATTGTACCTCTTAAAATAGTACGTCACTGCTATTTCGGAAACCAACTTCTCTTCCACCATGTCCCTCACCTAATAGTTGACCGATCAAATAAATTGTATCGTAAATGAATGGCAATGCTCAGCAATCCTTTAAGCATAAGCAGGAAGGAATCGCCACAGATTACACCACCAAGTCGACATTTTCTTGTGGTGAGAGATTGAAATCTAAAGCGAATATATGATAAATTATTATGTAATGTTAAAGCCGATGTTGGAAACTAGAAATTTTCCACTCAACACATCATTTAAAACTTTTTAAAAATTCATTGAGATTCGTTGATAACCGAACAAAGCTGTTACAATGTTAGTTGAGGCAAAGTTTGTTTAATTTAATTTCATTTCGTATTTAACATATTGTATGTATATGTTTAGGATTATTTATTTAGGCTGTCTGTTATTTCAAGTTCAAGCCAAATTTATACATTTTAACAAAAGATAATTGTACAACAAACCTTATTGGGTGTTTATATATAAACGACCTCCATGTCAAACGTCGAAGTTAATATTTTTCTATGTTTAGTCCGTATTTCTGAAAGAGGAAATTTTAGCAAACGAACCCTTTTGTATAACTTATATGATATTTCAGTTATTCAGTTCAGTTAAAATTTATAATTACGTAATACCAAGCTGTCAGTCGACCAGCTTGACACTTGTATTGTCTATTGTTTGCATATCACACTATTATGGCACGTAGCCAACATAAACTTTGTAGTACTAGATGCTCTCGATAACTACATATCTGTTCATTGTGTTATGTTGTCATATCGAATAATCAAATTACAATAGTTAAATTTAGCATTGAAAATCAATTATCTGGAACTTTATTTTCTAAAATAATTTGTAATTATGATTTACACGGTTATTTTAATAATCAATTAGTTATCACCCCAGCAAATACATTACTAAAGGCTCATTAATGGCTGAGGTATTTTTTTGTCATTAGCGGAATGGGACATTCCATGGTAACGCGAATTAATCCACACTATTAAATTAGCAGTTAATAGTTCAAATTGTCCCCATCTTTATACCACAACATATATTATTTTGACATCATTTGCCAGTATTTGATAAACTGAAAAACTTTCTTAAAACCAAATTCCTTATTCACAAAAATAATAAACCTATCGATAACTCGCGTTATATCTTTTAGACGGAGAGCTGGGCACGAAATTTCGATATGACTCGGGTTATGAAAAGTTTCCGTAACAATACGTCGCGTCGTACACTAAGGGAAGACCCTGATTTGGGAATTTGCTGACAGCTAAAGTGGGAAGGGGCACCGCCATATTGAAAATATGGTGCACCAAAACAGTCTCCTTGAAATATCTCGCTTTGGGTGCCTTATACGGTAAAAAATATATTTATGAAAATAAGAGAGCGTTTATTTTCTACAAAATATGTCTTATAGATTTCTTCGTTAAACTGAATAGTTTCGGTGCAGCAGCCGAAAGTATGATTTTTTGTAATTTCTCAATTTAGTGCAACTTTGATGAAGGAGTATTTTTGTGATGAGACAAAATTTGTTTTCGTACCTGAAAATATTCAAAAATAGTTGATTTTACTTGTCTGCTACGCATACCCGTTTCCACACCATCTTGAGGTATGGTAGGTGATTTCGAAGGTCCAGGTTCGTTGTAGTCTTCAACAATACTTTCTTCGGAAATTGCTTGCGTTGCGCTGTTCACTGATTCTACGTATTGATTGTTCTCCATGCTTGAGTGAAATGTTTCGACTGGACAGTTGATTTCCTCGTCGTCATCAAGCTCGTCGACTGTTGCTGGTGCATTGTCGCAGCTTTGTCCCTTACAAAATTGGCAAATTACAGAACATTTTAACCCTGCCTATCTACAATCACATTCTGCACTGCACCCTTTTATTGGGCTAAATAAAATAATAGAAATATTTTAATACAATCCAGAATATGTTTTATTTCGTTCTGTTCAATTACAGTTTATTCTTATGACTAAATAACTTCTTTTTAATATTTCAACTTATGATTTTACTAATATCTAATTCAGCATTTATGTGCTAATATAAACATACGCACGTGTTCAAAGTAAACTATTTATAGTAATAGTTTGTTTTCTTCTTTTTGTAATATGTATACTGAGTGAGCATATCTAATGCTCCCACTCAAAAAGAGAAAAAAAAAATAGCTTGTATTATAATAAAATTTAATTTGCCTTATATGGGGGAGTAATCTAAAAAAATTGGTGCAAAATTTGTTGATTGGACTGGGAAAACCCTCAAAAATCCAATCAGACCAAAGAAATCATTCATTGTCATTAATATTCCTATTATTAGCTTCCTCCAAGCTCATTTTCAAACGCAGATCGCTGAACCTTGGGAATGGTAATGACTTGGTAAATGCATCTGCCAATTAGTTACCTGTGGAAATATATTGTAAAATTACTTTCTTCTGTTCAATCTGTTCTCTTGTAAAGTGATATTTGATATCAATATGTTTTGAGCGCTTGTGAAATACTGGGTTGTTAGCTCTATTAAATACGTGGCCATAAGTACTGCCTCACCCCGGAGACCATTGCTCTGGCCTTTTCTGTAATTACCTATTCATACGTTCCGCTACTGAATTTTGTTGCGGTGTATACATTGAGTTAGAATATAAGGAGATGCCATGCTGTACAAATTTCCTATACAGAAACAGCACCAGTAGGCGTGGCTAAACGTGGGAACAAGTCGGTGGTTTTGCCAGACCCGGACTATTTAAAATTATAAGAACTTTGTACCCCGACGAGACGGCCTATCTGAATAACGCAAAAAAATGTTGAATTCAATAAATGCAAGATTTTTAGCAAAAAGAATTAGAACAAACATATTCAAATAAAACACAAAATAAACAAATTAATATATATTTATTGACCTCTAAATAGTAAAATTTTATTACATTTAATTAGCTGTTTTTTTCTAATGCGGCTTTGTTTGTTGTTTACACTACGTATGAAATGTTATTCCCGTTAATTTTGTCTTGTCAACACCATCTCTAGAAGAGCAACTCCTTTTGGCACACGACACCACAGTCCTTTTAATGTTTATTGTCCAAAATTTAAAAAACTATCAATAAAAATCACACTAAATCGCACGGAAAACAAACAGTCACTATTTGACGGAAAAGTAATAACATGGCGGCCAAGTGATGCCGTTTTTGATCACGTGACTGCTTCTTCCGTCCTTCTAACTCAATGGGTTTATATGATACGGTTAAGTGATAAGTGATGCCCCTTTGAGCACAGAAAATTTTAAACTCGTTAGAGAGATATTCTCTTCCATTATTGCAATATAAGTTTACAATTTTTGAATTAAAGTGTGCTTCACTTTTCGCTACAAAATTTTGAAAAACTTTAAGAAGTTCAGATTTATATGATAATAAATAAATAACTGTATAATTGGTATATTAGTCGATAAATATTATAAAATAATTTTTATTGTCAAAAGTGGGTGGACATATTGGAACACACGCGTCTGAATGAATAATAAATAACGATCTTTTAATATGTGATTTATCTTCGGCTTTGGCAATAACAGGGTGCAGTGCAGCATGTAGTTGTAGAAAGGTAGGTAACATTTCTCGCAAGCATGGAGAACAATCAATACGTAGAATTAGTGAACAGCGCAACGGAAGCAATTTCCGAAGAAAATATTGTTGAAGACGAACCTGAACCTTCAACATCAAGCACCTAAAACGCCTCAAGAAGCAGGCTAGTCGTGGATTAGGCCTATAGAGGAAAACCACGTAAAAAAAACGCATCATATACTCTGCCTCAAGGTGGTGTGGAGTATTGAATATTGAGCTATGCGCAGCAGACAAATAAAATCAACTATATTTCGTCTGAACACAAAAATACTCCTTCATAAAAATCGCACTAAATTGAGAAATTACAAAAAATCATAATTCGGCTGCTGCACCGAAACTATTCAGTTTAACGAAAAAATCTATAGGATATATTTTGTAGAAAATTTCGCACCTCTACTTTTTAACCAATAAGATACCTTAATTTTGACTACTTACCATGGCAATTAAAAAAATTTCCGGAAATTTTTTCGAGGCGCCACGATATTTAAGTGAAAATTTTTTGACAGTTGAAAAGGTAAACATATGATCTACAACCATTAAATAATGTAGATATACCTGTGAATAATGCAAAATTTCTGAATTAACATTATTATTTATTATTCGCTATAAAGTTTCATTAAACAGAAAACACAAATTTGTTAAATTATTATGCATTAACAATTTATAATTCAAAAAACGTAGGATGTACAAACATAGTAAGATTTAAATGTTGCTTGAATTCTAACCCATCCTCTCTTCTTAATGGTGAATAGGAAGGTGACGAATTAATTAGATGTCTGTGTTTTAAGATATATATGTAATATTTTGAAACAATTTTGTTCAAATCTCTTTTACGCAAAAGGCCATATTTACTTGACATCTGCAGCAGACTTTCTTGGATTTTCGTAAACAAACCATTCGACTCTAATGCTTCCTGATCGCAATCTTCCATTAAATTCGTTAAATATATTAATCTTGGATGACCTATTTGCGCTTAACTCAACTCTTTGCAGTATTTACATAAATTGTACTTTTCAAAGCATTCCATTTTTCTCAAATTGTTTAACCCAAATGCTACTATACAGTAACTTAATGTAATTTACCAATATAAACCTCATCTGTCAAAAGCATGGCCGCCTATATCACGGCCACCTACTGCAACAAACCATGTTAATATTATATTTTTTAAATTAGAAGTGTTATGGATTACTTTAACAAAAAATACATTTCTACCACCTTTAGTAACCTAAAATTATGAAAGGGCGATAGACTGAACTAATACCCATCTGAGTTTTAGCATTTGATGTAACTAAAGTTGGTAATTTTTTTTTATTTAACGAAATATGGTGGATATACCTATATGATTTTTTTAGAATTTATTTCATGTTGAACTAATATCTTCATTGGCAAATCTCTAATGATATCGACTAATAAGCAAAATAATAACGAAATAAATTTAATTATTATAGGTTTTATTAATATTAAAAACACAATTATTATAAATGTTTGTGGGCTGGTTTGAATTGGTGGGTTGAATCTGGGTACTTTCTGTTTTATTTTGCATTGTGCTCTGATCATGATTAAACTTGCTAGTACTTGATGAAATTCTCCTCATGGATTCAATCATCTGATGATGATGTTCAACGTCCAATTGTAAGTAAGGTTTGATTGACTGACTATTACTGTGTCCAGTAATTTTAATGAGCTGTTGTTCACCAACTCCTTCCTTGGCCAATTTCGAAACAGCTGTTGCTCTTGCAGAATGATTAGTTATTTTTACTTTTTTAGTGTCAATTCCTATATCAGAAGCTGCTGATTTAAACCATGAAGATACAATGTTCTTACCAACTGGGCTATTCTTGTACCATCCTTTCGAATTGGGTTGACTCCAGTATGGGTTTGGTGTTAAGAATAATCTGTCGGTCTGAATAAGATTTCCCCTTTTTTCCATCAACTTCTTAAAGAAACGAACAGAACACATTTGTGGATTATCGAAATTTGTAATCAACCATTCACTATCCGACAGTTTTTTAGAACCACCTTGTGTGGTTTTGGAGAATATTGGATTATATTATATCCGACCTTTTGGGTTTCCGAAATTATCAGTTTTTTCTTTGAAGTATTGGATACACGCAGAATATCCTTCCCCTCCTCTCCATGCCAGCTCATGTGAAACTATGTGAAAAAATTTACGCTGCAATCCATCTGGAGTATTTTCATCCCACATTTCAATAATTTTTTTGTATTCGTCGCTGGTTAAGGCTGAAGCACTCACTTTTGTTTTTAATGGGTCTCTCTGTAATTTTTTGCGCTTAGCATCGCGTGCAGCTCTGGCGGTCGCAAATTCCACATCAGAAAACGGATTAAATTTTATTTTATATTTTTCGTAATAAATTTCTTGTAACTGCTTAGCAGTAGAGTTCCACATCACTTTGACCACACTTTCCTTATAATCTTCAAAATTTTTCTTTTTCATATTAAATGTATGTCCTCCAGTATAGTAGCCACCTGTACAACACTCATACACTCATGAATATTATACAACTTTTCGTCACGAAATTCAACAAACTGTTTCCATACACTTGATTTTGATTTTCTGGTGTTATCTGGTGTTATATTGTGAATTTCTTGTCTAATTACTTGTTGATTTTCTTTACCAAATCGCAACATTTCGCTATACACTTATTAAACTCAACGACAGACCTTTTAAACTAGTAATTATTAAGCTTTGTGACAGAACCGGTTAAACAAAAATGACAAATCAACATAATATGTCAAAAACAACAATACCCTGGCCAACTTGACAAGCAGTGAAATTAATTTAAAATGGCAGGTTGGATTAATAAATTTTTTCCAAATTATGATGTTAAGTGGTGTGAAATTTTCTTACCGAATACCACGCAAGCTTAAATTATTCCGGGAAATTTTCTTTCGGGCACGAATATTTTAAGAAAATTATTCGTGCCCTCAAGAAAATTTTCGGAAATAATTTAAGCTCTTGTGATATTATAAGTGAATATTTAATGCTCTTTTATTTTTATAAGAACATTTTTTGCCGTATAAGGCACTCGAAGCAAGATATTTCAAAGAGACTGTTTTTGTGCGCCATTTTTTCAATATGGCGGCGCCCCTCCCTGCTCGATCTGTCAGCAAATTCCCAAATCAGGGTCCTTCCTTAGTGTACAACGTATTGTTACGGAAACTTTTTATAACCCGAGTCATATCGAAATTTCGTGCTCAGCTCTTAGGCTATTTAGGACATTTTGTTCTACAGTTCTTAGAAAGATCCACTCAATTAAAATATATTTTTTTTAACTCTTTATTTAACGTCAGTCTATTTCCGCTACCAGGGCCTATTAACCGACGCCAGGAGCCAAGCTGCTCCCACCTGGAAATTTTGCCGAACCTCTTCTCTTGAAAAGAGTAGGGACCTTTTACTTGCCTAACATTTAATAGACAAGGGACCGCCTGCTTTACATCCCTCTGAAGGATGATATATCCACTGCGTAATCCTCTTCTTGAAATTACATAGCTTCAGCGTATACGCTGATATATAAGCCGCTAGAAGGTGGGATGAGATCGCTGTGTTTCTCAAGATGGATTTCACCCATCCAAGTACTAACCGCGCTGAGCGTTGCTTCACTGAAGTATCGAAATACAACACAGTCAAGACGCCTCTACGCTCGCCCTTCAATTAAAATATAAAACTACTTTAAACTCTCAAAATATTATTAAATAGAGGTTAAGGATTATTGTCAAATAAAGAAAATAAATATCTCAAATTGATTCAAGAAGGAAAAAATTAATTTTGTAGTAACTTGCGTTTCATAAAAAATGTTAACGCGTTATAACAATTTTCATACATAAAGAATAGGAATTGCTGAAAAATATGACTGATATTATAGTTATAATTGGTATTACTGTAGAGTGGAGTTTGTAATACGAGCTCTTAATGTGTAACCAAGAAGTTGAACAAGTCTTCAGGTCATACAAAACGTTCTTGGAGAATTTAGAAATCGTTTTGCATACTGTCAAGAAGAGCAATTTGAAAATTTGTTTTAAATTTTTGTTATTTTTGGATTTTTTTTATTAACTATTCTTTTTCATAAAATATAGAGATATTCACATTGTGAAATTTCAAATTTAATTTTCTTAATAACTAGTGAACGAAATCGGTATCGAAAGTTGATATTGCTGAAAGGAGAATCAAAATAGCTTTTAAACAAGGTATCTAAGAACCGCCTTTCAATTTAATAATTTAGGTCTAATTATATTGAAAGAGGTGAGAATTTTGAGCCAAAAAGTGTAATTTTAACATAAAAATTGAGCTGTTTCGGGATTTCTAATGAATATTATTAATAACGTTGAAAATGAATTTATTCGCTACATATGGACCACAGTATACCGGGTGTCAACAGAATCATTAGACAAGCCATAGTTTCCAGAGGTTTTAAGATATAAGTCTTGAATAAATGTTTTGAATCTAGTTTTATTCAATTTCCACGGCATACTCACTTGAAAAGCATATTTTCTCAATATTTTAATTATTATCCACCAAAGAACTTGTGTATTTGGGTTAATATCAAACCGACTTTCGATTTGAAGGTATCAATGGATTTGTCGTGAAAATTAGTATGTAACTACTGGGTTTCTAAAAGATGTTGTCATTTCAAAAAGTTGACATAATTACAAATAGTTATTTCGGAAATCTCACGTTTACATTTTTCTTTTATTTTTTTGGTCCATTTGATTGATTTGAGTGCATTCACTGTAGTCTAGATGCAAAAATTAAAGTATCCCTAAAGAAATCAAGTAACCTCAAAACATTTTTAAAACTACGCAGTCGTACTTAAAATCGTCCCCGGAATCCAAAAATGTAAAAATATACAGGGTGATCCATTTAAAATTTCAAAGTTGTGGTCATTTCCGAAAAAACCGCAAGTGATGGAAAAGCATCAACTTATGAAAAATTTGCCGTTTTTGGTAGATATTACCTATTACCCCTGCCAAATTTAAGACTTATATCTTGAAAACTCTGGAAGCTATGACTTGTCTAATGGTTCTGTTGACACCCATGTACTATTAATAAAAATTATTATTTGTTTAGTCACAGTTTTATTTATGTTCTATGTACAGAAAAAATATATATTTCTTGCATGTCATTATTGCTCTGTCAATGAACGTTCAATAAGGGGGTCTAGAGGGAAATGCCGAGATCACAATTTTTTACTTGAGGGCTGTGTTTGGACTATTTTCAAAAGTCCCCGAACGTAGGAGGTGGGGGGGGCACGAAGAAGGTCCCGGTTTTTTGTTTTTCGTTCCTATCTCGAAAACGGTTAGCCCTAATCAAAAAGTGGCTATATGGAAAATTAAAGCTGACTAAATTTTCTACAATACTGTTTCTATTAATTTTTTTCCTATCTGTTATGGTTCAGTAATGAATTGTATATCTTCTGACTGTATTCTAACTTTATTATAAGTTTATTATAAATTGAAAAAAAAAGTTAATAATCATCGTAGAAAAGAATTTCTTGTACAGATATCCGTTTCACAGCAGACTGAACTCAAATATTGAATAAAAAATGTCTTTGCATCTGTAAGTGTATGTGTGCGTGTATATGTATTACAATTTGGAACATATGTAAAACAGTATATTACAATAATCCCTATTGAAATGAAATATATGTAATACATTGTGATAACCAGAGGCCTACAAACTCCACGTAAAATAGGTTTTATTTTAATTTCAGAGCAAAATATTACTAAGGTCTTTGATTAAGCATACGAAAATGAGAAGGTGTATAAGATTTATAAACCGCAATATACCGAGTGTATGTTAACCAAACCAACTTTATTTAAATTATATGATATTTCAATGTTATCCTAAAATATGGAACATGATATTTTTAATAAGATTATTATGAAGTGAGAGTTTGTAGGCCTCTGGTTATCACCATGTATTACAGATATGGCCCAATTTTAATAGGGATTATTGTAATATGCTGTTTTACATATGTTCCAAATTGTAATTAAATGTTTTATGTATAAAAGAAGTTATCGTGTTTACAAGAAAGTATACACGCACACACACACTTACAGCCGCAAAGACATTTTTATTGGATACTTGAGTTCAGTCTGCTCTAAAACGGATATTTGTACAAGAAATTTTTTTCTATGATGATTATTATTTTTTTCTTTCAATTTATAATTTTATAATAAAGTTACAATACAGTCAAAAGATATACAATTCATTACTGAACCATAACAGACACGAAAAAAAATAATAGAAACATTATTGTAGAAAATTTAGTCAGATTTAATTTTGCATATAGCCACATTTTGATTAGGGCTAACTGTTTTCGAGATATGAGCGAAAAACCAAAAACCGGGACTTTCTTCGTGCCCCCCTGCAGCCCCCCACCTCCTACGTTCAGGGACTTTTGGTATGTTTACCTCCTAAATAGTCCAAGCACACAAGTCAAAAATTGTGATCTCGGCATTTCCCTCTAGAAACCATTCATTGACAGGACTAGCTTATTAGGCTACGTATTTAAAAGATAATGAATTTGTCGAAAATTACTTTCTGTCAAAAATTCTATTTTTCCCTACCACGCCTATAAATCGGTTTCTTTATTATTACGTCATAAATTTTTTTTTTTTGTAATAAATTATTTTAACTGTTGTAATGATGGTAGAAAACAAATGTTATTCACTTACTTCAATTTCGTGCATTGTTATTTTGACCATAGATAGTATGAATAGAAAATGAGTTATTTCTCAAAAATACGTAGTGCCTGCATTATAAAGTCTAAACCAGATATAAATCACAATTATAGTGAGACAAATTAATTTGGAGCGTGAAATAACACGTACTGGTAAAATATTAACTTGTCTCGTGTCCTATGTAATAGAACTGGTATGCAATATTCAATGATATTGGATTAGTCGTTAATTAGCAGGAATACATGTTGGTTCCAAGCTCATTGATATGCAAGGAATGAAACATGCGCAAATCTAAACAGCGGAAGTCAACAGCAATTTGATATGTATTTCCTTCATTAATTAACCTAATGATTTAAAAATATGTTGTGACCACTATAAAACTTTCTTCTACAAAATAACATATAATATTTCATCTAGCAGAACGTTTACTTACAATATCTTTCAAAAATGCCAAATTAAATATGAAAATCTGAAATACCTGAAAACCTGAAAAGATGAAATATTTTATCTATTTTAGATTATATCCCGAGAGCGAGCTCTGAATTTTATCGGATAAACTGCGGGTAGCTTTTTTTGGAAAATTTTGCTTAATGATTTACTGTGAAAGCCCGAGGCTCAAGGTCGAGAGCTTTTGTGTAAATTATTAAGTCGAGAACTTTTGCTTAAAAGCAAAATTTTGCAAAAAATATAGCTAGCTACCTGCAGTTTGTCAGATAAGGTTTAGAACTCGAGGGGTATATGTCAAGATTATTTCCCTCATAAAAAGAAACTTTAGTGCCAAGGTGCATATTAAGTTTTTTTTTTAATCCAGAAATTGTGAAATTAAGATTAATCAACCTTACTTTTTAATTAATTCTAAGTGACATTAGGAAATGTTATAATTATTTAAATGTCAAATCTGAATACATTTTTGTAAGAAAACCATTATTTTTGTCAATAATTATTTCCCAAATGAACAAATTTCTACGTACTTTTATAAGTACTTTTGTACTCAGGTTTTTATTTAAAAATGCATACACTTTTCTATAAATAAATTAAGAAACAGTTATTATTATTTTATTATATTACAACCAAATATAAACAATTATTATGTGCATTTAGAAGCTAGACGTAATTTAATCGGTATTTAATTTAAGCAAAAGCTAGCTTGCGTTTATTCATTGAAAACTGTTGTTATTGGTTGAAATTTAAAAATTCCTGAAATGTTATTGGTTTATAATCTATGAGGGAAATAATCTCTGTTAGCCAATAGATTAAACATTAATATTTCAGAAAGTTAATTTCCTTAGCATAAATTGCATTAAGTAAGAATTTCAAATTGCGGGATCGGTAAAGTTCAAATAAATTCAATTTTAAGCTAATTTTCAATAAATAAATTCGTATTTAAAAAAATATTAAAAAACAAAATTTCATATGCGGTTGGACAGAATATGTATTCTAGTTGTAAATTCTATATATTTATTTGTATAGTCACCTTCGTTTGATGAAGAAGCAATAATGTTCAATTTCAAAACTTTGCCTAAAATTTTGACTATCTTCAGTGTTTGTCACAGTGGATTTTTTTCGTTGATATCCTAGAGAATATTGTCTTCTAAAAGATAACAATGTTTTGGCCCATGTTAAAAAAATAGGTTGAGATATGTAGATAACACCTCATAACTGATTTCTGAAAGGTAAAATATTATGTGGCTAGTAATAATTCCTAATAGTTACACAAGTTACAAAAAAAAGGTCTTGTCCTAATGTTCTTATCTAACTTTTCTGAAGAATTTTGACGCGCTGAAGCCAATTTTGGAGAAAAAATTTTTACCAACCTTTTTATCTCCTAAAAAGGGCAAAAAAGGACTTGTCCTAAGGTTCCGATCCAACTTTTCTGAAATATTTTGACGCGCTGAAGCCAATTTTAGACAAAAAAAATTTCTATCATGTCAGTTTCCCTCTACCCACCCCCTTTTATCCCCTGAAAAAAAAGGGAAAACAGATCTTGCTTGTTCTAAGGTTCTGATCTAACTTTTTTTAAATATTTTGACGTGCTGAAGCCAATTCTTGACTAAAAGATTTTTTTATCGTGCCAGTTTCCCTCTACCTTTTATCCCCTAAAAACTGACACAATAGAATTTTTTTTGTCCAAAATTGATTTCAGCGCGTCCAAATACTTCAGAAATCTTAGTTGAGAACCTTAGGACAAGACCTTTTTCTTGTAGACCTGTATTATTATTGTTAGTCCAAGATTTATGAGATGCAAAAATTCCGTTGCCCCATTGTACATTGCCTCTGGCGGAGAGTTATATCAAAGCATTTTTAGTCTCTTTGGGAGGTGACCTTGTGTTAAATTTACGGTAGTAGTAAAAAATAGAAATGAACTACAGTTTTTAGCTTTATTAATTAAAATGATAAGTAATACACCTGAAACAAGCATTTATGGAATAGCAAGAAATACTAAGAGATATTTCTATGCTTTCTATATTTTGCCTAAATGAATCAACGGTTGTCGATGAGATTATTTTCCGACCGCCATTTCTTTATTTTACTTCCACATCCAAAAAAATTTTTGAAAAATTTTTATTGTTCAAATAGGTTTAGAATGTCATGAAACGTCGATATTTTAAATTTGAGCGAAAAAAAAAAAATTTGTCTGTCTGTCTGTCGGTCTGTAACTTTTTTTTGTGCGCACGTTTACTCTGGAACCGTTTAAGATATTGACTTGAAATTTGGTACACGTATGTACATTAACGGGATCTAGAACTAGATTATATTTTCATCTTATTCCGTCGAAGGGTTGGGGGGTAAAATGGGGTAAATGAGGGTAAATCAAGCAGGTAAGAGTCCATAAAATTGGTATTTAGTGTATACAAGAGAAGCTAAGGTTTCAAAAAAATTTTTAGTCACTAGATTGGCATTGAAAAATTTGCATTTTAACTATAGCATGAAAATTTTGAGAAATTTCGAAAAAGTGGTTTTATCAACTTTCGTTGAAAATTTGTATCTTCTACGAGATTTATACTTCTTTATGTAACGTACTATATACTACATACTACATACTACATACTACATACTACATACTGCATACTACATCTGCATACTACATACTACATACTACATACTACATACTACATACTACATACTACATACTACATACTACATACTACATACTACATAGTACATAGTACATACTACATACTACATACTACATACTACATGCCACATACTAGATACTACTATAAATACTTTTTTGAATCATCCCTAATTGATTCAAACAAGAAAATGTTGAGAATAGATGTGGTATGTATAATATAAACCATAATGGAACATTACTATGTAGCAGGGTGTTTCTTACTTAGTGGAAAAATCAGCACGTTTCACCTGATACAATATGACACAATTTAATTCTCTCTTGAAAATTATAAGACAGACAAATCAACCTGTGCGTCATTCTAATTGCACTCTATTTACTGTGTGGCACGTCTGACTGCATCCCGCCGTTTGTTGAGTCACCTGATAGGTGCAAGGCCTCACCCAAGCTATTTACTATCAGTTTCTTGACAGCATCAGCAAACGATTTGGAAGTTTTCACAGCTTGATCTGATTTTCGCTGAACCGTTAACCCTTCCATGTTATGTTTTTATGGTTGATGTGACCAAAGAACAAAATGATTCTGGACAATACCATGCTAAAATATTTTGTTGCGCATATTTCTTGAAGAAATGACCTGTTGGTCCAATGGGGGATCCGGGTATGCCTTTCTCAGAGACAATTTCTCTATTAATTCTTATTTTAAAATATTTTAACAATGTATAAACAAATATTTTTATAATCTCTTTCTTTTATAGTTCATATTAGAATTATGAAAATTGTCACACTTGGCATATGATATTCATAATCAACAAAATCGAAAAGTTCCAAAGTTCATGAGAAAATTATTATGGAACCATAATAAATAAGATTTCTCTACAAATTTCACTAGTTTTATTGAGTTTTCATAATGCCAATTTCCTATAATTAATTTCCAGCACAAGAAAGAGAAACAGTGTTTTTATAATAAGTATTGTTTAGTTTTCTTTAAGTTTTTATATTTTATTGTTATTTAGCATCTACATATACATATAACTACTTTGTCAAATACTCACCTACTCTGATACTTGAATTGTAGTTTACTAGAAAATATTAAATGCAGATAAAAGTTTAAGCATGTCATTAAACGAGCGATATAAATAGAATAATCTTCTATTTTATATTCAAAATACACCTTCATGTTCATATATAATTCTCGTGTTGTCAGTTTGTAAACGCTGTAATTTCTAAATGTTGAAGCATTATATTATTAAACACACACATAACCGTTATACGTGTTTTTAACTGTGGACTTCGTATAAAATAAAATATAAATAAATGTGCGATATTCCCTAGTGTCAAAATTAATATTACGATTCTATTGGATAGTACTACTTTTTACTAGTCAACTAGGCCACAGGGGCGGGCCCTTTGCACCTTGTCTAATGTTATTGTAAATCTGAAATTGCACGAACATATACGGGGCTACGTATGAATATTTTCGTAATAATCTTGAAACATCGGTATTATGTAGATACTTTTTATGTTTCCTATCTTTTTTAAAGGATCTTTTCGTATAAGCTATTGAAAAGTGCCCCAGCGTCTCATTTAATACATCTTACCTTTAGTTTATTGTTCTCTGTCTAAAACATGCAAACACCCGATTCTAGACTTCTGCCCCTAATATTAAGGGAGTTACGGGGGGTGACAACCCTTAACGTTAAAATCGAATTTCTTCGAAACTACTTGAGATATCTCAATAAAATGTATACCGGTAGTTAATAATAAGCTTCATATCATATATTTTTTTCCGATTTTTTGCTACATTGCAAATAATGAAATACGAGAAGTACTTATATTTTTTAAGGGTGTTTTTTACTAACCCCTGTAGTGACACCTACCAAAATTTTTTTATATAGGTAGTCTTCCATTAGCTAGATATACATCAAATTTCCAAGACTCTTGAATTGGTGGAACATATAGAAAAAAAATATATATTACTCATCATAATATATTTAATTATGTATTTTGGTAAGTCATTAAAAATATTTATATTTAAAAAGAAAAAGAATTAGTAATTTGTAATTAAATCCTAATCATCGTGACTATCTTCCTCGATAGTGGTAGTTACGCCTGTTTTATCAAATATCAAGTATTTCGGCAGACTTCATAATTTTTGATTTATAACGACCGTGGGATAACTGAAAAATAATTGCAGTTACGTGTGCACGGCAACCTACAGTTCTATTTCCATTTGCATAGTCGCACATGGCCTTATAGATGTTCAGATGTTCAATATAGCACTGATCAGTTTTGCTATTTGTCTTGATCGGACCTTCACCCTTATAATATATTCAGAATCACTTAAATATTCAAGTTTTACACCTACATCTGTCATAATTTCTGCAAGATAGCATACTGCTTGCGATAATTGGTATATACCTCTGTAAATAATACTATCAGGTCGTTTTCACTTAGTTTCGGAAAATCCAATAAGCCTGTAGAACATAATGCTGCAAAAGGTCTTTTGCGACGACGTAATTTTTGAGTTTCAACTAATTCTTGCATTGTGTTCGGCTAAGCTTGCCGCTCCTTCATACAAGAAATTATTGTATCAGCTAAATTCGGATCAGAATTTAATCTTTTACCGAAAGTATTATAGAAAACCCCAGCTATTCGATAAAATGATCTTACTACAGGCAAAAGCTTAATATCTCGAACTTTGTGTAATAAACTGTATGTTTTACCAATAGCGCCATGTACAGCTTCGACGGTTCATCGTACTTTAGTTTCAAATCTTGACGCTGCTTCTACCCTTACAAGCTTGCATAAAAACATAGTATTGTTGAAGCCCCAAATACTCAGCCACTACACGGAAACCACCATCAACAATACAAAACTCACCTGATTGCAGAAGCGATTTTAATCCATTCAGTTAGTCTAACAGAGTTTTCTGTTCCGGATTTAGCTGATCCAATAATTTCCTCTACGAAGGAGCGGCGAGCTCGGCCGAACACAATGCAAGGATTAGTTGAAACTCAAAAATTACATCGGCGCAAAAAACCTTTTGTTACATTATCTTCTACAAGCTTATTGGATTTTACGAAACCGACTGAAATTGACATAGTATTTATAAAAATATTCACATTTACAAAACCAGCATGTTGAAGTTAGCCAAATTTTGGCCAATTTTTTATTGCTTCCTAAAAATAAAAAAAAGACCCAAACATTTTGAAAATTTAGCTCAAACAATTATTCAATAAAATGGAGGAAATTGAAAAGAGAGGAAAAACTGCCAAACTTTGGATTACCTATATGAAAATGGTCATATTGGCAAAATCAAAATAAAAAATAAAAAATTGGCAAAAATTTGGCTAAATTCAACGTGCTGGTAAATTTGTAAATGTGAATATTTTTATTCCTAACTTTTTCTGCATTGAAGTACTACCTTGAACTAAAAGATAATGCATTTATAACTTACATTAAAGTCAGTTCTTTTTTATGGGCCTGTGAATAGTTAGAGATGCAAAAAATTAAGAGATAACTATATTATATTGTTATTTTTATATATTAATAAATATCAATAGCCATCAAAAATGGTAACACAAGAGAGTATTTTATATTTCCTTTAAAACCCATTTTGATTTTTCTTCCTAGCTTGTATGGCTTTCGAGCAATTCAATTTTTTCTATAGGCCGCGCACAATAAATTTGAAATAAACGAATATTCGCGCGCATTAAAAATACAAATTTTGGAATTTTTTTCAATATCGATTTTCTCGAAAACCATGGTATATACAACAAAATTACAATAGGACTTTTTCTTAGAAAATTAGTCAAACTTTCTTTCTTATGATGAGCAATTTTTTTATATCTTTAACGGTTAACGAGTTATCAGTAAAATAAGACTTTTTTCACCGAAGGGTGGGGGGTGTTGCGGCACCCTCCCAGAACGGATTTTTGTGGTTTTATGATGTATAATTCCTCCACTAACAGTTACTGAAGGAAAATCTCAGATAACATTTTTGCGAGCTTCTTGTGTATTTTTTATTTACCAGCTGGAGTATCAGTGCTATATTGAGTATAAACCAAATCTGAACACCTATAAGGGAATTGAAAGATACATGTGCGACTGTACAAATGGCAATAGAACTGTTGGTTGCTGTGCGCACGTAGCCGCAATTATTTTTTATTTATCCCACGGTCGTTATAAATCAAAAATTATGAAGCCAGCCGAAATACTTACTACCATATTTGATAAAACAGGCGTAACTACCACTATTGAGGAAGTTAGTGACGATGATTAAGATTTGATTACAAATTACTATTTTTTCTTTTTAAATATGAATATTTTTAATGACTTACCAAAATACATAATTAAATATATCATGATGGGTAATATAGTTTTTTTTTCGATATGTTCCACCAATTTAAGACTCTTGTAATTTTGATAATGGAAGACTATATAAAATTTATAAATATAATTTTTTGTAAATAAACCCACCCCTAAAAAATATACTTCCTGTACTTCAATATTTGTAATCGAGCAAAAAAATCTGAAAAAAAGTAAGTAGGTAAAGAATGAGAAACGGCATGTACCCCCCTCCATGCCTCCCTGTGTCGATGGGAGGGGATAAGCCACGCCCACCTTAACAGGATTGGTCAATGGGAGGGGATAAGCCACGCCCACCTTAACAGGATTGGTCAATGGGAGGGGATAAGCCACGCCCACCTTAACAGGATTGGTCAATGGGAGGGGATAAGCCGCGCCCACTTTAACGGGGTTGACCGATGGGAGGGGATAAGCTACGCCCTCCTTAACGGGATTGGTCGATGGGAGGGGATAAGCTACGCCCCCCCCTTAACGAGATTGGCCAATGGGAGGGGATAAGCTGAACCCACCCTAACGGGATTGGTCAATGGGAGGGAGGGAGGTGAACTCAACATACTTCTAAATGGGGTGGGAGGTGTGTGAAGCGGTGGTGGTATTATAGACCTCTGTTACAGGCATACATCTTAAAACATATTTAGAGAGTTCAAATACAAAGCACCTCCCCAACCAAATTAACTTTTATTATATAAATACATTTAACACCATTAAGGTTTCCATTATTGTTCATGTGTTAACAGTATTTCAAGAAACAATTAAATTTTAACTATTCAAGATGGTCGAAAACTGTAGTGTCTTGCCTGAACTGAAATTTGACTTATTTAATAATTTACCTTCAGCACCTCAGAATAAAAATGATTTAGTGATACTTGGTGAAAGAAGGCATAAACTAAATAAATCGAGAAGCAAATATGTGTCAACGGGATTATCCAGTGACTTCTGTTATAACCCATGTGTAAAGCTAAGTGGAAATAAAAATGATGCAATAATTTTTACTGAAAAAGAGTGGACTCATTTTCTTACATTTCGAGGAATTGTTAATAATTTCATATACTCCAACGATAAAACCCAACCAATAGACGCTGGTGATTTCTCTATTCAATTTGAGCAATTCCCCAATTCCAAAGTTATAAAAATTGTAAAGAACAATTCATACGTTTACTTGGGTTATGAATCAATCTGCAAGTTGTGGGAAGTATTACCACTTGTCAAGTATAGCATTGATATGTTAAAAAGACAGCAGTTTATAAATTATTTCAAGAACGTGCAGAGAGAACTACAACGTCAAAGAGGAAATGTATTTGAAAATGCTGTAAACCTTATTCAACAGAGCATGAATTGTAATAATGAGAATGTTTCCCTGCTCATGGAGTTAATTTACATTTATCCAGAAGTATTCGAAGTGGAATGTTTTGGTAGGGTGTAATGGTGAAGAAAATAACATTTAATTTAGCGTTACTAGGAAATTTTTAGCCATTGATCGAATGTCACATATTGTAAGTCCTATTTTAGAAGTAATGTATATAGTGATAGATTTTGTAAATTAATGTAAGCGTAACTCATTTACTTGTTATTATATACAATTTTATAAAATATGTGAAAAAGATATAAATAAAAAACACTTGTTACTTAAAATTTGTTTTATTAAAATAAAAAGACATATGTACAGATTATATTTATACAATTTGATTTTTCAAAATCCATGAATTATGTTGACTGTTTAACCCAAGCCATTTTATGTAGAGTTTATCCCCCTTTTTTCTGATAATCTTCTCCACAAGATATATGTCAGGATACTTTACTTTCTGTAGTTCATGCTCGTAAAAACCTCCTTGAATTTGATCCCCTTCCTGATCCTCCAAGAGATATGTTCTAGGATTACTTCTATGAATCTTTCTGATTTGGAAAATTTCATTTGACCAATTAGGAGTATAACCTTTTGAAAATGCTTCTCTATATTTACTAATTCTCACATAATCGTTAACTTTAAATTTTTGTTTTCTTGGATCAACTGTTTTCAGATGGCTATAGGCAGTTCGCAACAATCGTTTCTCATCTTTCTTTTTAACATTTATTGGTTTCATTCCAATAGTTCTGTGTTTTGTGTTATTGTATTCTGTAACGATATCTGATAAGATATCTAACCATTTGTAATTTCCTTGTAGGCTGAACTGCCTCCACATTTTATTTTTTAAAGTTCTATTCACTCTTTCTACAACACTCGCTTTAAGGTGTGTGTAAGAGCTATAGTGGTTAATTTTCCACCTATCGGTTAATTCCTTAAATTTCTTATTGTAAAATTCTTTACCCATATCTGTCTGTAAATTTTTGGGTCGTACATTCATCTGCGACAAGATCTTGTCCATCGCTCGTACAACTTCATTTCCACTTTTATTTTTCAGAGGTTCGCACCAAACAAATTTTGAAAATACGTTAATAACCACTAAAATATACTTATAACCTTTATTTATTTTAGCATACTTGATCATTTCAACAAGATCTGCTTGAACAAGATCATTAAGACCCTTAACAATTACTCTTCTTCTTTTAAAGTACTTTCTGGCAGGCTTATGAATTTCATTGACTATTTCCTGTTTAATGTTAGTCATCCTTGGTCAGCGGGCACTGCAGAACAATTTGAACATATAGCGGATCTTTATTCTTTGCATAGAACATAAACTTATCTTCAATATTTATGATTTCCCCCACAAGTTTTTCTGGTAAAACTTCTTTCGTGTTCAAGAAAACTGTGGTATCGACAGGTGAAACCTCTATATTTTCAACTCTACCAGATAAAAGGATTTTGTACTCTGTTGTAGTATTTTCTAATGTGTAGAAATTTATACTTTTAGATTTCTGTACACGACCTCGTACATTTATAATACATTTGCTATGATATGATGAGGACTCGCAAATGTAAAAAGGTGATGTTCTTGGGGGTGAGGTTAAGATGGGTGAAGGGGGAGTTGGTGCAGAATATGGAGTTATTCTCTCCCTCAACATGTGCCTTCCAAATTTATCAATTGGCATGGTTAACAGACCTAAAGTTTTACACTTAATGAGGCTCTAACTTTCCACACATACTATTTATCGTATTATTTTAGCTTCCCTCAATTGTTCTATTATTGAAATTATTTCATTATTATGTCCATTATTCCCTGCTAGTTGTGACGCTATCAGGAGTCTTAAACGATCTACAATTTCATTATAGTCATCAAAATGCTTATATTCAACCTGCTTATTATTGAATTCCATCATTGTTAGATTTCCTCCTCTTTTGTTTTGACTCCTTGTTTTCATCGTTTGCGATGTAGGAAGAGAACTAGATCTCGATCTTTGCACCGTAGCGGGTATCGATGATGCTGATTTATTTGAGGTACTGGTTTTCTTATTGTTCCTTTCTTGAGTCAGCGAATATAAGTTCGTAACTCTTGGTTTAATAATATCTATAAATTTAAATGAATTCGATGTAGATAGGCCTTTCTCCGGATCGTAACCTAGGTAATGAGCATTAGTCTTTCTAATTATATCAATGTACTGATCTATATCAGTCGGTCGATAACCCGCAGGATGCTTTTTAAACATTAATTCATACAATCCCGGTGTACCTATGTATTTAAATTGACCGTTAATGATAAAGTCGGCTCCATCAAAGTCAATAGTTGCATCACCAATCGCATATTTTTTCGCAAATGGGTCGAAGTAAACACCGAAGGTATCGTCATATTCATTTTTTACATCCTCAAGTTTACCTTCTATATACGCTCGCGGTAAAGGTTTTTTTAAATTGTTGTAAATACTTTTCATGCTCGGCCGCTGTAGATGTATCTGCTATCGTTGCTGGAAAAGTTTCATCAAAGAAACTTCCAGCGATTTCAGGTCTTACTTGGGTTGGATCATACTGAAATGTTTCATCCTCCAAGTAAACAGGTCCTGCGGTATTGTAATATTCAAGAGGAGTTTGACCAATTGATCGAGTGTTTAAACTTTCACGGTTAATTTCTTCTTTTAGCTCCTTTTTGAAATAAGGTTTTGGCAAAGCACTTTCCGTTTTAATTAGAGTTGACACCAAATCTTTAAGAGGTTGAGTAATTGGCTTGTAAGTTTTCTCTAACTGGGACTGTGATTTGTCAATATCTCTTTTCAAACTTTTATATTTTTGTTTCAGCGCCTCTCTTGTTTTTAACAGTTGTACTGCTAATCGGTTATCCATGATTACTGACTGATATCATTCAGTGTTTTAACTTTATATATGAATGAATTTATCGAATCCTTTTCGATACTTTCCAGAGTTAATAGCGCAATCTTTATCTATTACGACAAATCCATATTTATCTTTCCAACAAAATGCACAGAGCTCTCTGAAATCTTGAAAACACATATCCACATTTACATGATCATCATAAATATGTTTCAAATTGGTCATATCCTGAGAGAATATCACAATAAGGTTAGCATTATCTCTACACAATTGTTTTGGAATGGCACTGTATGTCTGACATAAATAAAAACAATCAGTGTTTTTATGACGTCCAAAACAAAAATAACTTTTAATGATATTTTGATTACAAGAAGCTAAATCATCGAATATTATCACTGAATTCGGTTTTATTTCTTCTGGAGGTATTACTGCATCGCCATCGTTATATTCGAAATATCCAATTTCATTCACAGGTTCCATTAGCATTCTTAAGTACTCATATTTTGGTTGATATAGGGACTTAGAATATAAATATATATTTTCAAAACGTAAACCATTGGGATGTTCTAACAAACTGAGCATTACATTTGTCTTTCCACATCCAGAGCTTCCAACCAAAAGTCCTCGTTTCGATTGTCCACCAAATAAAATACCATGCTTTTGAATCGTGCTGGTCATGGAAACGTGATCATGATCTGCTATTGGTAGAACCGTTTCTTGCTGATGAATCTTCATTTCAAGCTGCTACTAATTAATACCCGAGGTGGAATTTCATTACGATAAGAACTATAGCAAACTGACTGGACATCGCATCCTACCTATATATATAAGGGTACCTAGCAAACATGTTTCATTTGTTTACACCATTTACGTTATAATGGTTAGAAGAAAGAGTTCTCCATCCAGTAAAGCTGAAAACGCTAAGAAGAGAGGATGTGGTCTGCTTAATAAAATAATTAATAAGCTCCCAGTAGAATTGCATTTACCTGGTTATAATTATTGTGGGCCTGGAACTAAACTTTCAAAGCGATTACAAAGAGGTGATAAAGGAATTAATCCATTGGATGAGGCGTGCAAAGAACACGATATAGCATATTCTAAATTTCAAGACGTGGAAGGAAGAAATCAGGCTGACAGAGAATTAGCTGAAGTTGCACTTAAACGTTTAAAAGCAGCCGACTCAGGGTTTGGTGAAAAAGTTGCCGCGTTGGGAGTCGGTGGGGTGATGAAATTAAAAAGTAAGTTGGGAATGGGTCTTAAACGTGGAAGAAGTCACGCCTCAAAGAAGAAAGGTGGACAAATAAATGTAAAAGTTGGTGTAAAGAGAAAAACAAAATCAAAGAAGCGTAGGAGAAGAATTCTAGATACCCCAAAAATAGGTGGATTTCTACCACTTTTGTTGCCTCTTTTGGGGGCACTAGGAGCTATAGGAGGAGGTGCAGCTGGCATTGCAAAAGCAGTTAATGACGCTAAGTCAAATCGTGAACAGGTTGCTGAACAGAAGAGACATAATTTAGCAATGGAGCAAGCCACAAAAGGGAAAGGTTTATACTTGGGTCCTTATAAAAAAGGCTCTGGACTATATTTGAAAACTTATCCAAAAAACTCCCAATAAAGCTGCCTCACCGACCACTCACTAATTTAGATCTAATGAAATATTCTAAAATGCTTAAAATTCCTCATTTTCGCGATATATTTATGAGAGATACGCTTCCCAAAAAAATAAAGAAGAATGAAACTGGTATAATAAATCTAGATACGAATGATGGAGAGGGCACTCACAGGGTAGCGTACGCCAAGAAAAACAAAGAAATAATTTATTTTGACAGTTATGGAAATTTAAGACCTCCAGAAGAATTAATAAAATATTTTTTAAGTGACGGCAGCTTGAATACAGTCAGATATAATTATGACTCTGTGCAAAATTATAATTCATATATCTGTGGACATTTATGTTTATTTTTTTTGTATAATCAATATAAATAGCAGATTGATTGTTGGTGGGAGGTGAACTCCACCTGATCTCATCATAAATCATTAATTCATAGGAGAAACAGAGTAGAATAGCCACCTACCATGCATTTCTCAGTGACTGGTGAGCGGTGAGGATCCCTAAATTAATTGTGATATAACATATTTACAATTCTTTTGATATCATGCAGAAAATGGCATCCAAATTTTACAATAAAAATAATTGCATGATAGATTTTTCGATTGTATCAAATAATCCAGTAATATATAAGCCTTTCGATGAACGTTTATTATCATTTGAAAAATGGAATGGTACTGTGGAACCATCAGAACTTGCTCTAGCAGGATTTTATTACAGTGGCTGCCATGATGTAGTCAGCTGTTTTTGTTGTGGAGTCGAGATTTATAGATGGGAGGCGTGTGACATACCTATAAATGAACACTTGAAATATTCAGCAAATTGTTCTTATGCAAAATTAATGAGAAGCCTATTGCTGCGAAATATAAAGGAGCACACATGTATAACAAAAAATCATATGGTTGGTTTTAGAAGAGGTTTCACGTGGCTTGTGACCATAAGCTTGCATGTAATAAGTATCTATATGTTTATGATACGTAACATATGTTTATAAAAACAATATATACGTCTGTACTAATATATTGGATATTATGCCTGTTTGTACATGGATTTGTCTCAGATGTAAAAGTGTTTTAGAAGAATATAATGCACCCATGGATAATAAAATATATACTGTTTGTCGCAATTGTGATATAAGTGATAGAAGGGCACACGCTGCCTAATCTGTTGATATTTTATAACATAATTTATGTATGTATGCAATAAGCATCTGTATATTTATGAATGTAACTTAGAGTGTAATTAATAATAAATACCTTAATAATAAATAATTTGTTTCAATATTTTTCAAAGTATCCACTTTTCCTATCATTCAGTTCTATAGTTATACTTCAAGCAGTGATTTTTTCAAATTTGAAGAATAATTGATTTCTTCAACTTCATTCTACCAACATTTCACAAATTTACCCCCCCCCCCCCCCAAATTATATATTTTCTTCTAAGTCACGAATACTATATAAAATAATAAAAGAGAAAATAACTTAAAAAAATTTATTAAAAAAAGACATATTTTTCAAACTACAAAAAAACTACAAAAAACTACAAAAAAACACCTTAAATTTAGAATCTTACCACTAACAGATTAAAAATTAAATAAAACAAAACTAAACTAATCAACTAACCTACACTATACTACACTTCAGTCAAAAGGCATATTGCCCACAAAGGCGTGGCACTTTTTCAGCTCCACATCAACCACACCGACTTTCGCCTCCACCGTATCGGCCTCTTCGGCAATAAGTTGCTGGCGGTGGCGAAGTCGGTGCAGATGCTGGAGCATTTTATTTTTTGAAAGTTTCAGTTTGTGAGCATACCTATATGCCTTTTTCACCATACACTCCCGCACTTCACGTTTAAAGTTCTCTCTTTCGTTGACCACTGCCGCCTCCTGCTTTGCGACATCGTGCCGCACAAGGTCCAGCCACCCGTTCAACTCAAACTGGAGAAGAGCCTCTCCCTCAGCCTCTCGCTGCACTGTCCCCGGAGATCTCTCATCCGTAGTAGTGCCAGTAAGTTGATCTCCTAAGGACGACACCGCTGTGCTCCTCTCCACATCTGATTTTGGTAGAACTATAAGGGAAAAGAAAGTTAGATATCCAATTATTCAATAAAAAAAGGAAACAGTACCTGGCTGTTGTGGCCCCGATGGTGCCCCAATAGGCCTGAGGTCCGTGAAGGATCCGGCCAGAATCTCAATGCCGGATCCGATGCTCCTAGCCGACCGCTCACGGTTCATTAACTGTGCCATCTCTTCCTCGAACGAGCAGTCGGAAAACTGATCAGCCTCTTGGCTCCCTAGGCCTCTTGGGAACATATCTCCACCAGACATCTTATTATTAGCAGGAAACAGCAAACGTGAAGCGCGGTGCACGAAAACGCGGCGAAATTTGAAAATTTAGTCTATTTAAAAAAACACTTAAAAATAAAAAACACACACTTAAAAATAACTTACGAACAAACGAACCAAAAAGCAAAAATTTAAAAAAAAATAAACAGAAAAACGGCGCAAATATAATGAACTAATTAACACTTAAAAATACTACTATTCGAACTTAACTAAAAATAAACTAGAAAATAAGGATTGAAAATATATATAAAAAAAATAAAAAACTGAATGATAATACAAAAACGGCGGAATTCAATAAAATAGTGTGGAAAGTACAGAATGAACTGTTAAAATTCACAGCTGAATTTTACTTTAAATAAAGTTCCACCCCAAAAAAAACTGCAGGTAGGGAGATGGGTAAGCAGTAAGTGTGAATGAAATGAACTGCAATGTATGCAAGTTGAATAAACTGCATTAAATTAATGACATACATAAATCACCGATTATTGCAAGTTGGCAAGGTTAGTCACCTATGGTGTGATTGAATATTTTCCGGTATTATATTACATTGCCAGTCTATTGATATGTGATTCAACAGAATGTTCAAATTATAGCATATTAAATAATTAAAAAAGATATTATTGCATGGGTTTAATGGACCCACAAAATATTGAAGTTTTTGAAGGCAAAAAGGATGATTGCACAGCAAAATATGTAGAGTCCTCTTTAAATATTTTTCATAACCAAATAAATAAATAAAATTCGGGGATTTTTTGAGTCTCAATAAATGCTTTCTAGGTTTACAAAAATTATTCAAAATTAATTAGCTAAAAATGTTTTTGGGGGTTTGATAATAGTTATGACATTACTCAAGAATGGTTGGAAATCTGTCTTAATTACCAACACAACAATTTTTTTGCAAGCAAAGCATGTTTGTTTTCCCCAACTCAAATAACTATATTAATTATGTGTTGGGGGGGGGGGGGGTGTATATAAAGAAAAATGTGTAATGTATTAACTCATTAATATCAGATTTTTCTTAAATACAGTTATTTGGTATCGAATATATAGTTCCTTGTAAAACTATACTCTACAATGTTGTGTCCTCAGTGTGGAAAACAATTTTCATCAAAAAGTAGTTTGTCGCGTCATCTTCGGGAAAGCTGTCCCTATAGAAAAATAAATGTACATAGTGCCCCGAAAAGAATCAAACTAAACAATTCACCGCCTAAAAAATATAATAAGGAACCCCAAAACCTTCCTGGCCCTTCTGGTGTGCAGTATCATGCTAAAAAATGTAATAAGGAATCTGAAAATCTAGGCAGCCCCTCTGGTGGTCATACAAAAGCTCAGGAGGTTATTATTAATTGCCCGCAATGTTATGAGAAAATGCCTAAAAATAAATTAATGGGACATTTAAAAAGTTCATCTCACAAGAAAGTCATCAATATTGTAGAAGATGGGGTAGAAAAACTTCAGAGCGCATTCAAAAACCGAATTTCGAGCTACCGTTTTTCCACAAAGAATCAGTGCACAGATATCACCCAGTTTTTGGAAGAAGTAAAAATGAAAGTTATCTCAGTGATTGAGAAATATATTAAAACATTCTTCAGCTTAAAAATTAATATGGAATTATTTGGGCTATACGTTATTGAGGAGAAAGAAATGTCAGACATAAAGTCATTCAATACTAAAAATAAAGTTGTGACGCACTCATTGAATGTATTAAACCTGTATAATGAGTTCAAAGAGGAGATCATAGAGAAAGCATCAACCTTTCAAGAGCGAGACTCAGGTATGTGTAACAAATTTATGTCAATCACAGTTAACGTATGATTTCTGCAGTTATATTTTTTTCTTACATGGTTATTAATTATTTTTTAGGATGGGCTCTGAAGCACGTTTGTTTTCTTGAAGTCAACCTCAACAAATACAACCCGTTATTCGCATCGTCATACATTAGGTTACCTAAATTTATTGAAAATAAGAGAGCTGTTTTAAATATTCAAAATAATGATGACAAATGTTTTGCTTATGCCGTTAATGCTGCGATCTTCCCAGCCAATGGACCTCCGCATGAAGTATCATCCTATCCTCATTACGCAACATTGCTAAATTTTGAAGGTATCGATTTTCCTGTTAAATTAAATGATATTCATAAATTTGAGATTTTAAATAATATCTCTATAAATGTATTCGGGGTAAATAATCAGTATAAAGATGGTAAAATGGTCAGTGAGATTGTAGGCCCCTTACATTTCACAAATAAAAAACAAAATACACACGTAAATTTATTACTCATTGCTGATATTGAAGGTAATAGTCATTACACCCTTATTAAAGACTTGTCACGATTAGTCTCTAGCCAAAGATCTAAACATCACGGTCGAAATTATATTTGTGATGGCTGCCTACTATTTTTTAATTCTCCTGAGAAATTGTATGCTCATGAAAGAAATGACTGTAATCATTTATGTACTATTTTACCTGATACAGATCCACAAATCAATAAGTGTGGGGAACTAATTGCAGGAAATATCCTAAAATTTGTTAATATTGAGAAACAATTGCCTGTTCCTTTCATTGTATATGCAGATTTTGAAAGTTTATTAAAACCAATTCATTATAATGAACCATCTGATAGTAAATCATTCTCCGTTAAAACGTACCAACATGAGCCATATTCATTTTGCATCTACTTAAAGTGTAATTTTGATGATAATCTTTCCAAACTTGAATATTATCGAGGTGTTGATGCTGTGGAAGTATTTGTGAAAAGATTGGATGAACTTGTCTTACAATTATATCAAAATCACTTAAAAACTATAGTTGAAATGAAACCATTATCACAGAATCAACAAGATATTTTCAATAATAGTCAAATTTGTCATATCTGCGATAAACCTTTTGAGAATGGCGATGAAAGGGTTCGCGACCACTGCCACGTTAGTGGTAATTTTAGAGGAGCCGCTCATTCTCATTGTAATTTAAACTTTAAAATACCTAAATTTATACCAGTGTTCTTTCATAACTTAACTAATTACGATTCTCATTTATTTATTAAAAAATTAGCTTTAAAACGAGAAAGTATACAAGTTCTTGCACAGAATAAAGAAAAATATATTACGTTTTCCAAACAAATTCTTGTAGATAAATCTAATGATAAAAAACCGAAGAAAATTTTCATAAAATTAAGATTTGTCGATTCTTTCCGCTTTTTACCAGCATCTTTGGATAAACTAAGTCAAACGCTAGAAACACATCAATGTCTCGAAGTAAGGAAATTTTATACCGATGACAAACAATTCAATTTATTAAGGCGTAAAGGTGTCTTTCCATATTCCTACGTAGATTCGCTGGAAAAATTGGATGATACCAAATTACCATCACAGGATGAGTTTTTTAATATCTTGAGTGGTGACTCAATTTCTCAGGAAGATTATGATCGGGCTTGTGATGTATGGCATACATTTAATTGCCGAACTCTTGGTGAATATTCAGACATTTATTTAGTATCAGATGTATTGCTTCTTGCTGATATTTTTGAAAATTTTCGACAGATATGTCTACAGACATATAAATTAGATCCTGCACAATATTTAACTGCACCATCCTTGAGTTGGGATGCAATGTTACGAAAGACTGGCATTGAGCTGGAACTTCTAACTGACATTGATATGCTTCACTTTTTTAGAAAGGGAATACGTGGTGGTGTTAGTCAATGCAGCAATGGAAAAGCCATTGCCAACAATCCATTTATTCCGGATTATAATTCATCAGAACCAACGTCATATATATTATATTTAGACGCCACAAATATGTACGGTTCTTCGATGAGTGAATGTTTGCCCACAGGAGATTTTAGATGGTTAAATGATTATGAAATCGAAAACTTCGATTGTACTATCTTTGGTGATGATTCACCAAAAGGTTATGTACTAGAAGTGGATTTAGAATATCCTCAACATTTGCATGATAATCATAATGATTTACCATTTTGTCCTGAAAACATTGTGCCCCCTGGCTCCAAAAATTCAAAATTAATTCTAAATTTGCATGATAAACATAAATATGTTCTCCATTATCGAAATTTGAAACAGTGCTTGGAACATGGGTTAATACTTAGGAAAATATATAGAATCATAGAATTTTCACAATCTGCTTGGTTAAAAACATACATCGATTTGAACACTGAACTTAGAAATTCTTCAAAAAATGCGTTTGAACGAGATCTTTTTAAATTTTTAATAAATTCAATATTTGGGAAGACAATGGAAAATGTTGACAATAGGGTTGATGTAAAATTAGTATCGCATTGGAGAAATAGCATAGGTAGTGTGGGTGCCGAAGGACTTATTGCAAAACCCAATTTTAAATCATGTACAGTATTTTCAGAAAATTTGGTAGCGGTGCAAATGTCCTTATTGAAAATATTTTACGACAAACCGCTCTATATAGGCTTCACCATTTTGGACATCTCTAAAACAATAATTTATAACTTTTTTTATAACTTCATAAAGAAGCAATATAATGACAAAGCTATTTTGTGTTATACTGACACGGACTCTTTAATTCTAGAAATTTACACAAAAAATGTTTATGACGATATTCAAAAAAATATAGAATTATTCGACACATCAAATTTTTCGATTCCAAATGTACACAACATTCCGAAAACGCAATCAGTCATAGGGAAAATGAAGGATGAATATGCAGGTATGCCAATAGAAGGCTTTTTTGGTACCGGGGCAAAAGCTTACTGTGTTAAAGTAAACGATAGCGTAACAAAGAAAGCCAAGGGTGTTACAAAAAGTGTTATAAAGAATCAATTACATTTGGTTGATTATAAACAAATAGTAGAAGACGGCGGCCTCATATATCGAAAAATGTATGTTTTCTCTTCACATCTGCATACAATATATACTGAGTTGAAAAATAAAGTTGCGCTTTCCGCACAAGATGATAAGCGATATGTTATACCTGGAAGCACAAAAACTCTTGCATGGGGGCATTACTCTATTCATAATTTATACGATAACACTGACCATAATACAGCTGAAGATAATTTAACGGTTCTTTTAAGATTAGCTAATGCGATTATTGAACAGGAAAATCATGATATCGACTTTGACTTAGATTTATTGTAAGTTTTTTGTTTTAATGTAAAAATTATTTGTAATTTCAATTTACAAAAATTGTTATTTTTATATCATCATCCATTTTTGTTTGTATAAAGATATATGAAATAACTGTATTTAGGTAATGTCTGATATTAATCAAATATATGATTTATTTTTTAAAATTTTATTTAGTTTTATTTCATATTCTATTACACATATCCCATTAGATATAGTAATGACATATTTCCTATTTTTGAAACATATTGTACAACATACAATGTGGAGTAAATAAGGAGCTGCTGTCTTTGCAAGTTGAATGAACTACTGACTTTGCTGCTATTTAATACTGTCAGTACAATGAATTGCTGACAGTATAAGTTGAATAATCTAGGGGATGTGTAAGTACAACACAGTGCTAACTTTGCAAGTACAATAAACAGTTAACTTTGCAAGTTAGGTAATAGATGACTTGTCAGTACAACGAACTGCTGACATAAGTTGAATAAAAATATCTGATGTGCAAGTAAAATAAACTGCTAACTTTGCAAGTTGAATGAACTGCTGACATAAGTTGAATAAAGTATCTGTTATGTAAGTAAAATAAACTGTAAACTTTGCAAGTTGAATGAACTGCTGACATAAGTTGAATAAAATATCTGATATGTAAGTAAAATAAACTGTTAACTTTGCAAGTTGAATGAACTGCTGACTTCACAAATGTGGTGAAACGGGTGTGGGGTATTTCACGTGTATCTGAAGTAAAGTGGGAGGTATGATCTTTCATTATAAAACATGAACATTAATTGAAGTGATTAGTTGACCGTATCATCATATCCGAAAAAAGAAAAAAATAGTAACGAAAGATGTGGATGTGTTACGTTAAGGAAGTTGAGATTACTGATTTGGAAAGTGGTGTCAGACATTTAAGCCAAAAGTTCTCAAATCTTCAGTTTGATGCAGAACATGAGGCAGTATATGGCATGGGAAGATTTTACTCCGAGGATGAATGTAACGAACTAGCGAAGACATACGAAGTGGGTCACGGAGTTTGTCAGAAGTTTTTAAAAGAAAGAATATGCGAGAAGTGCCTTGTCCAGGAGCTGGTGAAATTTGGTTTACATCAATTTCTACAAGTAATAAAACAGTATTTGAAGCCGGATCTTGCAAACATGGTAGATCTTCAAGACAAGGATAATTGAATTAATTAGATAATATTTAAAAGTTGTATTCAATGTAATATTTTTTATTATCTTCAAGTATTAAAATAAAAAACAAAAAAATCCATTTTAGTATTATTTATTAACACAGAAATAAAAATTTTCATACAAATAATAGACATTAGAAAGTGCACACATGCATTTATTATTTGAGTGATAAAAACATTTTGGGGTAGACTTTCTTAAAGTTGGTTGTTCATCTAGTTCTAAAACAGGTTGGGCGATAAATTGTCTCATGTAGTCTGCCTTTTCATGTCCTTTTACATAAACACAATCAACCCCCGAAGTCAAATTTTGAATAATTTTGCTGAATAAGTGCAGTGGTGTAAATCCATCACCCCATTTAATACCATGGTGATTTTTTGTTAACCAGTGAACTTGTTTTTGTAATTCCGGTGAAAGCATCTCAAATGGATAAGGTGGTTTAAAGATATAGTGACACGTTTTCATTCCATCATATCCTGCTAGCTCCTTAACAATAAATTTATTGTTTTCTGTTTTAAATCCTTGAATATCCACAAGCACCATCATATTTTTTAAATTTTGTAGTTTTTTCAAAACTTTTTTCTTTATGCAATATAATTCCACTATTTTTTTAAAAGTCTCAGTTTCTTTGTGTTCTTTCAACAGTCGTGCATATTCTGATCTCATTAGCATACTAACTTGCTTCGCACTATTTTTTGTTTATGCCAGTAAAGAAAAAAGATGTAATGCGCAGTTCAATGTTGATGTACAATTTTAGTTAAAGGATTATAAGTGAAATGTTTTTCATGTAATATAAGACAATATGCAGTAATATCCGAAGTAGTGGGAGTATCTGTCTCAAACTCTATTCTCATGACCACTGACCCCGTTTGTATAGCTTCTTTTTGGCGGGAACAATCAATATACGTTATTGCTGCATAGTCTTTAAATTCTTTTGTATTAAGAATAGGCTGATTTATTTTATGAGGGTAATAGGATTCTTGAAAAATTGCAAACATATCATAAAGTGTTGCATATTTATTGCTTTTAAAATCTAAGTACAGATCATTATATGGATATCTTTCGGAATTCAAGAAAACCCTTATGTTTCTTAGTCCACAGTCATCGAATTTACTCATATCAGATGTAATTTTTCCTTTCCTGTCTTTCTGAAACGCTATTATGACATGCCTAGGAGTTTCTACCTTAGTAGACGTCTTGACAGGCCACGTATGTCTGCTTGAGGGAGGCAGAGATGGATATTCAATTAATTCCCAGCTTCTAAATTTTATAGGGAAATCTATATTTCGACTTATCAGCTTATTCAATCTAAGTTGTTCTGACATATTAACAGTGACATGTGGCACCCTCCAAAATAGTTTACTAATAGTAATTTTTGGTTTTTCAGTATCATCATCACTTGTAATGCTATCTAGATCATTACTGTTACGTATTAATACTAATTCTTGTCTCATATTAATGATAATCCTTCGGAAATCTTCAAAAAATCCAACTAGTAATTTTAATGGAATGCAAACATTGAAATTTCCATTTGTATCAGCTATAATTTTGTCACCTTTTTTATTTTTTGGAAACCATCCAGCATTTTGCATGGAAATACTTTCATTTTTATTGTATGATATATAATTTTTTAAGGTTGAAACTAATCCAACATTTCTCACTGCGTCTATAACAATTCCATTCATTTCATATCTAATTTCGCGAAACAAAAAAGCAATACCATTATTAATAAACTCCAATTTCTTAGCTTCAGCTCCATCCTCTTTCATTAGTTTTCCTTCAATGTATAAATAACTATTGCACGGTGCAGTATAAGCATCTAAATCTTGGATGGGAATTCTTATTTCATCATTGTAATCCAAAGTTCCGGATATATTAGGTTGATATGTATGGAACTGATACTCTGAAATGGAGTTGTCGCTAAAGGGCAGATCAGTAACATTCAGTAACTCCATTATACTAAAACTTCCAGTCCAAGTGATTCTAAATACTGACGGTTTTTCAATGTTAATCGTTCAATATTCTTTTTAGAACTGTTGGTTTCCTTCTTCCTCGCTCTTTTATAGTATGGCTGATGTCTATAAATGGATGACGTTGAATTAAATATCAGCACCATTTTTATTATTTGACTGATTTTCTAAGATGAAGTCTAACAGTTAAAGTTTCTTTTTGAAAATTAACAAGATGCCCTTCTTGGTCGACTATTTTGACAGTGATGTTGCTGATAGTTTTAACACTGACTGGGAAATAAATAATGTTTAAAGGTGATTCCACTATTTTATACCCAACAGGCACTGTTGGAAAGAACTGATGAATAATATGTACAGGTTGTCCATTAAAAAAAGAACCTACTGCAATGTTGCAATCGACGCAGATAGTATTCACCTTAGATATTTTTACAGTTTCATCGGAAGTATTATTATCATTAACTTCTAACTCTCTTTTCTCAAAACCTAATACAGGACCTATCGAGTCCTTTACATTAAAATTAATTTTCCTATTTGTGCGTATAGTGACTTTGGAAGTATTAATGTCTGTGGTAATTCTGATAATTGCTTCATCATCTTCTTCACTTATTTTGTTTACGATGTATTTTATAATGTCATCAATTTCATAACAACCCTCGGGGACTTCAATTATATGTTCATTATTTTTCCCCCACTCAAATTTATTGTTGCTGTTGTCAATATTTGGAATAATATTATAAGTATCAAAATTTGTCAATCCAATTTCATAATCTACCTCATCATCTAAATATATTGGTGGATTGAAATTGTAATTTAATACAGAAGATTCTCCACTAAGAACAAAAGTAAATGACATATTTACACATTAACGGTTTATTATGAAATGAACCGATATATGCATGAGATTGTATCTTCCATTTTTTAAATCCCAATAAATGGGGTTAGGTTCACCTCCCTCCCATTGACCAATCCCGTTAGGGCGGGTGTGGCTTATTCCGTCACATTGGCCAATCTTGTTAAGGGGGGGCGTAGCTTATCCCCTCCCATCGACCAATCCCGTTAAGGAGGGCGTAGCTTATCCCCTCCCATCGGTCAACCCCGTTAAAGTGGGCGCGGCTTATCCCCTCCCATTGACCAATCCTGTTAAGGTGGGCGTGGCTTACCCCCTCCCATTGACCAATCCTGTTAAGGTGGGCGTGGCTTATCCCCTCCCATTGACCAATCCTGTTAAGGTGGGCGTGGCTTATCCCCTTCCATCGACCAATCCCGTTTAGGGTGGGGTGAGGAGTGGGGGGTACACAGGGAGGCATGGAGGGGGGTACATGCCGTTTCTCATTCTTTACCTACTAAAGTATAATATGAAGCTTATTCCTAATTTCTAATAGTATAAATTTTATTGAGATATCTCAAGTAGTTTCTAAGAATTCGATTTTAACGTTAAAAATTGTCACCCCTGTAACTCCCTTAATAATAAGAGTAGAGGTCTAAAATCGGGTGTGTGCGTGTTTTTGACAAAGTACAATAAACTAAAGGTAAAATGTATTACATCAGACGCTGGGGACACTTCTCAATGGGCAGGTCCTTTCGTATTTACGTCTTCTTGACGTTCGAACTCAGAAGAGATAACAGTGACTGACCGTGTTGTTTCTTTAACCTTCGTCTGGAATACGTCTACTGCACCGCCTAGGTAACAAATTAAAAGTGCCACTAAACTTCGATACTTTAATCAAGATTCGAACCCCGATCTCAATATATATTGTACTATAAAATATTTTTATTTTCTATAATTATGTATATACTATTTCAGAGTTATATTATTTCAGTATACAATCATATCATACATACGCTACATTATGCGGGAGACGCGTAGAAACGCCACAACGGCCAGACTTCATGGCTAGGGGACCTTCAGACATGTGATTTTCCGTTGACTGTTCGCGACACCTCCGGGAATCGGTCTGCAGCGTTACCCATGTATGTACTTACAGTTTTAAAGAACTGATAGTTTCTAGTCTTATGTCTTTTGTATTTGTGCTTTATATTGCTTATATACAAAAGTAACAAAAAACACTATTTAATATCATATCACTATAAAAAACCATAGATTATGTTCGGAATCCGGCATGGTAGTGGAACAGCGGGTGGGGCACTAAATCGGTAATCGGATCTATTCAGAACCTTTTGATTTTCTTCACAATATGTATACAGGGTGATACTTTTAAGGCGGCCATTAGAATATTTCCCACTTGCAGATGAGATAGACATTTGAGACTTGGTATCCTACCATAGTCAACCATTGCGAGTCCGAAAATAATAATTTCAAAATGGCGGCACTTCCGGAAATACCGGAAGTCGATACCAACTTGCTTATTTTATATAGAACACCTTATATATTTTCCACTTTTCGAAATTATCATAAAATTCTGAGTCAAACTATGTAGCACACCCTATACCTAAACCGAGCAGTTTCGGAGATATTTGACATTTTATAAAAAATTTGACAGGTGTAACGGTTTGCAACAACCGTTATAACTTTCTTCGTGTAGGAGATCCTTATTTGCTCTTTGGTACGTAGAAAGAACATAAGATGAGCTACTCTTTACAAAAAAAAATAGATTCCAAAATAGTATACCAAGTGTTCTATTTTTGCGTTACATTTTGTCAAATTCAAACCTCAAAAACCTATATTTTGTTACATCAAATTATGTTAAATTAAATTCCCTTTTTTCTAATATAAGCATTGTTGGTGTTAAAGTTACTACTTTTCGAAAAATTAGCGATTTTCTTAAATGTCCAAAAATTTTTAATAAAAATTGCCATCAACTTACCCATGATTAGAAACAATCATTAATGTTAGTCATTCTTTTATGTTAAAAAACACCAGCACGTTTAAATTACAACCATGAAGACTTTTAGGTTTGTTTATTATTTATGGAGAATGTAATAAAGTATGTAACACATTTGCTACTCGATACCCACAAGAACAGAAACCATCCACCATACACTGTAAAACGTATATTGGATAATTTTAAAATATTTGGCTGTCAAATGGCACGTGCCAAATTTTATTATGGTAATCGATGTAGAATTAAATTTGAGGTGGACTTATATCAGCATGTCCTATATCTAACAGATGTACTTTTTGAATTGTTCGCAAGCTTTTGTTGAAAATTATAATTTAACCAAAAAAACTTAGAAGCCTATGAAACAATTGAACAATAAAATGGGTATCGAGTAGCAAATGTATTACATGTTCTTGGTATTATTACTTTATCACATTCTCCATAAATAATAAACAAATCTAAAAGTCTTCGTGGGCGTAATTTAAACGTGCTCTCATTTTTTAATAAAAGAGAATAACTGACATTAATGATTATTTCTAATCATGGGTAAGTTGATGGCAATTTTTACTAAAAATTCTTGGACATTTAAGAAAAGCGCCAATATTTCGAAAAGTTGTAACTTTAACCCCTACAATGCTGATGCTAGAAAAAAGGGAATTTAATTTAACATAATTTGATGTAAAAAAATACAGGGTGTTCCATTTGAAATAAAAAATGCAAACCGTTGCACCTGTCAAATTTTTTATAAAATATCAAATATCTCCGAAACTGCTCGGTTTAGGTATAGGGTGTGCGACATGATTTGACTCAGAATTTTATGTCCATTTCGAAAAGTCGAAAATATATCGGGTGTTCCATTTAAAATAAGCAAGTTGGTATCGATTTCCGGTATTTCCAGAAGTGCCGCCATTTTGAAATTGTTATTTTCGGACTCGCAATGGTCGACTAGGGTAGGGTACCAAATCTCAAATGGCTATCTCATCTGCAAGTGGGAAATATTCTAAAGGCAGCCTTAAAAGAATCACCCTGTATATATATATATATATATATATTTTTTTTTTTTTTGAACATGTGTGGCCCAATTAAAGAACCAGGGACCTCTGAAGTTGTATAATTTTTTTTTCTTAAATAGAATGACTAGATTTTTTTTTATGATTTCTTACTAAGCAAATATTTCTAAGTACAACAGTTCTTTCTGATTGAAGAAATTTCAAAAAATACGAGATACCAACATTTTTTAAATTTTTTTCAAAATGGCCGCGTCACATGAACTGACGTAAGAAAATTACTAAGTAGGCCATACAAATTATTAGTGAGGTTATAGATTTGTCTATGAAGTTAGTTATTTGAATTACTGATAGGTATGACTATTTTTAGGTGTTTCTCAAAAGACGGAATTTCATTTTCATTTTCATTCCTGTAGAGGTTCTATTGAAAATTTTTTAATGGGATGTTTTTTTTTATTAATCAGGAATAATGATTCATAAACTTTAATTTTTTGGCCATTAATCATTTCTTAACGATATCCTTCGTAATAATAAAAGTATTTTTAAAGGTAAGCACAAATTAAACAAGAAATAATTTTAATAAAACTAACAACTATGAGTAAATGAAATAAACAAAATTATTTAAAACCTAAACTATAATAAATCCTCATAAAAATTGTTCAAACTGTTCACCGTTATGATTAATGCACAGAGTAGCGTGGCTTATTCTTGAACGTCTAACATTCTGTAGTTGTTGAGGTATTATTTGTGCAATTTCGTGTCTAACTCTCTCTTCGAGGTCTTACCTTGTGGTTGGAGCAGTCGTGTAGACACTATTTTTGAAATCCATCCAAATAAAAATATCGACTGGGGTTAAGTCAGGAGACCATGCAAGTCATCTGACTGAACCATGACACAGTGGTCCCAAATTGAGTTTTTTGGTTAAAAAATGGCTAGAGAGCGCAAATCTTGTCGGAAATGAAAAATTTTTTTTTAAATTAAAGCTTATCGAAATTCCAACAAATCCTCGGAGCCCGAATTTTGAAAAAAAAAATAATACTTTTTTATTATATCAAGTTAAAGGCCAAAAAAGAAATGTTTTGGCCTTTCTAGATATCTTAGTCTAATTAGATTTTCGTCAAATATTATTGAACCTGTGATATGGTCGCCTAGTACGCCTAACCAAAAATTGAAGCCAAACTGCTTCTGAAACCATCCCTGTCTCATAATATTAGGATTTTCAATTGCCCAATATCGAACGTTGTCCTGATTAAATAACATAAGGTTTGTAAAGATAGATAGATAGATAGACATTTATTGATCTTTAAGCCAATTTACATCGGATAGATAAGTCAAATAAAAAAAGAAAAGAAGGTATATAATTCAAATACACCTATATGATTACACTAAGATATAAATCACAAACATTTTATATATTGCTTAACAAACAACTCAGTAACATTGGTAACAGAAAGGATAAAAATATAAATATAAATTACATAATTATACAAAGAAAGCATAAAATCTAAGGTTAAGATGTCACATTATAAAATTAATACACGTTATACACTTATTCTATTAAGTAATTTGATTATTTTGCTCGGAGAAGGAAATAAATTCCTGAACTGAATAGAATACATTTTCGAGTAAAAGCTTCTTTAGTTTTGATTTGAAGCTAGTCAGTGTGGTTGCACTACTTATTTCCCGAGGTAGCATATTAAAAAAGTAACAGCCAGCGTACTGGGGTGATTTTTTAAAACTTACATAGTTAAATCTTTCCAGGCGTATTTGGTTATTCTTTCTAGTTAGGTGGTCATGAATATCTGAGTTTTTTCTAAATTGGTCTTTGTTTATATAGATATAAACTAATATTTTAAACAAGAAAATACTTGTGAACGTCATAATTTTTTTCTCTTTAAAAATTTGTCTACATGACTGTCTATAATTTAAATTATACATTAGCCGTATAATTCGCTTTTGAGCAATGAATACTCTGCTACTCCCGGCAGCTAGTCCATAAACAATTATATTGTAGCTAATTGTTGGATATATTAATAAATAATAGGCAGGACTTCTCAGTGAGAAGTCCTGAGAAGTCCTTGTTCATTCAGGCAATTTTTCAGGGTTAGTATGGCAAAGTACTGTTCATTTATTTTGGAGCATATGCAGTTAATACAATCATTATAACTTAAATATTCATCTATGATGGTTCCAAGAAATTTACATTGATTACCTACTGTAATGAGGTGATTATTTATGCACAGATTTAAGTCTGCTATTTTTGGTCTTGATAATTTGTGAAACTCAATAGCCATAGTTTTGGAATAATTTATGATGAGCCTATTTTTTTGACACCAATAATCGAATAATGTTCTCATGCAACATTATTTACTTTTTCAATTACCTTTGGAATGCTTGGATCTGAAATTATAATATTTGTATCATCAGCAAAAATAAAAACTTCACCATCTGATATATAGTCTGGAAGATCGTTAATGAACATCAGGAAGATTAGGGGTCCAAGGACACTCCCCTGGGGGATGCCCGAATTGACCTCAAATTCTGCCGACGTTTTATCATGAATTCTGACTAATATTTTACGGTTGTTTAAAAATGAATATATCCATTGCTGTAGCGAGCCCTGTATACCAAGTTTTGATAATTTTTCTGTTACAAAGTTGAAGTTGAGGCTATCAAAAGCGCGGGATAAATAAAAAAATAACCCTACTACATATTCTTTTTTTTCCATTTTTTCATGAATGTATTGCACAAAATTTTGGGTGGCGGTTTCCGTCGAGCGCCCTTCCCTAAATCCGTGTTGGTTATGAGCAAAGATTTTGTGTGTCTCTAGGAATTTGGTTATTCTTATGCAAATAGCTTTTTCCATAATTTTTGATATAATACTTAAAAGGGCAATAGGTCTATAATTTTGAATCAGCAGAGGATCGTCTTTTTTATAAATGGGGATAATAACTGAAATTTTTAGGCGTTTGGGAAATTCTCCAAGTTCAATAGATTTGTTTAAAATTGTGGCTATAATTTTGGACAGTTCACCGCTGCATTTTTTTATTAACGTTGTGGGCACCTCATCGTGACCTGTTGATTTTTTATTTTTTAAATTAGATATTATTTGGCTAATTTCTTCCGCTGTAAAGGGTTCCAACAACAATGGGTCATTCATATGGTTTAAAGATGTTGTACAAGAGTTCGAAATGTTATTACCAAAGTGTTTTTTTAATTGGTCATTTGTTACAGAGCAAAATATTCTCCAAAAATATTTGAGATATCTGTAGCATCGGAAATTAATGTGTTATTGTGATTTATTTTATATTCGAGGGGATTTCTATTTCTATTGAGTTTATTATTTACTATATTCCAAAGGGTTTTTATTTTATTGTCAGAGTGATTTATTATGTTCGAGTAGAAATTTTGTTTTGCAATAATTATATTTCGGTTATATTGTGCTTTAAGCTTTTTATACTGTTCGTTTAATTCCCTATGATTTGGATCAGTTTTTCGAAGCCTATTTGATTTCTTTAAATTATCAGACTCTGTTTTTAATTGGGGAGTGTACCAATTGTTATAACTATTCTGATTTTTTGTTTTGCCTTTTTGCTTTGATTTTGGGAATGATACTTCAAAAGCCAATGAAAAATGATCCCAGAACAGTTCAAAGTAGTTATCAATATTATTACTTTGAGTTAAAGGAAAAGTGAATTTTTTAAAAGGTACTTGAATTCATTTATGCTGCCGGCATTAAATTTCCTGGTAAATAAATTGCTCCTCGTTCCATTGACATTATAAGTATTCGAATCATGAAATTTTATTATTTGTGCAGTGTGGTCTGAGATTCCTGCGTCTATAATACTATAGTTTACTTGACTTTTTACATTAGTTATTAGATGATCTATAGCTGTCGCACTGGTATTTTCTCCGCGGGTTGCAATGCGAGTGGGTTGCCGAATTAAAGATTCCACTCCATATGACTCTAGTATATCACATAATATTTTTTTTCCGTATTATTTTTTAGGATATCAATATTTAAGTCTCCGCATATTATAATTTGTTTGTACGAATTAACCGCAATATCTAATATTTTACAGAACTGAATGAAAAAGGTCTCTATATTCCCTCTAGGGGAGCGATATATATCTATTATACACAGTTGTTTATTTACAAGGATAGCACAGCATTCAATGTCTACTTCAATTGATAAGATATTAATTTCTTTTATTCCTTTACAAACATTTGAGTATTTGCTATTCACAAATATTGCTACCCCACCATGGGTGGTGTTTTTCCTAGTGAATTCTGATATTGCTTGGTAGCCTCTAATTTTTATAGATCTTAAGTTATCTCCTAGTAACCAATGCTCAGTTACAAGAAAGAAATCAACCTTATACTCTTTTAAAAGAACATCTATAAAATTCAATTTGTTGGAAATGCATTGAATATTAATATGCAAAATGTTTCTATTATTAGAGTTATAAGTAGTGCTATCAACCTGATTTAATTCGGTGTATTTGGTGGTTCCGAGGCTTGGAGTGGAAAATTTTTCCCTTTAAAAATAAATCTGTTCACTAGCGCACCGTCCGGCCAAATGTCGGGGTTGTAAACTTCACGAACATGGTTTATTGGGAAGGTTACCATCATGGAACAGGTTTTTTCATTATTAAATAGTGAATCGCACTTAAAAGGAATGTGCGACGCTGTTTTCGAGAGGAAGTTACATAATTCCTGGGGTGTAGTGGAGAGGTTCAGTCTGTAGACATGGAGATATCCTAATTTTGGAACTGCCTTTACAGAGGAAACATTTTTGTTAGATCCTATGATGGGTTTTCTGTGACTTGTAGTATATTTATTATGTTTATTCTTTGTTTCCGCACGTTTTATAGCATTTGACACTTCCTCCACTGTAAAAACGTGTTGGTTTTTATCGGAATTTTTTTGTACGTCCTGGCTCTTATTTCTTGGTAGTTGTTTATTATTTTTATAAGATACTTTTTGCCAGGAACTCGCTTCATTACCCTGATTTAAATTTGCTTTACCTGGTGTTCTGCTTGATTGACTTGTTTTAGCGGCTTCGAATACTTTTTGCTGACTCTTATCTGAGTTTGCGATAGCAATTGGTATTTCAGATACTGTTTTATTTTCTCCATTGTCAACTTTTGACTTTAGTAGAGTTATTATGTATTCTAGGTCATTGATCCTTTGGTGTAGAACTTGAATATTGTTTTCCATTAGTACTTTTTCACTAGTGTAGTTTTTTAGGCTATAATATGTTTTTACGCATTTTATTTTATCACATTTCACTTCATCGTGGGGACCACTCTCACTGATGTTTTTATTTTCATGGTTAGTAAGATTAACCGTGCGATATTTTTTAAAATATTTAATTAGAACATCATTGTTGATGCCTTCTGGCAGTCTAGTATTAATTATAATGTCTATTAACTCCGCTTTTTTTAGTTTATCGAGCTCGCGAGGAATAGACGGGTCGACACGGTCTCCCATCTTCCCTAAATCTCGATTCATTAGGGAACAAAATGTATTTGATAAAATTCTCACTTCTTAGTTGGCGGAACTCGTTGATAATCATTCTCATACAAAAATTGATACAATTTATATTTATAAGAATCATAGCCGTGTTTCTTTAAAATTTTCCTGGATGATTCTTTGGAAACTGGTCATTCACGTTCAATTTATCTTATCGAAATAGTTGGGTTAACATGGACTAAGTCTAATAATATATTAATTTCCGTTTCTTCATTCACAATAAATCTTTCTTCACTTTCTATATCAGGTTCGGTTTTAAATGGATGTTTCAACGGGGCGAAATAGTTTCTCGGAGATTGTTTTCTTTCTGGATATCTCTGTCCATACAGAGTTTGTGCTCTAGTTGCATTATCTCTTCAGAAGTAATCAACATGTCAACTTTTTCATCTCTTGAATATTTTCAGTCATTTTATATTAATTTACTTGTTTATAACAAATTTAATAAACTTACTCCAGATAATCAGTGAGTAATATCAAGAATAATTCAATTGTTGCGAATGTCTGTCATTTTCATGGACATCTGCAATTTTATATTTAAATGTAGATAGAAAATTATCTGTTGGCGCCTACCTTTTAAAAATACTTTTATTATTACGAAGGATACCTACCGTTAAAATTAAAGTTTATGAATAATTATTTCAGATTAAAAAACAGAAAATAGCACGGTCCCATTAAGATATTTTCAATAGACCTCTATAAAAATGAAAATGAAAATTAAATTCTGTCTTTTTATGAAAACGCAAAAATAGTTATACCCATCAGTAAATCAAATAACTATTTTGTTCTTTACAGAGAAGTCTACAATCTTACTAATAATTTCCATAGCCTGCTTAGTAATTTTCTTATGTCGCGTTCATCTGACGAGACCATTTTGAAAAAAAATAAAAAATTGAATATCAGAGACGGGATAATAAGGTGGAAGTGGAAGTTGGGATTATCTGATATTCTATGCACTTTACACATTAATTAATTAACTAAAATGCTATATTGGCCTATACCAAAGGGTAAAGTAGAAAAATTATTAATAATATAAGTTCATCGTATGTGTCGCGATTCTACGCACATTACAATACCTATACAACTGTACTGTTTTAAAAATGAATAGTTAAATTAATTTCTATCGGTGCGGTAGTGTCCCCTATTATCAAAATTAAAAATTACTGAAATGATTACAAAAACCAATAAAAGCTAAAGATGCGGCCACACCAGTATGGAAGTAAGTTTGTGTACTTGTGTTTGTCTCCTACCTTCTGTTATTGTAATGACTGGATCAATTTATATACGATTTTCATCATTTGATTTGGTATTTCTACAATAAGGTTTATATGTAGGTATATAATGCCTGTAATTTCGGCCGTCATCTTGGTTTCGCCGTATTGAAATGTCAAACTTTGCCCGATCGAGACGAAATTAAAAACGTATTTGTAATTTCGCACTTCAAGTACGAATTCAGACCATCGACTGATTAACGTGCATCTCCTGTCAGCTTAACATTTGAAATAGAGTCTTACCTTCCATGTGGCATTTCTAGTGGACTTTGTCCTCACCTTATATTAAATTAGACTTTCTGTGGATCTATTACGGCTCTCTCACCCTTATATGCCTCACATGGTTTTAGACGGCCATTTACGAGAATTATGGGTCAACAAATACGTAGAGAGCCTCTGGAAAAATTTTAAAAGAAACATTTCAAAATGTGCTTTATATAACGTGCTCAGCGTATAGGCCTCATAAAATTGCTCACACTATTCGTAATCTTTATAAATTAATATCTAGCATAAAAAAAGTTTCTCTTAAAGCACCAAGTCGTATACGGTTATTCCATAAACACAAGGAGGGAACTTGCAGCAGCTTTGATGGCGTCAAATAAGAACTAAAGTAGTTGAATTCAGATGACTCAGTTGCTGTTTTACAAAACAAAGTCCATACACGGAAATTTTTCAGTAATTCCTTTAACAATATGCGAGCTCGAATGTAAGCTAAAAACATAGATTCACTATGGTGGATGCAATAGTATTCTATTGGATCATTCATAATACTTTTTCAATTGTAGGAAACATGACTTAGATAGTAAAACCAAAATTTTAAACTGTTGTAAAATTAAGGTTAGGATTTCTGTCAGTTACATCTGTTAACGTTGAATAATATTTCTCACAGTATAATGGGTTTTTAGTGAGAGGCTCCAATGACTAACTCCAAAACATTTTGAACAAATATTAGTGATATACTTTTTCTCTTATGACTAGTAGTTAAACATACCCGAGTGTATTAGTGTTATTAAAAAATATTATTTTGGGTATTCAGCAGATAACTTTCAAAGAAAACATTCGTTTCTTTCATATACCATTGGTGCAAGTCTGACCAAAAAAGGAAGATCAACAAGACTCCCCCTACGGTGACTTGTCGACTTCTTTCATACACCTACCATATCTAAGATTCAGCATGAAAAGCAATAAAACAACCACTCTTTCTATATATTGATGATTCAAGGCTGATAATGCTAATATAAAGTATCTCTAGCCCTACCTAGAGGATACTATATCACAATCAAACGTTCATTACATTTCAAAGTCAAGAAAATACTAAAAAGCACAAAAAAAATAGTTATAAAATTTCGCTCACCGCATGCATGTCCAATAATTGAAGTGTATAATATTTTCGATGGATTAATTCCTTTAAACATTGTACAATCTTTTTCGTTCTCTTTAGAACTCGTCAGAAGGATATAAATTCAATTCGAAATAAAAGTTACTATTAGAAAATAAAAATGAAATATTTTCATGTCAAAAAACTGACAGGAAGACATCTATTTACTTGACAAATATATTAAAAATAACAAAAAACAAACATTCCTTTAGAGCCCCAAAACTCGTCTAGTTTAATAAATAAATACCTATTATTTCTGCTTACATTATTGTTAAAAAATATTATTTTGGATATTCAGCAGATAACTTTCAAAGAAAACATTCGTTTCTTTCATATACCATTGGTGCAAGTCTGACCAAAAAAGGAAGATCAACAAGACTCCCCCCTACGGTGACTTGTCGACTTCTTTCATACACCTACCATATCTAAGATTCAGCATGAAAAGCAATAAAACAACCACTCTTTCTATATATTGATGATTCAAGTCTGATCATGCTAATATATATAATATTAAGTATCTCTACCTAGAGGATACTATGTCACAATCAAACGTTTATCACATTTTAAAGTCAAGAAAATACTAAAAAGCACAAAGAAAATAGTTATAAAATTTCGCTCACCGCATGCATGTCCAATAATTGAAGTATATCATATTTTCGATGGATTAATTCCTTTAAACATTGTACATGCATGCGGTGAGCGAAATTTTATAACTATTTTCTTTGTGCTTTTTAGTATTTTCTTGACTTTGAAATGTAATAAACGCTTGATTGGGATATAGGTAGGGCTAGAGATACTTAATATTATATATATTAGCATGATCAGACTTGAATCATCAATATATAAGAAAGAGTGGTTATTTTATTGCTTTTCGTGCTGAATCTTAGATATGGTAGGTATATGAAAGAAGTCGACAAGTCAACGTAGGGGGGAGTCTTGTTGATCTTCCTTTTTTGGTCAGACTTGCACCAATGGTATATGAAAGAAACGAATGTTTTCTTTGAAAGTTATCTGCTGAATACCCAAAATAATATTTATTAACAATGATGTAAGCAGAAATAATAGGTATTTATTTATTATATTAGTGCTATATTCATCAATACCTCCAACCCTCTTTGAGAGAGTGTTTATAATAATTTATTCGTATTAACTTTGAATGTTACGGGATTTACAAGAAACTACAAAATAAAATATTGTGTCACAAGTGCATGTTTATTTTTATGTTGTGGCAACACTTACAGTCAACGTTGGTTTTAACGTCAGTTATAGCTGCGACTAGAGTCTAATAATAATCTACATAAACCGATCGTTATTCATATATTCTTTTACCCTTTCTTTCCTTTCAAATAAAATAACAAGCGTAATGAAAGTTCCTACGTGTTAAATAAAAATAACATACTAAGAGTACTAATAGGAAAATAGCCCAATTTATAAAATCGATGGAGGGTGAATGTGAATCTGAAAATTTCCCGAGGATACGTGAAGTAATATCAACGTCAGCACAAATTATTTTCTCTTGGATTTCTATTTTTTACCATGAAAGGTGAAACCGTCGAAGTAAATTCCTTTGTTGTTAGTTTTTCTTCTTAATTGAATAAAAATAAGATTTCTTTATAATTGAGAAAAATAGTAAAATAATATTTTGTAATTAAATTATTTTTCCTTTGTGGTAGAACGGTCAAGTCCATATTGAAGTACACTTTCTTAAGAATCATGTTTTGTAATTATAGGTATATGTGTAACTGGGTATTTTTATATTAAAAAAGGCAACTTGAAAAAAAAATTGGCTAATAATAACGAAATGACTTCTAGTGGAATGCACGTTGACGAAAAAGTTAAGTTATTATGGAGAAACTATAATCATAAATGAAGTTCTATGTCACTTCTTTTGTTATGAAAAATTATTTTTTACTAGCAAAATTTTAATTATCTTGGTCTGAAAACATTCAGCAGTTAAGAGGTTTTTGACGACACTGATTACAAGTCTATTAAATAAATTAATGAATAAAGTGGTGGCTACAAAATAGCAGAATGAACGACCAAAATACAAAATTTTATAATTATAAATATTTCATATCAGAAGTCATATCCTCTCTGGCACGGGTGTTTTTATTATTTTGGACAAATAAAAAGACGTTAAAAAATATAAATGCAAGATGGCAGATCCAAAATTACCTTAATATCAAAATAATACTATATTCGATAAGTTAAAAAAGAAATTGTGCAAAATTTGATAAGTAATTACAAATATTCGATTAATAAAATCTGAAATATAATATGAAAGTTTATTAATTTTAAAAGTGCATTTTAAACTAAAAAACATTTATTTTTATAGAAATACAATTTGCTGAAAAAATTAAAAAAAAATTAAATTCCACATCGTGATACATAAATAACTATTAGCTTATGATACAAAATTAAAAATATTTATTTCTGTATCCTTTTCTTTTGTATCTATTTCTCTGAAGGAACCATCGGCAATCTCCCATCATGATGGCGTTTCATTTAGCCTGATAAGGCAGGGTTAATAGCAATTTTTCAAACTTAAATTTACTAACTTTTCCAGATCTTCCAGGGCTCTTGGAAGTTATTTCCAGGGCTAATAAAGAAAAACTGTTTACTATTTAATGAAATGTTGGAGCCTATAATTCGTAGTTTTATATTGTGAGCATTAAAAATTTTCGCTATCCCTGACGTATGAAAATTACTAAAATTCTATGATTTTTCAATAAATTCTCCAAATTCCCTGACGTTTCCTGACATTTTTAGGAAACTTCAAATTCTCAGGTTTTTTCAGGTTTTCCAGATCACTATGAACCCTGGATAACTGTTTTATGTTAACTATATCTTGGTTGAATCTTTCACCCTGTTCATTGCTGACAGACAAGAATCAAGGAAGAAAAGTCTAGATGTGAATGCAAAAAGTAGTATAGTTTAAGCGACATTGTGACTTTCATTTCTTTGTTATGCTTCAGAAGCCGGTTTACCAATGTGTTATAGTTATTACTTTTCTGTTCCCTAAAAATCCTTGTGCAACATCTCTAAACCATTTTCAGGCTTTCAATTGAACCTGTGCTAATATGTAAGAGGAAATAAAACAGCTGTAACTTAAAAACTATAAGTACTAAAAATTATTTTTAGTCATATTTGTATTAAGCAATCAATATAAAAGAATTTACAATCACAAGTTTAAACTGCAGTGTCTGTGCGTCTGTGTTATGTGTATCATAGCTATTCAGTATTGTATAAAACTTTTCATTATTTTCATATGCTTGTAAGAAGATAAAAACCTTTCTTCACTGACATAATAGTACAATAACTAGAGATTTTAACTTCGGGATAACGTCATATTAATTAGATTTCGTTCATTTTTGGCAACTTAATAGTAAATGCATCAAAGAAAAGTTATACTCTGGGGCTTGCTAATTTATAGGAGGTGGATGCCACTCCAAAACAAAAACGTTGGAGCTGAAAGATAATTAAATTTTAAGAAGAAAAGGTTCTATGCAACTTTCCATATAAATTAATAGTCTTTAAGTTGTAACGACTAGAAAATTGGGATTTTAGCTTGAAAAAGAGGTATTTCAAATGTGTCTTTGTTAAATAATTCGAAATATATTGCATTGAACGAAAACATGCTAGAAACAAAAGAAAGCTACTAAATTGAGGATCAATTTCGCTTTTTTCTAATTTCTGTAGAGTTAATGGTTTCAGAGATTTAGAAGTATAAAGGTGGCGTCCGAAAGTGTATAAGACGAATTATTTAGTTTAAATGTTAAATATCTTAGAAACTATGGCACTTACGTTAAAAACGTTAACAATCAAAATGAAAGTCCATTGATTAGGCTTTCAAAAGATTTTTTTGTTTATTTATATAGCACAAAGAACAAAAAAGTTGTGAGAGAAACAATGTACAATGTACTTTTGCAAACTTTTTTAATAGAAACGTCGCCATTTTGTTAATGTAAGTAGTCAACAAAAAAAATATACTCCCAGATACCGTTTTTCGTTAATATATAATGTGACCTAGACGCTCAAATTTTTTCGTCCGCGTACAGTGCTTGCTTTAGAAAATGATTGCATTTAAAAAGAGATTTAAAAAAACGTAACATTTTTGTTTCTTTGCAAATATCTCAATAAAATTCAGTTTTAGCGAAAAAATGGTGGACATCAAAACTGAAGCTTATAAACTTACAATGAATCTTTTTCTTTTTTAATTTTTGTGTCGGATTGATAGTTTCGAAGATATTTAATTTTATAGATGGCATCCGATGCTTTTCAGGATGAAAGTATTTGGTTTAAATATTGAATATCTTAGAAACTGTGACAATTCCATAAAAAAATTCTAATAAACAAAATCAATCTTTAATATGACTTTTTGTTTGTTTCTACATCACAAAAAATAAAGAAGTTATGGTCGATGTAATGTGCGTTTTTACATTTATTTAACAAAATGTCGCCATTTTGTTATTTTTATTGCTAAACAATTATTTCTTTTTCAAATATGCTGTTTCAGTTAATATATAGCATCAGCTAGAAGCTTATTTTTTTGTTCGTTTTAAACACTTGTTTTAGAAAAAAATTCTATTCATTATATTAGAGCCGCCATTTTGGATTTTTTTATTTTAACTTCAGATTCGTAATCAGGATCTCAAAAACATAACCACCCTATGTTTCGAAAATAAATTAGTAATACTTTTTCAAATATTGAATATTTAAATTTAGGGGCGGTTTTCACCCCTTGAGGGTGAGAGCAAGTATCCGGACCACATAGAAACTGAAGACGATACTTTTAGTTACAATAATAACCCATAAAGAAAAATTATCATTACATATGAAATTATTACGAACTTTTACATATTTTTTACCTCTAGATACTGTACTATGATGGAAGTTTCTTATGCCATATAAATTACTTACAAATCTCTAAGATCATAAAACTTTTATTTATTATTTGTACTTAGTTAGGATCACAAAAACACCCAGAAGCTTTTTGAAACTGTGTTTTTGTGTCTCCATGGCCCCTCGCACCGACTTTCGTATAAGATAAGAATATAAAGACTTTTCTTCTGTTCTGTTGATTCGGGGTGTTAAACCCTACATTTTAGTGGCGTTTTTTGTGTGTACTGTATGAATGATATACTTTATCTTCGAAAGAGACTAGACTGACTTGAAAGTCATAATTTTGTATTTGATCATAATCCATTCCTCCATATTACTACACCTATATAATTGGTCTAGCACTAACAGTTTCTTAGATAAAAATTGTATTCTTTAATATTGATTAAAAATTTGAAATTTATACCATATTTCAATATTGTCATTTGTCTACCACTTTTGGCTGCTTGCAACACTTAGTCCTATTCATTGCCCTCTACCACACTTTAGATTTCTTAATAAAAGGATCGGAGGATCGGTATTGCTATAGAAAATACGTCTTATGAAATAACGTAGCTCATACGACGTAGGTCGCCGCAGTATACGAACCCATCACAAATTCTCATTCACCCCAAAATATATCTGACGTGTCATTCAAAGCACGTTTTGTTAAATCCAAAGTTTGGAACTTTCTGATTATTTAATATCTGTGTGGCATACAATTTATTTAAAATAAGTTATAAAATTAGGCCATGCAGAGGTGAAGTAGCAATCGTATAATATGGCGAATGCGCCGGAGCCAAAGGCATTGTTATGGGCGCGGCATTATAGTCCACGCAAATTAGACTTTTTAGGAGAAAAAATTCATATACAAATTATATTTGGGTTATGTATAGTTCATAGGAGTAGAATTAAGGATCCGAAGAGTTCCCACCTTATCCGTTGATGGAAACACTTTTTTGGGGCGAACAACCACCCCCAGACGGGACTTAGTTACGGTTATTCTCATTTTTCTTCGGATCCGTCGTTCCCACGAAAAACAGGTGTAGGAATAAAAATATTCTTCATTAATTTCTACATAAAAAAAAGTTCGATGGTCGATTTGCGTACTCCCCGCCGTTTTCTCACTATCGACGTTCATAGTAATTGGATTTTGGAGCGCTCGGTGAAAAACCGGTGGTACGCAATTTTTCACAGCGAATATCTCCGAAACGGCTACTTTGACGTCAAAAATGGTTATAATGAAACTTGTAGAGCGGATTCTCCTCTACAAGAGTTATCTTGTACTTTTCCTTTTTTATTATTATTTTTGTTGTATTGGCTCGCTTTTTTCGAGGATACGCACTTTGTAATATGACCTCGTTTCGGTCTCGGTGCGTTTTTTTTGTAAGTGGTTTCCCCTGTAGGCCTATTCCACTGTCGTCATTGTCGGTTTCAGTTGTCGATAGGGTTTTCTTCAATCAACTCATCTTCGGTAGGTGAATTTAAGCAGCCTTGTCCGTGACAGTTGGAGCACATGGTTGAGCAGCGCAATCCTATTTTTACACACCCGCATCGTTTCCCGCAACCCATCCTGCAGTTGCAAGATATAAGTTGTAGAACGGAAGACGGAGCTGGTGCATCAGGTGTAAAAATGGGTAAAAGAACGGTGCCAGTTTTCTTCCAACCCCATTGTGTCGGATCAAGGTTTATTCCTCTCCATAACTGAATTTGTTGAAAAACCCTAAAAGCATGCTGATAAGAAGCGGCAGACGTTGGCGGTAGTCTCGATAATAGTACAGCGTTACTTGATTTCCCAACCAATTTATTGAATGTGAGAAATCTACGTCTATTTAAAGATTTCTCTTTCTTTGGAGCTTTATATAACGCCATCGTGAAACGCTCTCCAGCAGTTGCGACTTCTTCTTTTGTTGATTGAGGGTTGTTAAATATAGGCACAATGTCATCCAAATCTCTTCTGTTATTAATTATAGTTACAGTTTGTGCTTTGCCTTTACCGAACAAAGCAGAAGTAGTGCCGCAACCACTAAATGCATGTGCAAACAGCACAGTTTCCTTACAGTTTCTCAAGACATCCGAGGACTGTAAATCGCGAGAACTGTATATCCTCTCCTTTATGTTTCCCTGGGATTCTCTAAAAAGTCGAGTGTCTTTATGTTGAGGAGAAAAGGCTATAATGAGCACGAGAAGATCGACGTCCTGTCCAACGATGAAAACTGCCTCATACTGCTGACATTTCTCGATCGCAGTTTGCACGATGAGCAAGTCGGCATCATCTTCCGCAATGAGCGTATTAATTCCTTCTTCTGTGAGCTGCGAAATGAAACATATTGTGGTGATTGCTGAGAAATTTTTTTTTTGGGCGAAAAGAAATAATAAATATTAAAATTATGAAGTACACGTTGTGGATACAAGCGAGAAAATTCAACAAAAATAATAATAAAAAAGAAAAGTACAATATGAATCTTGTAGAGGAGAATCCGCTCTACAAGTTTCATTATAACCATTTTTGACGTCGAATATCTCCGAACGGCTAGTTCGGAGATATTCGCTGTGAAAAATCGCGTAGCATCGATTAGTCGCCGAGCGCTCCAAACTACCCCCATCCATGAACGTCGATAGCGAGAAAACGGCGGGGGTACTCAAATCGACCACAGAACTTTTTTGTGTAGAATTTAATGACGAATATTTTTGTTCCTATACCGTTTTTCGTGGGAATGACGGATTCGAAGAAAAATGAGAATAATCGTAACTAACTCCTGTCTAGGGGTGGTTTTTCGCCCCAAAAGGGTGTTTCCATCAACGGGTAAGGTGGGAACTTTTCGGATCCTTACTTCTACCCGTATGAACTATGCATGGCCCAAATATAATTTGTATATGATTTTTTTCTTCTATTCGCTATTTTTTCGTCTAATTTGCGTGGACTATTATACAAACTACAAAAAATGCATTCTAGAAATACTGATAATTTCAACGAACTCAGGTGAAATCACAATTTTATAAAACTGTTAATGAAAGTTAAAATTTCGATACAATTGACTTATATTTTATTTAGGTATAAAAGTTTCGTCAATGCTGCGACAATAAATGGCTATGAATAACTATCATCCTTGGTACCTGCAGCCGATACAGTTACATGTCACTTAAAAAGAATGTATCAACAGATCCAGTTATGGCTAGAAAATGACATATTGTCGCGGAATGGGGATGAAAGTATAATAATAACACAGCCCCATACACAAAAAAAAAGTTCTGTGCAGCAGACCAAATTATATGGATATGGTGTATTTTTCGACATTGAATCCGATCCGTGGTCCAAAAAAAAATCTATCATGTCAGTTTTCTTTTAGTCAAAACATCCCTTAAAATGGTGGAAAATCATAGAAATAATGTAATAACTCTTAATGAAGTGTGAAAAATTGTAGATGTTTTGTAGTCGAGAGTAGAGAATATAAATTCGAGCCACAGTAAGCTATTTTTATAAATTGAACCGAAATCTGCTCTTATGGGGGAGTGAAAACTACCCCTAAAACTCAAAAGATGCAGGTGAGTGTAAATAACATGTACAAAGGCGAAATTTTTGTATCTTAGTGCAAAATATTTGATTCTGGTGCGACAACTAGCCGTTACTCTCAAAGGGTAGAGATTCAATCCCATGGAAGGTTAAAACTACCCCCACCCTTCATAGGTTTCAAAACGAAAAAAAAAATTCAGGCAAGGTGAACAGATATGGAGTAAATTCATTCCAACCACCAATACATGACTACACTCAAAGAAATAGTATGGGTAAATTCAACAAATAAAATTGTTAACTAACAATATCGTTAATTTTGTGAAACTAAATTATATTGATGGTATTTTTAAACAAAAGGTGATTGTTATTTTAATTAATAAAAAGTTGTCGTACCACAAAACAAACATTAACTTAAAAAATAGATGAATAAAACTATTATTTTTTTTCGTCTGACTATTATTTTGTTGAATTCTGTCAAATTAAACTAGATAATAGTATATTTTATTTTTAACTATTGTCGAATTGTAATTGTAAACCCAGTAGCAGTTTGCTCTACTATTATAGTTGACAGATAAATCAATATTATTGTAGAGTTAACCCGCAGTTCTGTTTACACAAACATAACATCGTTCTGCCATCCACTTTGATGAATTAAGACGTCGCATCAGCGCTTTTGTTTGCAAATAGTATGGGTTAAATCAATCAAAAAAATAGTATATATATTTGTTCATTTTGTTAAATTGAAGTATATTTAATAGTATTTTTAAACAAAAGGTGTTTGTCACACAACAAAATAAACATTAACTTAAAAAATAGGTGCAAAAAACTATAATTTATTCACCTTACTAATACTTTGTTGAATTTTGTCAAATGAAACTAGATAAATAATAGACTTTATTTTTAAGTATTATCGAATTGTAATTCTAACCCAATATTAGTTCGCTGTATTATTGTACTTGGTAGACAAACCAATATTATTATCGTCTTCTAGAAGTTCTAAAAGGGAATTACCATAAAATTTGCTTGCTTACCACGTAGTCTATTACAGAAATTATTCCTAGATGACGCCACATACAAATCACTGAGAATAATCAATCATGCATGATCTTATACTCTTATGAATTTATAGAAAATTAATAACATGATTGCAATGTTCAAATTCTCTCAGGGATCATCGATATATTTGCATGGATCTTATAAACGATCTCTAATCTTTGGTTTGGGTCGTCTGATGTCTCAATACTGAGATTAAAAAACAAAGTCGTTGTACTATTTAATTGTAGACCAAATTGAAAATGGTTAGTGAACATAAAAAAATGTCATTGTTCTATTTAATTTGTTGTTCTACAAGAAGATATGAACTACTATTTGTGTACGAAAACAAAGTTGTTGTATGACTATTCTTTTCTGATTGATTTAACTATGAAACTAGATAGGCGCGATTTCATATGCTCTTTTTGGTTGAATTCACCTATCATTTACTTTGAGTGTAGAGACTACCCTATGCTCAAATGTTACATATGGGTGCTATTAAAATTCGGAAAGGGTCAAATACTTGTAGCTCATTGTGCCAAATATGTAAATCTGGTACGATAATCACCCAATATTTTTAATAAGAGCGGATTTGGGTTTAATTTATAAAAATATATTACTGTGGCTCGAATTTATATTCTCTACTCTCCACCCTATTGTGGTGGGGGGTAAAAACTACCCCCACATAAGGACGGAAATAGATAGACGGAAATAGAATTAATTTAATATATGGCTTACATAGATAGAAAGAAATGGTCACTGATAACATCCTATATCTGTGACTAAGAAGAAAAAGGAAAAGAAAACCACGAAAAAGATATTTTGATGATAAGAGAGAAAAATCATAAGAAAAGAAAGTATTTGGATTGATGGTAGAAAGTATGATATAAATGGGAAAAAATAGCTTTACACAGATTAAAAGATAGATAAGTTGATAAATGTTAAGATAAACAGTTGAATAAGCAGGTATGGTATAATAAATAAAACACAATTGGTTAATGCTTAATGTATGAATTTACTCCATTTTTATCTACCCTGCCTAAAATTACAAATTACTGAATTTTTGTTCCAGGATACTAGAAATAATGAAATCCGTCCGTCTATGGGGGTAGTTTTTACTCCTCCCTCCCAATAGAGGTAATTTTCAACATTATTAAGATTGGGTGGTTGTCGTACCAGATTTGTATATTTGGCACGATGGGATACAAGTATTTGACACTTTCCGAATTTTAATAGCACCTATATGCATAATTTGAGAATGCGGGTAGCTCTTACTAAGGGTAGACTCTAGTCATGTGTCGGTGGTTAGAACGAATTCACTACATATCTGTTCACCCTGCTTAAGACTAGAAATTTGTTTTCCCGTTTTGAAACCTGTGAGGGGTGGGGGTAGTTTTAACCCTCCATAAGGTTTATTCTCTACCCTTTGAGAGTAATGGCTGGTTGTCGCACCAGAGTCAAATATTTTGCATTAAGATATACAAAAATTTGGCCTTTGCACATGTTATTCACACTCACCTGCGTCTTTTGAGTATTAGCGGTAGTTTTCACGCCCCATAAGGGCGAATTTCGGTTTAATTTATAGAAATAGCTTACTGTGGCTCGAATTTATATTCTCTACTGTCGACTACAAAACACCTACCATTTCTCACTCTCCATTACGAGTTATTACATTATTTCTGTGATTTTACACCATTTTAAGGGATGTTTTTGACTAAAAAACAAAACTGACATAACAGATTTTTGTTTAACTACTGATTCGGATTTAGCGTCGAAAAATAAACCATATCCATATTATTTGGTCCGCTGGACAGAACTTTTTTTGTTGTGTGGCTGTGTAATCAACCATTAACATGAATTACAATAAAAGAACAGCCTGCTCCAGAAAATCTAAAGCAATTTTTTGCAACTGCAAGACAGAATGTGTATCTACTTCCTCCATCCCACTAATTAGGCCAGGCAACGAATGCTCAAAAAATGGTGTAGAGGGAAATTTTAGGGACAGAAAATTGACTTCGGAACTTTGTTTGAACTAGTTTGGAGATGAACATATCAAAATTTCCCACTCCTAGGTGGTGAGCGGGGTGGGAGGGGGCACTTTAAAGGTCCCATTTTTTGTTTTTTCACTTATATCTCGGAAACTATGCGTCGTATGGAAAAAGGTAATCTATGCAAAATTAAACATAATTAAATTTTCTACAAGAATGTCTTCTTCCTATGTATTATAGTTTACGAGATATTCGCCAGCCAAAATAGATAATTTAAAAAAAGTGTTAGGTACCTTGAATATTTCTATCAAAGCGGTTTACCGTGGTCTGCTAATAAATCATAGTCACAAAACAATCTTTATTTTACAGCACTCGACGTATTTACTAACGGAATATTTTGTCAAAATCTATGCATTTCTTAAATATACAGTGTGACTCACATAAAATGAAGACGCCCTTATAACTTTTTTATTTTGTTTCCGATTTGAATCAAACTTTACTGAAGTATAGAACTAATTAGAATCTACTTATGACCAGAAAAACATTCGCCTGCTACAAAGGCATAGCCTTCTGTGGTACCAAAATATGCTGAAAAAATAAAAACATTTTGATTGTTAAAAATTCTAAAAAATGCATCGGATCGGCGTCACAACTGTAAATGCACCAAAATTTGATTTGGTTATGAATGGGGGATTTTTCATACATAAGCTCATCTGGGGTCCTCAGTTTCCTCAATTTGTGGTGGATACGAGAAATATTTTTCAGCATATTTTGGTACCACAGGTGGCTTTGCCTTTGTAGCAGGCGAATGTTTTTCTGGTCACAAGTAGATCCTAATTTGTTCTACACTTGAGTAAAATTTGATTCAAATCGGAAACAAAATAAATAAGTTATAAGGGCGTCTTCATTTTAAGTGAGTCGCACTGTATATTTAAGGAAATGCATGGATTTCGACAAAATATTGCGTTAGTAAATACGTCGAGTGTTGTAAAATAAAGATTGTTTTGTGACTGTGATTTATTAGCACACCAGGGTAAACCGCTTTGATTGAAATATTCAAGGGACCTAATACTTTTTTTTAATTATCAATTTTGGCTGGCGAATATCTCGTTAATTATGTTCAATTTTGCATAGATTATCTTTTTCCATACGACGCATAGTTTCCGAGATATAAGCGAAAAACCAAAAAATGGGACCTTTAAAGTGCCCCCCCCCCCGCTCACCACCCAGGAGTGGGGACTTTTGATATGTTCATCTCCAGACTAGTCCAAACGAAGTTCCGAAGTCAAATTTTCTGTCTCTAAAATTTCCCTCTATAATCATTCGTTGCTTGGTCTAAATTTTAGAAACAAATTATTCAGTAGACAAAAAGTTTTCAAAAATTAATGATGAAATATAACCGTTTGAGAAAATATTTCGCAATAATAATAATTTTTTAAAATTACACAGGCCCACAAAAAAAAAGTTGTCTGCGCCGGGGTACTGACCATACCTATCCCTATCCCTTGTATTTTGAGCTTCTGAATACGAATCTGACCTTAGTTTTTCCCCATGACGTCAGGTTTTTTTTAACAGCAAATAAATATATAAATATTACGATTCAACAGACTTTTTTTGCTGTTAAAAAAAACCGGACGTGTTGGGGAATAACTAAGGTCAGATTCATACTCAGCGGTTCAAAATACAAGGGATAGGTGTGGTCAGTACCCCCGCGCAGACCACTTTTTCCTGTTACCACTGTACCACACTCAGTGTGGCACAATCCTACACAATCCTACTGACCACACCTATCCCTTGTATTTTGAGCCGCTGAACACGAATCTGATCTTAGTTTTTCCCAGGCACGTCAGGTTTTTCTTTTAACAGCAAATAAATATATAAGTATTAGACTTTTTTGCTTTAGAAAAAAAAAACCTGACGTATAGGGAAAAAATTAAGGCCAGATTCGTGTTCAGCGGGTCAAAATACAAGGGATAGGTATGCTCAATACCCCGGCGCAGACAACTTTTCTTTTTTGTGGGCCTGTGTTATTTAAACCTCCTTTTCGAGTTCGCCGTTTTCTTTTTTTTTATTTTTGACCTTTTTGCAGTAAGCGAAGAAAAGAAATCCTTGCTTTTAACAGTGTGCTAATAGCATTTTTTATATCTTTTTTGAAAATTTATTTATTTTTTGTGACACCATGAAAAATATAAGTAAATATTTGCTTCGGTAATTAAGGAAAATAATATTTTCTTAATTTTTAAAATTGTGTTAATTTAACAATGACTTGTTTAAACAGTTCATGAAGCAAAACCACGTATTTTTTATTGGACAAAAATCTTTAAAAAATATCATTAGAAACCTTTGCAAAAGGTTCATCAAAATCGGTTTTGGTAAACTGTTTTCCGATATTTTATATGTTCTACGTCTAATGTGACTGTTAACTAATGATTCCAGTAAAACCGCTGCCCAAGGAATCACTACTTCCACATTCAGATTTTCTATCCAAGTCTCACACAACGAAAACATTTTGTATGTGGAAATAATTGTTTATGGAACTTTAATAATATAATATTTGAAATCGTCTACCCCAAAAACCCATAAAACGATATCCCACATCGGTAGTAGGGTGGGGGTGGTGATAGGGGGGTGGTAGTAGAGGTAGATGAAGTAAAAAAATATTTTGAAGTTTTTGGTTCTTGTACACACATTAAATCACATTTTTTTGTATCCCCTGTAATAATGGGGTGGGGGTAGTAATGGGGGTGGCTAATGCCAAAAATTTTTTTGAGACCTTAGCTTCTCTGGTATATACTAAATGCTAATTTTATGGAGTCTTATCTGCTTTGTTTACCGATTTACCCCCTATTTACCCCAATTTGTCCCCCAACTCTTCGATGGAATAAGATGAAAATAAAATCCAGTTCCAGATCCCGTTAAAGTACATACGTGTACCAAATTTCAAGTCAATATCTTAAACGGTTCCAGAGTAATCGTGCGCACAAGAAAAGTTACAGCCTAACAGACCGACAGACAGAATTTTTTTTTGGACAATAAAAATTTTCAAATTTTTTTTTGTCGTTACTATACTTCCACTGTGTAATTAAGTTTTATAGCCGACAAAAGGACCCCGCAGAATCCTTATGGGAAATGGTTTTCGGTAAAATTCTCTGAAACTGGATTCTGGTAGTTTTTGATGTGTAGAACAAAAGTTCTCCAGGGTACTGTCCTAAAAACTCATGGTTTTGAGATATAGCCCTCTGAAGTTGGACTTTACGTGCATTCTGCAGCATAGTTAAGAGGTTAAGAGTTAAGAGAAAGAAATATAAGCCAGACTCAGTAAAGAAAAAGCATGACTCGATTCTTCAAGTGTGTTAATATGAATAAATAAGGAGTATTCAAGGATCTAATTGTTCTAGTAGTATGGCGTCAAACACAGTAAAAACTCTTAGAAAACGGCTATTAGTGAAACAATTTTGTAATTTGGTATACTGATTTCTGATGTCATTAAAACGACTATTTTTCCGAGCAGCGCCAAATCAAAATGGCTTCCTGTTTTAAGATGTCGGCTGTTTTAGAAAATTTAAAACATCGACGTTTCTAGCTAAACTATTGATTTTATGAAAAAAAGTTATTGACAAATTGTTCCGCATCAAATTTTGAATAAGAAAGCTCTTATCTAAAACTAAAAATTAAGACTCTACGGGATAAAATATCACAAATTTGAAGAATATTCAGAAAAAGTTTTTCAGGCACATATTAAACATACTATTCTCAAATTGAAAGCTAAACGTGTCGACATAGTATGGAATGTGTACAAAAAGGACAGTTTAAAAAGTCATATAAGAGAAACTAGAAAAATCGGAATAAGAAGGCAAGTCTGTAATAACAATATACTACCAAAGAATTGGTCAGAATTTCTGTAAAACGCTTAAAATAAAACAGAATTATTTTGTTTATTGGCAAATGATATAACAACATCTAATAACTTTAATTCTGTTGAAATCGTCTCAACTGTTGGCAAAGAAATTGCGAAAAATAGTTATTGCAATATTACTCTAAAATCCTGCATCCAAGAAGAAGCAGATACAAGATTAATATTGCATATTAATAATTGTGTTCAACAAGGTTGGAAGGACATTTGTATTAGAACTATCGATACTGACGTAGTAGTATTGGCGGTTTCATTTTTTTACTGTTTGTATAAAGAAGGGCTAAATGTTCAAATATACAGTTTGGGGCTAATAAATATTTTAGAGTATTAAACGTATTCCAACCATTTGTTGTTTTAATGTGCTGAAATACTTGTGCCTGCACTGAAGTAAATCAGGCGCGAAAGGCACTGTTTACTTCCAAGAACAGGACAACGTGTAACATCCCCCCTTCAAAGGATGCTTTGAAGCAACACATTTCACGGGCTAGCTTCCAAAGTAGGTACATTTGGGGACAGTCTCTGACAACAAATTTAATTTTGTCTAATCTTGAAAAATAGGGATGGCGCCTGTCCGAAAAAATGGCCAACTTTTCCGGAGGTATCTAAAGCCTTTAGATAATTAATTCAATGTAGTAGTTGCAAAAACCAAACCAAATGTTCTTGTAATGCACCTTACTTTGCACAAATTGTAAAGGAGAATGCAACTAACTCAAAAAACTAACTAAACTAATCTAACTAAAAAAATCTTTACCTATTTTTATTAAATTATCACACACCTACAAATTTTAACTGTTATTTTGTACCAAAACCACTTATTTGCATTGTTTTGGTCTCAGCTACGTCTAACATAGTCATAAAAAAAATTGTTGGCTCTAAAAATTGTAATAACTGACCTAACTCACATATTATGGTATAATTTTAATAAAAAAAGCAATTAATTACATCATGCGAAAAAATATTTGCTATTTTGATATATATTTCAAATACTATATATACGTTATATACTATATATTTAATTAGAATATAAGTCCTTTAATAAGAAAATTAATTATTCTTCTTGCGCTTCTTAGCCCGTCTCTTATAAGTTACTTCTGGAGCATCTCTTATACAAGTCCAACAGTAGTCTGCCAACATCGTAGAAGTCCATATGCCCTGATATCTTTTTTCCATATTTTGAATATCCTGGTGGAATCTCTCTCCATGCTCATCACTTACTGCACCACTGTTTTGTGGGAAGTAATCTAAGTGTGAATGTAGAAAGTTAACTTTTAATGACATATTGCATCCTAATTTTTGGTAGCAAGAAAGAAGATTCCCAACAAGGTCTCTATAGTTTTCTGCTCTTTTGTTACCGAGAAAGTGTGTTGCTACAATTTTAAAGAAATTCCAAGCACCTTTTTCATTACCTTCTAGAATGTTGTCAAATTCAGCATCTTTGAAAAGGTTATTGATTTGAGGACCCACAAAAATTCCCCCTTTACTTTTCGCATTACTAAGTCTGGGAAATTTTTATTTTAAATAACTGAAAGCACGTCCTTCTTTGTCCATAGCTTTTACCAAGTTTTTCATAAGCCCCAATTTTATGTGGAGTGGTAGCAGTATTACCTTTTGTGAATCGACTAATGGAATGTTAGCAACATTTTTTTCTCCTGGTTCAAAACCCAGTCTTGGCAGCCAAATTTTTCTTTTGTAATGTTCTAATTGCGCTCGACTGTCCCACTCACAAAGAAAACGGCAATATTTGGTATACCCTTGCTGCATACCAAGTAAGATAGCTATCACTTTTAAATCTGCACAAATCTGCCACTTATACTTGTTATATTCTATAGTTTGTAGCAATACATTCATGTTACTGTAATTTTTCTTCATGTGGACAGCATGGGCGATTGGAATTGATGGCAATTTATTCCCATTGTGGAGTAACAGCTTTTAGACTAAGTTTCGAGGCGTCAATAAAAAGTCTCCAGTCACTAGGATCATGGGGAATGTGTAAAGCACTCATTAAACCGTCAATGTTCTTGCAGGCAACCAAGTCATTTTCCATTTTGAAAAAGGTATAAGATCTTTTTGACGACTTCGATACATGGAAACTTTAACATTTTCTTGTATTAAATTCCATTGTTGTAATCAAGATACCAAAAGCTCCGCTTTTGCCTTGGACAGATCAAGGTCTCTTATAAGATCACTTAATTCACGTTGATTAATTTTGTGTGGTTCACCACCGGACACTTCGGCAGAGAAATCGGGATCTTTTGATGTTGATGGCTGGACTAAGTCGTCATCTACATTATCATCCGATTCTTCGTCAGAATCAAGGCTGTCTGTATGCTTGAGGTGGATTGGGAATAGGTAGTTCATCACTATGGAGAACCGTGCGAATGGCAGATGGTAAATTGGGGTATTGTATTACCATCCTTTTTTTCTTGTTAATACCCTATCTAATAGAATGTATCACGCAAAAATAACAATCGGTAACATGATCTGTAGGTTCTCGCCAGATCATGGGCACAGCAAAAGCCATTGAACGTCCTCTTCTACTCGGCCAACTGCAAAGATTGTTTGCACAATTGCTGCAACATATATGATGTGCCCATTTTTTGTCTTCATCTCCAATTGTACAGCCAAAATACAACTGGTACACCTTCTTAATTTTGGGAGTAAAATTACGTTTTTGATGCGCAAAAGTCACTTCATTACAAATATAACAAAAGTTGTTAGGTGTATTTACACAATCTCGTGGCATATTTTCAAAATAGCACTATTTACTTTCGAAAATGAATGCTCATCATGCACAAGGTACAAATACGACTACCTAAGAATGAATATTAGTTTTAGTGACAGATAAAAAGGTAGGTAGAGTGAAATTACTTAGAGAAGATAACATCGTCAATATCGTCATAGAATACGCAGGGACCGATATCGTTACCATGTGCTCGTTACCTAGGTAACGATGCTATTTTTACAGCTGCATGGGCGTTAAGACTGCCTACTACCATTGATTAATATTTAAATAAAAAATGGATGGCACGGGGCACTGATATTATGCCAACTTTTATACGCGATGTGCGACTTGATGTTATCTTCTCTAAGTAATTTCACTCTAGTTAGTATATCTATTTTTCGTAGAATTCTAATTCTACCTGTTATTTGTGATAGGACCTATAACAATAAGTCCTCGCTGTTTAATAAATTAATTATTTTTTGTAACGTGTTCGAGATTTAGACTGAACTTTATGTTATTTAGAGAAAAAAATGTTACTACCCCAGTAGCTCAGAGACTCGGCAGATGAGTCATGGTTCAGAAAACACTTTACAAATGGTTTTACGTGTTTGATAGATTGTAATTAATATATGACAGATGCTTTTATAATTTTTCTTAAAAAAATGTTAATTTGACTTATATAAAGATAATTTTCCCAGAGAGGCGGGGCGCCAATCTTTCGATATTTGTAATTTACACTAAAACTGAAGTTTGATTACAAGAAAGATAAACTCATCAAATTATGAAGAAAGTATAAATTGTTGACTAAAAAAAAAGTGTAAATTAATAATCCTAAAGATATTATCAAAATGGTTTGTATCAAAATAGTTTGTATAAAGATAGTTTGTATAAAAATAGTTTGTTTAAAAATAGTTTGTTTCAAAATACCTGAATTAAGTGGACAATGTGATTATAAAATTGATTTTATTATAAACCAATCAAACTGGATGTGTTTTTGTTAGAAAACAACTAAACTGAGGCCTTAAAAATTAAACAAATTTATATACAAAGGAGAAAACGAATGGACGATAATATGTTACGTAGATATTATTTAAAATATTGTCTAAAACATGAACCGAACTATGGTGTTTAAAAGTCAAAATTTATTATTTAAATATAAGCGTTTCGTAGAAATTGTGATCACAAAGTCTTTACAGAACTTTTTATATATTTGTTTTTAATTAGACGTTACGCCGATAATTTACATCTTAATAATAATTGAAAATACTAACTGTTCGTTGAAAACGTATTAAAGATAAAATTGAAAATAGAAATAGTTTAAAAAAAAAACATTTGCAATTTGATATTTCAAAGAATTCTAAAAATGTTAAAGCATAAAAATATGAGATATATATAAAAAAAAAGCAGATAAAAATTTTATTTGCGACACTTATCAGGAATTCTCAGTGAATAAAAGTAGTGACTCCAAGTGAGGGGTGATGATGGTGAAATCCAACCCCCAGTGATGTAATCATTGATTTCTAGATGAGCCCAATATTAAGTCAAAGAGTTCCCAGTACTATATTCGACGCTTCCATAAATTCCATATGGACAAATCACATCTATTCTACCATACTATCGTCGCGATCTCCGTAAAAAGTTGTCCTAGACTAATATATACATTCCATCTTCTAATTACGTAGAGGAGCAGAAAGACAACCCCATTGGATGGTTAAAAAAGAATTAAAGTTTCCAACCCAAATTAAAATAAATGCATATCTACGATGTGCATCCAAAATTAGAAGATTTGCATCTAACTTTAGAACCTTGGAAAGAAATGAAGTGTAAGCGTAACTTGCTGCAAAATGGCCGTTGCCAAATCTAAGTTACAAAAAAAAATTATTTCTTTATAAATTACTTACGGATTAAACCGGTGAAAAACAATTAGGCATGCTTCATGTTAAAGAAGAGGGACTATCAACCCTTTCGATGTTGAAGTCATAAAAAGAAACTTAATGAGAACACATCACTCAAAAATTTAGCAAACAAATCGAAGTACTAAGCTTCAAGTAACGGAGAAATTTCGTTCTGACTTCCCTTTCATTGCATTTAAATCGTGTCGTCTCTTTACCCTTTCAATTCTTAAAGCTAAGTTAGAATACCAGCTACCTTGAGTACAGCTTAGACGTAACTCTGGTTGCATACCATTGTGTTAGTTTATGAAGTAAATTTAAGAAAGAATATTTAAAACTACCGCGGTCATTCACGCTTGAGTTAAAATATGTTATAATTTATAAAACAGCAATATGCATGCTATAGACCGCCCATAAACTGGTGTTTATAACACACGATCCAGTGGCAGGGAGCCAGGCTTGTCGACATGCTTTGAACTGGTCCGCTGGAATTCCAATTATCTTCAAAGGGTACCGACAATGTAGGGTCCCAGCAGCTGGATCGTATTAGACCCCCATGCCAGCGTTACACTTTATTACCTATATTGGGAAAACCAGAGCCAACCTGAACTTTTGCTTTTTATGTTGTTATTTAGCATGACGGAGTTACTTAGAATTTGCCATTTTTACTTCCAATACATGTAGGCTGTAGGATAGTGTTATTTTTATTTTTATAATGTGTCTTCAGTTTCTCGTAAAATATTTCACGTTATATCTATGAAAGAGAATTCTCCTAAATTTATTTTATTTCCTTAGGGATATGAAAAATAACGGCGCGTTGCCAATGGCAACAAGTATTTGGGAAATAAAGCATCATTTACAGTCGACCAAACAATGGAATAATAATATACTTACGAAAATATTACTATATGCTGTTATCTCACGTTATTAGTGACATATGTAAGAGAAAGTATATGTTCAGCCATTGTATCGATACATTTAGAAACTCGTCCAAGTTCAAACTCTTAGCCACTGCAATTCCGTCTTCCGGTTGTCCACGGAAAGTGCATCCTGCAATTTCACCTTTTAAAAGGTGCTCCAGTTTCGTTCAGACAAGGTGAATAATCGATAGCCCACGGACTTTTCCCACGTAAAGTCTATTTTTCAACCCCAACGAACGTTGTGCTCTAGTTGCTGCTATCGTCGCACTCCAGTCTCGATAAATTGTCTGCTACACCTAGAAACATTTGTCACACGTTAGGTTCCAGACTACCAATACGTTGTCTCTCTGCATATTAATGTTGATTCGCAGTGACGTCATTGAAAATTAATAGATTATTAAAGGTCATCCTTCTAGATTTACATTTTTTTTTTGTAATTTATTCTTGTTTCCAAATGCTTTATATTTCACAGTTTTACTAGTTAACTATTAACGTTTAGAACGATATATTCTGACAAAAAATGTGATTAAAGGCAAAAAATAAATATTCTCGACATTTAAAATATATGAATAATATTTTGCAAAAAAATAACGAGTCTTCTTTACATTTTATAATTTATAACGGTAATATAACGATGTACAGGGTGCAATCAGTTTCATGTCATTAAAAGAAAACTGGTGGTGGGGAACGACTAAATGAACAAAAAAATCTTATATAACATGGGGTCTAAAGCCCATAGTTTTAGAAAAAAAAAATTAACAAAAATTTCGAAAATTTTTAATAATATTGTTTGAGAACTGCTGGAATATTGAGATAGGTTTAGATCGTCGCGTGTCTTTGCCTATGATACTCGATATTTGTACAGATAGCTATAAAATGTCGGCGGTCTTTAGCGGTGCGGTAAAGACGAAAGATGTCGACGTTTTCTGAGTGTATAGTAGATCTGAAGAGACCTATACTCTGACTCTCCCTTGTGCAATATTTTAGTTACTGTTGGTATTTCGTTATGTACACACGTCCACCGTTAGTTTTTTTTGTTATTTTTGAATTTCGGGTCACTGTATTTATAGTTAAGATTTATTTTATTGACTTACAGTTCAAGTCGTTAAGTTCTTTATTACGTACAGACACAACTTACTTGTTCGTTCTTTTTGTGTTTCTTCTTGGATTTTGGACCAAGTTTTTCTTTTATTTTTCTTTATTGACAACGTTAGTTGATAGTTTAGTGTTTAGTGTTGAACGGAGTGCGTATGTCCTTAGTTCGACGTGCCGAACTGTGTATTGATGCAGATGCAGAGATTTCGAATAATTTATGTAGGTAAGCTATTAACCCAGAACACTCATGTATGTTACAAATGTTAAAAAATCACATTTAAATTTTCTAACTATAAACAATAACCCAATATTTTGTTCCTAATAAAAAAACACACATGTAAAGAAATGCTCTGTTTAAACCTCTATGGCCATTATTTGCTTGCAGTTGTGCAGAAAGAGACAACGAATTATTTACCTCTTTTTAATTGCCTGAGTTCGGTTGAGGCGGTCCATTAGAGGCGGGGTCCATCAAAGGCCTTTGCTTTGACACCGCGGACCGCCGCGTGTGCCGGCGAGGACTTTGCACATTTTATGACAATTTAAAAGATGTATAGTTAGGAACTACAAGTCCATTGACCAAGAAAAGCAGTGGTTCTCAAATGTTTTCTACCTTAATACTCAAATTGTTGACCTAGGTCAGTTTTTCAAAGTGCCAATAGAGGGAAAAGTCATAAAGGTTTTTTTGTTTGTCTAGTCAGTCCCCATTACCAGTTTTTTTTTAATGACATGAAACTGATTACACCCTGTATTTATAAGGTTTGAGTTTGGAACAACTAGTAAAAAAGGCAACACGCTTTGGAGACGATGCCGCTACATTTGTTAACTTAATCTTAACAAACCAGCTTATTGTTAATATTTCTTCTTCTTTCACCTCGAACTTTCTCACGTGATTTAAAAATTTTTTCACCAGTAAATTACCTTTATGAGAATTTTCCGGGAAAACCCAATAGTGCTATATTTGTTAGATTCGCAGTACAAAATTTGAGCAAAATCGTTAGAACCATTAAAATTTCGTCAAAAACTCGAATTTTTGTACGATTGTAATACAATGAAGTACCGCTAAAATCTATTTGGTCGTGACTTTAAAAATGTATTTTTATTACTGAAATAGTTAAATTCTCTACCGGTGTTGACAGTACAATGTTTAAGAAAACTTGAACTTTAAAATGGTTACTACTGAGAAGGTACATACATTCGTATATGAAATAAGTACATACTAACGCAATATGAGTGCATGGCATCCCAGCGAAATACTTAAACTGGGTCTTCCATATTACTGTGATGCTTTAACTCATATTTAAACCTTTCGTTGCTACACAGTACGCCTGAATGATACAAACATGCTTTTATCACACGGGTTCCAAAAAGGCAAAATATCTACTTACTTAGACCAACAAATATACAGATATGTCTAAAGTTGTGGCGAAAGTAATATATGCTCATCTTGAAACTCATATCGATCATTATATTTTACAAATTAGACATAATACGTCCACTGCACTTCTTGATCCAGTAGATGATATATTGGGGTCGTTGATAAACCTGAATTGATTATACCAAAGGCATTTGATAGTACAGATCATTCCTTATTATTAACAAAATTAAATTCCTATCAAATAATTCTCTGAATGGGTTTAGGAATTATCAAAATAGTCCCCTCTGTAGCTCCAAATTTCAATAGAAGACTAATTTTTTTGTATGTTACTGGCGGTGTAACGCAGTTCTTATTTTACACAGGAAATCAAAGATGCATTGCAGTGCAAACGATATTGTTCATTTGCCAATTACTCTTTTCACATGTTAAAGCAGTAGCAAAAATCTCAGTATTGACAAAAATGTAATTTTATTCTGCATGAAAATAACTTAAGAAATACGACATAATAAAATTTCTATATATAAATAGATTAGGTAGATTTTTTGTTAATTCCGTAAGCCAATTATAAATATTGGATAGAATAAGTCAGCTTGTAAATTATATATATATATTAATATATACAGCGTGATTTACCATGGCATGCGGAAAATAAAATGGTGCATTTGTCTTCAATATGGGAAGCACCTGTAAAATTTTAGAGTGATCCGAGGTAATTTAGTAATTATAGTTGCATTAAAACTTGTAAAGATTCGCTACTGTTACTTGTCTGTGGTCAGTATACAGCAATGAACTTACTTGGGAAGAAACATATTGGAAGATGTTTACATTTCTTTAATTGGCATAAAAAGTTAAGCAGGCGCGAACGGTCAAAGTGCTGCGTTTTTTGCTTTCGTTCGAACAATCAGGATACCGGCAGGTACAAAGTGCCGCCAAAGTTTGGTGTTTTTGTGTTATCGACGGGCTTAAGTAAATATCTCTTATATCTACTTGTTGTTGTAGAATTCACTAGCATAGGGTCAATGTCTTTTCGACGTATTTTGCTATTCTTGTAGCATGATTTGAAGAAGTCACTTCTACTCTCTCCAGCTTTGCTGTCAATCCCAAATCTGATAAAGGGTGAAGAGAAGTGATATGGTTGTACAGCGTCAGATTGGTTAACGTCATTGGCGGCGCATTTCTACAAAAAATAAGATAATTTTTTTCGTCGATTTTTTTTTAATTTTTCATTTCTTTAACTCCTTTCGGTGGGGACAACTTACTGATAAATTTTCCGCATGTCATGGTAGATCACCCTGTATATAAATATATAAATTTAAGTTACTCAATGCGATAAAATTAAAATTAATTGAATCTCTTGTTTTATATTTATTTTATTACTTTTATGTAGTGTGTAGACCATGGCTACCAGTTCATGATGCCCAAGGAATACAAGCCTCCATGAGTTTTGTCTACAATGAATATAGGGAATTATATCAGAACTTCTTTTGAAAACTATTTTTGGAATAAAATGAGAAAAAAAACACACACTATTGTATTGTTTTTAAAGTAATAAAAACTGATAATCCACAATATCTTATGCTTATATTTGTATTTGGTGATGAAATACATTACCAAAATAAGCAAAACATCCATGTTTTGTCTCTCAACTCCCCACCTCGTTGCTTCAAGGATCTTTTACATATTATTCTTTTTCATATTTTATTTATTTATAAAATACATGAAAAATGATTAATTGCCTTATATCTAAAATGTTTGCAACCTTTTTTAATAAATTAAGATAATATGTGTTTATTACTGACAGTTTTTTAATTAATGTATCAATAAATTTATATAATTTATATTCTGTTTCAGATCACTGCTTCATAGAGAAGATTTGTTACAAGACCTGCACAATCTAATGTAAGTAATTCGCCAACATAAATTGTGAATACTTGCAAGTCCCAAAATGGTTCCATGTGGTACTCCGTGTCACGTAATGTTCTCTATTTTATAAAAAATCTTATCACTAAGTCATATGCTGAACTTCTAATAACCTACACCCTCAATTAACCGTGGTTAACAATACCGAGAGCCTTGGCTAAGAAAAAACTCAAAATCATGCATACAAGTCTACTGGTATCTGAAGCTTAATAGAGCTACTCACGTGGAATGCATTGGGTGATTATGTTGTTAATTTTGACATAAAAATATCGGCAACTTATAAAAGAAGAACGTTATGTTATTAATTATGTATAATATTGATGTAAACAGCATAATATTTCACTAGAGATGTCACTATATAGGTCTTTCCGCAGCTCCACATATTTACTATAGGTAGAGTACGAAACAAACCATTTCTATGGTGTGAGTTCTACAGGTCTATTTGGTGGTTGAAATGTTCTGCTCACCTACGACGAAGAGGGGAGGATCAAACATGTCTAGACATATATGGCAGACGGCGAAAATATTTGCAGTTCACTGTAGTTTTTATTCTAGTGGTAACAGATGCTCATCTCACTCTTATATTTAATTTAGGGCCGGTTTTATAGGTACAGTTTAAACCAAAGTTTAACTAGAAGATTCTGTTCAGGTCCGAAATAAAAGTAAATAGCGTATTTAGCAAAGTGTATATTAAGCACATTCATCAAACAGGAAATTAACAAGAACCTTTTAACAAGAACTCAAAAAGACGCTTCTCAAAGGAGTTTTTTACTACAAAAGTCATTCGATAACTATCGATAATAACTGTCAATAGCAACTATCAATACCACAGAATCTTTATTCAGATTTATTAATAATTTCCTATTTGATGAATGTGCTTAATATACACTTTGCTAAATACACTATTTACTTTTATTTCAACAGAATCTTATAGTTAAACTTCGGTTTAAACTGTACCTATAAAAACTCATTTGTATATATTTCGAAATTTTGAAAAATTTCATTAATTACCCTGGCCCACAAAAAAGTGGTGTGTGCTGGGATCCTGACCAAACCTATCTCTTATATTTTTGGGCCGCTGTACATGAATCTGATCTTCGTTTCACCCTATTACTTCAGGATTTTTTTTAGCACTAATAAAAGTCTGTTGAATCGTAATATTTATTGCTCATTTTAAATCATGATCCCATAACCCCATAACCCCTTAGCCAACGGAAAAAATTAGAGACTCGAAGTAGGGGAATTCATGTCATTGTGTCATTAGAATCTTGAAATCAAGTACCCTATGGCACCAGAGCTCTTCAACGGCAAACCCTCTAACCTCATAACCCCATAACTTTGAGAAGTGAAAAAAATTGGAGGCGCTCGATTGGGAAATCAATTGTGTTGTTATTAAGTAAGCCTATAACGCTCCAGCAGCAAACCCTTCTACTACATAACCGAGTATCCCCGTAAACTCATAACTGCATAACTCTGGGGATAGAATAGAATCTTCAAATTCTTCTATTATATCCCCAGAGTTATGTAGTTACGGGTTTACAGAGTTACTGGGTTATGCAGTAGAAGGGTTTGGTGCTGGAGTGCTATAGGCTTATTTAGTAACAAAGTTCTGAAGGTACAATCTAATTGATTCCCCAGTCGAGAGCCTCCTATTTTTTTCATTGAATCTTCTGGATTATGGGGTTATGACTTTAGAGAGTTTTCCGTTGAAGAGCTCTGGAGCCATATGGTGCTTGATTCCAAGATTTTATTGCCACAATGGCAATGGCATGCATTCCCCTTCTTAGAATCTCCATTTTTTCCATTGGATCTTCAGAGTTGAGGTTATGGGATCATGGGGTGTGAATGTATGATACTCAAGTACAAGGATCCGAAGTCACAATTTCATTAACTCCCCAATCATGATTCCCCACTTTTTTTATAGGATTCTCAGGGTTATGAGGTTAAGGAGTTATGGGATTTTACGTTTTTTTTAAGTTATGTGGTCAATTCTGAAGTACCACAATGTTATTAGCTTGAAGTTTTAAAGTTGACTTACTTTTGGAGTCTGATTTAAATGAGCAATATTACGATCCAACAAACTTTTTTTAAGGTTAAAAAAAAAATCCTGACGTGATGGTGCAAAACGAAGGATTCGCGGATTCGTGTTCAGCGACCCAAAATACAAGGGTCAGGTATGGTCAGCACACCAGCACATACAACTTTTTATTATGGGCCTGTGTTATATGAAGATCAGACGACATAAATAAGAAATTAGATTCGCTGTAATACTTTATTAAAATAAATGTTATCGACTACTAATTCGTATACTATTATTTCAATCTTATTGTTCGTGTTTAGTGGCAAATTGACTAGAATATTTATAAAAACGTTTCAGTTCAGCTTTCATACAAATCTAGGTCACGTACAATAGCATCAACCTCTTTCTCTATATAAAATTCTACCCTTTGACAGTAGTTTAAATTAAATTCCTGGGGGACCTATAGTTTTCTGTTATTAGTTTCTAGAGGATTTCATTTCCTGCAAGTAGGAATAGTTACTTAATCGTGGATAAGTTTTATGTAAGGTCTGTTTATGCAATTACAGGTTTTATGACAGTTCAAACCTTTTAGATATGAAAATTTTCCCTTCGGTTTTATCACTCTCATACAGGGTGTCAATAGATCGATGATACAAACTTTGGGTGTTGATTCCTGACGATATTTTTAGGTAAAAAATAAATATGAACATGTTCCCCAAAATCACCCCCTAGGGTGTTACGACCCCCTAAATGGGGTGACTAAAATTCACTTTATTATTATTATTATTATCTCCGGAATGCTCTATCAAAATACAGTAGAATTTGGCGATTGGATGTATGTAAGTGAGAGTCGTCATATGATGTAGTCGGACTGTAATCATCATCATCATGGGCGTGCTTAGAGGAGGGTAATTGGGTAAATTTAAATGATTTTTTTAAAATTTTGGTTTCCTGCTGTATGAATGACGCACTTTGATTATACTATTAAAAATTCATGAAAGAGGCACAATTTACATTTTCTGTGGAACTAGCCATTTTTTAAATGAAATCTATCCTTTGACTGTTGTAGAGTGTCACCATATGTGAATTTTAGTCACTTCATTTAAGAGATCGTAACGCTCCAGGAGATCATTTTGGAACACGTGTTTATATAGACTTTTTGCCGAAAATCATCAGCAATCGACATCCGAAATTTGTATGATCGATTCATTGACATACTGTATAATTGAACGTTTGTACACATATCTTATCACGCTTATATACAAGAACTAAGCTCCTCTTGGATATTATTGAAAAAATGAAAAAAATTGTACCGCCTAATATAAATATTGGTCGGTCAAAAATATGTTTAAATTCGTTGTTTGTTAATTTCTACACTTTTTAGTGGTTCTTTATTTATCTTCTGCACAATAATGAACATATCAGTCGCTATCAGTTTTACTGTCAGAATTGTTATTAGAGGATCGTGAAAACTACAAAGTGTTTCACGAGGAAACGGACATGCTTTAATGACAGATAGAGGACACATGGGGTAATCATAATCACCCATAAAGAAAGCTAGTTGTGCCATCGTTGCTGAAATACAGGGTGTTTTATGTACTCTTGCCAAAAATTTCTTTTGATTGTTACTTTCTAACGGAATGGAATAATAAGTTCATATTTGGCACATCTCTAAAACCCCCAAGTAACAATTTTTAACAATTTGCGCAGTTACATGTCAGTTAAAAAAATATTATGGCCGCCATATTGGATTCGCCATTTTGGATTACGATATTACGTAATTTAGATTTCAGGTTCTCGATCAGAAACCCTTAAAAGTCTTAAGTAACAATTTTTAACAGTTTGTGCATGTACATTTCATTTAAAAAAATACTATGGCCGCCATATTGGATCCGCTATCTTGGTTTTTTCAATCGCAAAATTCGGGTATCAGAAATGAGATTAGAAACCGAAAAAACTCCCCAAGTAACAATTTTTTATAATTTTAAACAATCTTTTGATAAAATTTTAATTTACTTTTATTAAAATTTATGTCCGCGATATTGGATTAGCCATCTTTAATTTTGAAATTTCAAAATTCGGGCTCGATAGAATTAAAGGCAATTTTATAACGAATAGTTTAAAAAAAAAAATAAGTTTCATTAATTCCAGGCTTGGGAATTATCGTTTGTCCAAAAAATTAGCTATTTGCCCCACTGTGGCGTCGGAGCACCGTCCCTCGTACTGACCATTACACCGACCTACGCACCGCGCCAAACTTGAAAATAACCTATGTTATTGAATAATGTTGGCCATAACGGCGCACCAACTAGCGCACCGACATTCGCTTCGAGTTGCGCCCTGACTCGAGCATGACAACTAAATTGAGCTTAGTATTTTTGTACCTTTGCACCAAGCACCCAGCACTAATTTATGTTTTATTTTCTTAGTGATATAATCAAATGTACTACTTCTCATTCCCATATATTCAGAAAATCGATCCGTGTCCTGTCTCGTCGTTATAGAGATGATGAAATTCGCCATATTGGCCGCGTTTATTATTCATAGGATGAACAGCAAATTTCCTCTTCTTGCGAATAATGTGCCATTTTCTATAATTTGATTCCAAAAGGAGATCTTCATCTGAAGCTGAAGAAGACAACATCATGTAACGACTGCTGAAACACAACTGAAACACTGCACAATAAATTACGAGGGGTTTGGGCGGTGCGTCAACGTGGCCACTTTGGTGGCGGTGCATGGGTCGGTGCAATGAGCCGTGCAATGGTCAGTGCTAGGGGCGGTGCTCCGGTGGCCGTGTTCTTAGGAAACCGTCTTTGATATTCCCTCTCTGCTGCCTCGCCATTTTCGTTACAATATCCAAAGGGCAAAATTATGTCAACATATTCTTCGTTTGAAAATTGGTACGGCATTTTTGGAATATTAAATAAATAATTGTATTAAATAATGAAAATTATTAAAAAACTTATAAACAAATAATATGACGCTACTATGACCAATAGTGACAACTTTAAACAATGACTTTAAACGTTAAATCAGTTAGTTGTCCCTATTGATAAATAAGTTTTATGACAATATCTCTATTTTTTCTTTTTCATACAGTTATTCTGTTGATAGTTTGGTTACAACGTGCAATATTGATATGCAACTTTGTTGCTACCATTTTTATTATTGTTAATAGGTATGTTATGTTGCTGTTTTAGTTCTTAATAAATGAGAGGAATGAAATAGATTATTGGTTCACTATTCTATTTATTTTACCCCCTCTGTAAAAATTGGCAATAAAAACATAATGATTATTGCTGAAAAAAAAGTAAATGACTAATTTAATAATGGAAGCATTTTTCGCGCATAATATTCACCGATATTTTCTAATGTTTCATATTGCGTTATTTAGTGAAATGTATTTCGCATGCGGCAAAAGTGTGGCAAAAAAATTAAAGAAGCCATTCATGTTCAGTTTTTTATGTACTTTTCGAATTTAATATCGAAATTAAAAAAAACATATACAGGGTATTGTTTTCTTGAAGAACAACAAAAACATTTTTTTTTTCAAGTCCTGGACTTTTTTGTGTGTGATACAAGTACTTATTCAAGATCACTAGTGTATTATATATACCAAATATGAACTTATTATCCCATTTCTTTACAAAGTAACAACCAAAAGAAATTTTGGAACAAATACATAAAACACTCTGTATTTCAGCAACGAGAGCCCAACTAGCTTTTTCTATGGGTGATTATGATTACCCTCGGTGTCCTCTATCTGTCATTAAAGCATGTCCGTTTCCTCGTGAAACGCCCTGTTTATGTATCTTTTATATTGCAATTATAGCAGCCGTATTGGACTCGTTATTTTGAATTCTTATGTTTTGACATGAGAAAGTATCTAATTACTTACCTATTTTAATGCAATTCCGATGAAATTTGAATTTTTATCACTAGTTCATTCGACTTTGAAACAATCAAAAACTTTTTCCAGTTTTTGGCCACCTTATATTAGACGTAGCTTGATGAAATTATTATGGACCCAACTCCAAGTCGTACCTGGCAGCCTGAGAAAGAGTTCATACAAATCACTTATGTCAATCCAGAGTAATGAGTAAACAAACAAACAAAGATACATGCGTATGAAACGAACTAAGAATCTCCTTCTTTAAATGTTTTGAAGTCGGTTAATGATAGTTTATCTTATAATTTCAAGAATACTGATTTTCTAAATTTGTATTATAAATTAGAAAACACTAATTGAATAATATTTAATCTATGTAACAACGAAGAAAAGACATTTGATAAACTCAATTAAATTTTATATAGCTAAGTCCAATAAATATCCTTCATGATGTAGAGCATAAAATATCAAAGTTATAAAAGCAAAAGAGAGTAATCGCAAACTAGAGAAGAAAACTAAATTGGCATAAATTAGATTATTGTAATCCCAGACCTACATTTAAAAGACATGTAAAAATGCTTATAACAACTGTATCAAAGACGTGGAACAAAATATACAACATAAGCTACATAAATTCTGGCAATACATTGAAATCAGAAATAAATTAAAGATACTAACGGAAGTATGTCTAGACAGGGTAACTCTCTCGGGAGGCCATCCATTTCACAAATCTTACGTTACTTTCAATCAGTATAGTAGATGAAGAATTTCTGGAATTAAATACGGGTGATAAACTAGTATATCCACTAAAAATTCTGTTTAATTTTGCAATAAAAATACTTCCAAACACATTAGCAATTACCAAACTTATACCAGTAATTAAATTTCACAACGAAAAAGGCATATGGAATTTTATTACATTACATTTATGTTACATATTTCTAATGTATTTGAGACAATTATTTATAATCCTTTACATAAAAAAAAAGTTAGATATAACATTTCAAATTTTCAGTATAGATTTCAAAGTGGTAAATCAACAAGCGGGAATTTAGTTCATTTTGCAGGAAATGTAACAAATGCCTTAACAAATAAAAACCATCTGAATGTAATATACGCTGACTTTACTAAAGCTTTTGACAAGGTCACCATGAGGTATTACTGCGTAAATAGAGATCATGTTCTATTTCTTAAAAATCCATTCTCTTTTACGTAAACCTCTTTTATAAACAGAAAACAATATGTAGCAATCAATAATTGTTTTATTTGTCAAATTCTAACAAACAAAGAAAACTATAAAGTTATAAAAGTAGGTATCTTCCCAACTAAATCCAAAACTGCCATTATTAGATTTAGATTCTTTATATCTGAATCCAAATAGGTGTAATGCAATGTTTTTTGGTAGAGTTGTTGATAGAGAGAGATTCTCACATGTCCATTTAGCAATTAATGGAACTCATTTGACGCTCAAAGAAAAAGCAAAAGATTTAGGTTTATTGATTGATACAACATTTAGATTTGAGAAATACATATCACTTTCTATTAAAAGAGCTATTTGCAGGTTAAAAATGTTATACAGCTTCCGCTATGTTTTAAACACCTTAGTAAGAATTATTGAGATTCTACGTATGGACCATGTTTATCTGCTGCTACTACACAGCGGATACAAATAAAATCCAAATGGTGACCTTATATTCAGTTATAGGTCAGAAGACACCATTCAGTAAGTCACAAGCTTTTGGGAACTAATTGGTTGAACATGAAATAGCGACGAATTTTAAACTAAGATTACATTTCGTACTGACGTGCACAATTTACATTTAAGACCTAATCATAAACGGCCCTTTTTCAAAGGTCTTTTACATTTAGTATATATGAATTAAATTATATAACTCACTTTTCCCTCCACTGAAATCGTGCACAGGTTTCACTTTTATCAAACATTTTAAAAACATCTTCTGGTTCAATCGTAAACATGAGAGTCGTAATTTTTTTCCTTTTTTCTAAATAATTCAGTTCGTATGGACAAAGGTATTTTTATACTCATATTAAACACTGTATAGGTAATTAAAATATGTTTGATATAACCATTTATCTACCAACAGGTTGAGTGTAAGACCAGCTGATCCGATATTTTTGTTTCTTCAGCTCCGCCTTTTCAATTATTAAAATATTATCCCTTATTATTTGTATACTAATTTGATATGCGAATAAAGATTATTATTATTATTTTTATCATTATTATTATTAAGCTACTTTACAAAAATGAAGATAGAAATGAGGTAACATATTGCAGGTAGTAACAAATTTACAAAAGATTGTTGAAAAATTATTAAAGTAAGAATAGTTAAATTTTTGGACAAATATAATTTAATGTATGATATACAGTTTCGCTTTAGGGAAGGTAAGTACCCAAGATGCTATTTCTTATTTAACCACAGAATTGTACAAAACATTAGATCTGACTGCATATTTCTTGACTTAGCAAAGGCTTTCAACACTGTGAGCCACTCGCAGTAGTTGAAAGTTTTGCGTGATCCACTGATCTAGGTTATAGAAACAATGCATAAAATCCCATGCGTAGCTACTTGAGCAACTGGGAACAATATGTGGAAATCAATAAAAGTCTTAGCACTGAGAGAATAGTAGAGTAGGGTATGCCCCAAGGTACCGTACTAGGTCCCATTCTTTTTATTATATATTTAAATAGCTTACTAACCCAAAATGGAATTATTTTTTGAGGTGTGCTGATGATGCAGCTTTTTATTACTATAAATACAGGGTGATCGCCAGACACGTGTAAATTGTCTTGCTATATATATATATTATATATACAGGGTGTTCCATAAGCAATGGTACATAGAGCAATGACAGATTCCTTACTTAAAAATACCACGATTTAACCAAACTTACCTTAGTCCAAAAGTTGATATTAACAGAGATACAGGGTGTCAAAGTTAAATTTCTGTTTTGGTTTTTTTAAAATAATTTCTTTAAAAATTGAAATATTTTAACAAAATTTGGCGATTGGCGATCGTCTCAAAAAATCTTCAATCACCAATTTTTTTAAAAATATTTCAGTTTTTAAAGAAATTATTTAAAAAAAAAAATAAAACAAAAATTTAACTTTGACACCCTGTATCAACTTTTGGACTAAGGTAAGTTTAGTTAAATCGTAATATTTTTACGTAAGGAATCTGCCATTACTCTATGTACCATTACTTATGGGACACCCTGTAGAAAAGGCATCCAAAATAAAATATTTAGGTGTCATTATTGACTGCAACCTTAAATGTGATGAGTACGTTTATGCACTGTGCGGCAAACTAAGGAAACTTATATACACATTTGAATTATTGAGAAACACTTTAAATATTGGATTGCTATGGACTGCATATTACACTTTGGTGCAGTCACTGATTACATATGGTAATGTAGCTTGAGGGGCCACCTATAATGATATTATGAAACACCTACATACTGCACAAAAAAATTATAAAAATAATCTTAAAAATACCTATTCAATATCCATCCGAACAATTACAGATTATCACTATCATTAAAAAAATTTCATAAGTCATATAGATATTATATAAAGTTGGCCAAAGTTTATCAACGAATTACTTGATGCAATATAACTGCTATATAACAGATTATCACTATCAGTAAAAAAATTTCATAATAAGTCATATAGATATTATATAAAATTGACCAAAGTTTATCAACGAATTACTTGATGCAATATAACTGCCATATAACGGCTTAATCATTATCCATTATCGGCTAAAAACCTTCTGCCTATGGAATTCGTTTTTCTGGCATATTTTAACATTCTTATAGCACAGTGTTTGCCATAGGTAAATCATATTGTGATTTAAGTGACAGATTTACTTGTTTTAATAACGAAATTATGTAATATGAATTCATAGAGTATATTTTGCAAAACTAATTAAGATTAAGATTATTGTCATAATTTGTTGCTGTTATTGTTAATATTAAATGAACATTAAATAAATATTATATAAACCATGTTTCATTAAAATTTTGGAGCAACATGTTACTGATGTTAATTAAGCGTACTTAATCTCAGTGAAACTCTTTAAAAGTGAATTGTACCTACCGTGTTCGTGTAAAATATGAATCAAATCGGTATTCGCAGTCGGCCACGCCCGACTGCAACTTCTACTCGTTTCAACTTTAACTATATAGCGTAGATTAAGTTTTTCACTTACTGCTTATTTCACTAAATTAGACCCATGAATTAATCCAGTCAACGAAGTTCAAAAAAGGTCGATTAGGAGAAATAATTCGTGCAGTGGCCAATGTAGTTTAAAGGTCGCTTTTTCATGTTTTTCTTTCCTGCTTCACCGCGTAAAATGGAATAAGAAGATGTTTTTAGCGATCTACCAAGCGACTGCAGATGAGCGAGACTTAAATAAACACCGATATGCTGAGTTCCTAAAATCATCCACCAAGCAAAACCTGATCTAGTCACCTGCCACCAACCAAGGGAGCTGCGCAACAACACGCTTTCAGAGTTTATTTGCAGATGTATTAACTGTTTTTTACAAAATTTCTTGTTACTTACAGCGGTTCGCTTACTTACTTACTTACAGATACAGCAATGGATCAACAACTCCCTACCTCCGAACCGGTGGGGATGGAACCGAGGGGAAAATGGATCGCTAACTCCGGTTACTACCAAAGAACCAGTAGCTCCTGAAGCGATCTTGAACTCCATCTTTTGCCGATGTTCTTCTGGGTGTGGGGGACACTGTGGTTGCCGAAAAGCTGACATTCCATGCTCAATTGTGTGCGGCACTTGTTTAGACTTAAGATAATGTTCGTTTATTATTAATAATATAGTTGCTCCTCCCTGTGCATCTCGCCAAGTATTGATCCTACATAAAACATGAATAGGAACTTATTTAAAGAAAATTTTAACTAGTTTAATTTTGTATAAGGATACTTTTTCGCTAGAGGTCGTCGTTTTCGAGTTATTCAACTACCTCCCCCCCCCCGTACAACCCCCACCGGTCAGGACTTTTAGTATGTTGTTCAGAGCTGTCCCGCCGACAACTATACAAAAATTGGCCACTACACAAATTAATTCCCCTAATTTTCCTTCGTTTATTGGACTAAATAGGCTAAGCCTTTGTTAGGTTACTGCTTATTCTACACTCAGTGTTTGTATCAACTCAATATTACCATATAATGCACCTGGAAATGATAATATTATTAATAAATTATTCTATTTAATTTTTCTTTACTACAAAGAACGCATCCGGTTGCGCCTTCACAGGTTTTTTTGGATTACTTTCCCTATAAATTGTTTCATTCATGTATTTGACGACGTAATCTTTTTACAACTGTTGTTCAGTCTATAATGAAATACTCAACTTTCCAAATTTACAAGCGGTAAGGCATTACATTAAAAATTTAATGTTACAGTAAATAGCCTTCTGGTTAACTCGGGCAAAAAAGAAATAAATGACATTTTTCTTTAATAGAATAGGTTTTTTATATGAACTTTAGTTTAACAGCAGTTAGTTGCAACTTATTTTAAAAGTTTAGTAGCCATGTTTTATTATTAATAGTGAGAATCATTAATAGTATTTTGTTTTCAACTTAACGTATGACCTAGTTTATAAAGATGTAAAAGATTGCTTGTTCCTAGCAAACTTTTCATCTCATATAACTTTAGTTTCTTGTAAGACATAAACTTTGGTACAATGATGAATTTTCTGTGCCTAACAAAAAATGTTTGATATTAATTTGTTCTAAAGTTGCCTTCGAGTATACGTTTTAATAGTTTGCCCTAATTATTTTAAACAACCTTGCAGAGTTTCAATAGGAAGAGTTTCCTCCTCGGCAAATACAACATGTTCAATTATTAAGGGTAGATTCTAGATAAGACATTGTACCAGTTTATCAAAAAATCTCACTGTTTCTGAGATACAGTGTCGTCGCCTGCTGGATTGGTTCATTTGGTGCAGAGGATTCTTTCATTAAATTTTTTAATATTTTTACATAAATAGGTATCAAAATATCCATTATAAAGTAACATCTACTGCTATATTAGTAAACAAAGACACTGCATCTATGATACTAAAACATAATTTTCTGGTATAGTTGTTTACAAATTTTTAGTTCGAAGAAAAAAGGCCATATAAATCGGCCATAAAAATTTTAAAAGGTGTCTACAGACGATACAACTTGTTGGGGCCAACATGTTGGAATTAATTTGCTACTTGGCAGGGTACTTTTTTAACCTCCTGTGTTGGGTAAATTAATGCGAGCGTTTACGGCCGAAAGCCGAAACGTACTTCGTATCTTTGGAAGGAAGTACCAGTCGACAGTGCTCAACTGCTCACTGAAGTATGTATTGGTACAATAACGGAAAGGGAAAACGAGAGATTTGACCTGAAATTTTTAAACTATACAGTATAGGATATTTCAAACAGTATTATTTAAATTGCGTAATCACGCAATGGAAATATTGTTAGAAAAAATGAGGACCCAACCCTTAGTGTTGGTTGGGTCCTCATCGAGAACTTTATATTTTTTCTAACAATATTTCCATTGCGTGATTACGCAATTTAAATAATTACTGTTTAAAATATCCTATAAGAAGGGCATATCCCTGTATAGCTTAAAAATTTCAGGTCAAATCTCTCGTTTTCCCTTTCCTTTATTGTACCAATACATACTTCAGTGAGCAGTTGAAATTGAGAATATCCGGGCCTCGTACAAAAGAGAAGTAAAAAAAGTAAGTTGGTAGAACTGTTTATACCGCGTGTGTAATAAAGTCCTTAAAATTTTCCAGAAAATTCAAAATGTTATAAATATAATAATGTTTTTAATTTATTTAAAATGATACTTTTTTCATTTAGTAAAGAGCACTTTTAAAACATTGGTAAATACGTTATCTTGGTTATTAACCTTTACTTCCAGACGTCCCGACAATAAATCTGTCGACAATAGATAGGTATATCAATAAATTTAAACAAAAAAAAAAGAAAAAGGAAAATACCCTAAGACTTTGTACTTTAGAGTAATGCTGCGACAAAGTGGCTTTGGGATAACCTAACCTAAAAATAGCAGATATTTCTCTTTATTCCTCATTTACCTCCTTGGTCGAAAATCACAAACAAACGAAGTAGTGTTCATCAGTGGTGTATCCAGGGGGGAGAGAAGGGGGTAATTGCCCCCCAGAGCTACAACTCTCTGACTATTAATTATTACTTCGAGTTTAAAAACTTACCTCAGAAATATAACAATCACAAGTCGCCTTAATGGGTTGGCCCTACTAAATATTCACCAAGAGATTCCTGTAACTTGCGATGAAGTGTGTCAGGAGCTCGCAAAAGTCAAGTGAAGACTAAATACTTAGCAATATACGTTTTTTTTGTGTTATTCTCTTTCATTTTATAAGAGAATTTATGTTTCGTTAATTACCTTTCATTAAATAATTTACCAATTTACTCTCTTTGCTAATTTTCATTAGTAACTAGAATAATTCTTAATTTCTTGAAAAAGAAGCTTTTTGCACTTCGCCGTTGGCGCACATCCAAATGCAGATATGCCCAGCACAGCAGCAGCCGAATGAGTCAGTAAGTTGTCGCAGCATTATTCTAAAGTACAATACCTTTAAGGGTATTTTCCATTTTTTTAATTTAAATTGATTGATATATCTACTGTCGGCAGATTTTTGTCCAAAAAAACTATACATTTTTCCCACTGTGCGTCGCGTCGGGAAGTAAAAGTTAATAAAATTAAACGCACAAGTCGGGAAATGCTCATTTGTCGACCTTTGGATTTGATTTTAAATTACGTGTTGAAACATACATATAATTTGTTACTATAGTTCCAGTCTATTACGTGGATGTGGAAGGAAGATAAATTCAGTTCAGTTATTTATTTTAGACATAACGTATGTTTCTGGAATTAGACTACAACTGTGGTGAAACGACCGTAATAAAGTCATACTTTCGTAGGAACTTCAAAGAAACCATGTGTTTCGCGACAGGCTAGCCAACACGTATCTTGTGAGGCGCTGACTGAACCTGACCTCACCAACGTTGGCTCCAACATTCTATGTCGATGCCCAACGGTCGGCCTGACAAACTTCAAAGTTTACCTACCAATTAGGTCGAATGTAGACCCTTATAGTCAGCGCTATTACATGCTGACAAGAGTACTACACACAGTGTGCCAAAAATAAGGTCGGCGGTCAAAATTCTGAAACTCTCCATTCCTTCTTGTAATATCTAGAGACTACTTGGAAAAATCTTGGAAAAATTTAATCTGTACTCGGGGGGTGAGATATAAAAAAAAACAATGTAGAATATTGTTTTGTACATAAGACACATGTATACAGTGATGAATACTACATAGACTGTTGAATTTTTTTACAAAATTATTTAGTTTAAGAACATTGTTTATAATAGTGTAAAAAGATAAGTGTTATAGAGGATGGTGTATTTAACACCCTCGTCTATCGTAGTCGTGTCATGGGTATAGAGGTCCTTGATGTCAGCTGCAGGGCCTGCCGCAGGGCGCCAGAAACTCTTATGCACCTGCTGTCGGCTTGTCCGACATGTGCAGTCTCGTCCTATATCCACAGACACGACGGAACATTACGAGTGCTTTATTACCATTTAAGGCACTCATATGGGATAGACGAAACACCAGTGCTGCCTTATGCTCCGGGGGATATTGAGTCCGTTGTGGGAAATGAGAAGTGTCTAATTTATTGGAACTACTCTTTTCCCACCGTCAGGCAAATACAAGCCAACAAGCCTGACGTAGTCCTCCTCGACCACCAACTCAAGACAATGTTTGTCATGGAGTTCTCGGCACCCGCGGAGAACAACATTGTCTTGAAGGAGGAGGAAAAACGGACAAAATATCGAGATTTTCTCTTCGAACTCCGCAGACTCTATCCAGACCATACTGTTAAGATAGTGGTACTGATTATAGGAGCCCTCTGTGGAACGAGACACACACTGCTTTCGGAACTTAAGATCATACCGGCATGCCGAAATTCGGCAGAGGTCTTAGCCGGCAGAATGCAGAAGGCCGTCATCCTCGGTTCATTACGTCTGCTCAGGGCACACGATTCTCGGACCCAGTAGTCACTTACCCCACGGGTGTGGGGAGTGGCTGCCGGTACTACCAGCTCCCCTGGTAGTACCGGCAGCCACTCCCCTTTGAGGGTCGGAGTCACAGAGAAGGGTGACTGTTTTTTAACAAAAAAAAAAAAAACGAAATTATTTGCATAATCTTGTATATCGCTACAAGAACCCTTAGTGACTTCTTTATTTATGGAGGAAATGAAATTAAATCGGCAGAAAAGTTTTGACTTTTGGCATGACACAACTGGGGTTGCTGCTGATAAGTTCAAATACGTTTACATCCAAGTTTTTCATGTTATTGGAGATGAAAATTATGCAGAGGAAATAATGTTTAATTCGAAGCAAAAGCGTTTTCTGCTGTGCAATGAAATTAGCCGCAGATGGACTAACAGCGGTAGAAGTAAAACTAAGTTGTTGAATAAATAGTCATCGTAGCTACAAAAAGAAATTATTTTCATCGTGCCCACGCTACTGGCACCAGTTCCACTGGAAACTTCAGCTGCCATTCCAGAAGTACCAATACCATCATCATCTGGAGTAGGCCGTCCAGCGAAAGATGAATCAAGTACTGTGAGAACAAAACGACGAAAGACGGCAAAACTGTTGGAAAAAGTTACAACACCCGAACTTAAGCATGCAACGAAAATGAAACTTAGGACTACGGGACAACATACAGCTGCATATCTACATCTCACTCCCGAGTACAGATTACATTTTTTCATTGTTTTTTCCAAAGTGTTCTATTTAGTTTATGTTATAAGTTTCGAAATTTTTCCACATTGTTTTTTTTTCAACCCTTTTATCTCACCCCCGAGTACAGATTAAATTTTTCCACTATTTTTCTCAAAATTTTAGAAATCTATTTAGTTTACATTATAAATTTAGAAATTTTTCTACATTGTTTTTTTTTCAACCCTTATATCTCACCCCCGAGTACAAATTCAATTTTTCCAAGATTTTTCCCAGTAGTCTCTAAATATTCTAAGAAGGTATGGAGAGTTACAGAATTTTGACCTACGACTTGTATTTTTTGCCCACTGTGCTACAGAGTCGCATTTCGAATTTTTACATATTAGAAAGAACAAAATAATATTAGAGATTTAAAAATCATGTTTACAGTAGAAATAAAAATGTTACTATGTTTTTCGTCAAGATAGGAATATCTCATGCATTGGGAGATGCATTTCTCGTCCTTCGCAACATCAACAGATAAATTCAAAGTAAGGAACTGTGTATCTGTTATTCTGGTATTAACGCCGACAATAAACCCCGCGCCATTCTATTTAGTGTAAATTTCCGTAATTATATCAGAAGAGTTAGAAAGCTTAATTAAAAGAGGCATGTTTCCATTTATTTCTTATCTTAAGAATGTCAGTACACACTTTACATAAGAGCAATGTTGTTTTATTTATTAAGTAATACGTTATATTTTTATTTAATACAGTGTAGAAAAATAAAGCATGCCCCGGTCTAACCTTATATTAACTCGGCCGGCAGCTTTGAGTTTTTTATGTGCAGTATAAAAACCGAGTGAACTTTATTAATTTGTTTAAGAATGAGGCAAATTTGAAGAAATTTCTTACATAATGCTAAAAGTTTATTTAGTTTATAAATAACATAATAATCCTCTCTGATTTCGCAAATGAATATTCATCTATTCCCTATAAAAAATGTATGTACATGTCAGTTGATCAAACTTTATCGCAAAAAGTGTCAATTTTTAGATTGCTAATAAATTTAACAATACTTAACTCGAATGTTCTCTGATATTGGCAGAATCACCAATTTTCTCGTCTTAATTTTACTCGCTTCCCATTAGATAATCTGATCCGCGATTTAAAGCAACAATCATTCTTTACTCCGATTTTAATGTCAAAGTCGGATAAAAATCTAATCAGCGCGGGCTTATTAAACGATTCCGTTTTTGTAACACAGTACGAAGGATATTACGTTCGACAGTTTGTTAATCAAAAAGTTTAGACGAAAGCCTGAAATTCTGATACGGTAAAATTTCTGCATTTGACAATATTTATTCGAGTGCCCTTTGTAACGGTTTCTTGCTAAGGCAGCTGGTTTGGAGATTAGTACAGGGTCCAGTTTAGTTAATAAGACAGCCCGATAAAAATTAACAATTTATTTTCTTCAAAACAGGTAAAATACTGCAGTGTTACGTAACATACATTTCAGTACAGGTTAACATTTCTACAGGTCCGTATCTTTTACCGTTATTATTATGACAGACATTTCCTTCATATTAATAAATGGGAGAGAGAGGAGACGAGAGTGTAATGTGACGATGCGGTGACTAGCTGCTACTGGGACGACGTCGAAAACAAATAACCATCGACGCAAGGGGGCTCTCAGCTCAACGCGCTGCAAGAGGCCTCTAGGTCAAGTTGCATTCGTCCTGGTTCTGGCGGCGGGCAAATAACCATTGACGCAAGGGGTTCTCAGCTAAATACGCTTGTAAGAGACCTCTAGGCCAAGTCGCATTCGTCCGGCTCAGTTACGTCATGGGGAGTACAATACTGAAATGTGTCCAGCTCAGCACGCTGAAGACAGATGTCAGGAAGTGTACCCTCTGAATTTTGTTGATTTCCGGCTGGTCTTTTATATCCGAGAATTCTCGCTTACTGGTGACGTAGAGCTGCGTATAGATTGGTGTCGCGTGCAAATCCGTGCCTCTAGACGGGAGCTTGGTAATTGTCGTGCCGTGTGTACATTGGTATCGCGTGTAAACCCGGAAACTTAGTAATGGAACATGAATTCATGAATACTTCGTTATTCTGTGAACATTTTTTTAAATTTATTTTTATGCTCCGAAGCGCTATTTTAGGCGTTAAGCTGATTTACTTCCACATCCAGTGGAAGTATAGTAAAGACAATTTTTTTTTTAAATTTGTGTTGTTCAGATTGGCTTAGAATTTAATGAAACGTCGACATTTTAAGTTTGAGCAAAAAAAATTCTATCTGTCTGTCGGTCTATCTGTAACTTTTTTTGTACGCACGATTACTCTGGAACGTTTAAGTTATTGACTTCAAATTTGATGCACGTATGTATTTTAACGAGATCTGGAACTAGATTATATATTCATCATATTCCGTTGAAGGGTTAGGGAGTAAATTGGGTTAAATGAGGGTAAATAGGTAGGAGTCCATAAAATTGGTATTTAGTATATACAAGAGAAGCTAAAGTCTCAAATACATTTTTGGCATTAGCCACCCCCATTACTACTCCACCCCATTATAAAAGGGGGTGAAAAAAAATTGTGATTTAGGCATACACCAAAGGTTTCAAAAGAACCAAAGGCCTCAAAATATTTTTTTTTACTTCATCCATCCCCATTACCTCTATGACTACCCCCATTCCACTACCAATGTGAGATAGGGATTTTTGGGGTAGACGATTTCAAATATTATATTATTAAAGTTCCACAAACAATTATTTCCACGTACAAAACTTTTTCGTCGTGGGAGATTTGGGTAGCAAATCTGGATGTGGAAGTAGTGATTCCTTGGGCAACCTCAACAACAACAACAACAACAACAACAACAACAACAACAACAACAACAACAACAACAACAACAACAACAACAACAACAACAACAACAACAACAACAACAACAACAACAACAACAACAACAACAACAACAACAACAACAACAACAACAACAACAACAACAACAACAACAACAACAACAACAACAACAACAACAACAACAACAACAACAACAACAACAACAACAACAACAACAACAACAACAACAACAACAACAACAACAACAACAACAACAACAACAACAACAACAACAACAACAACAACAACAACAACAACAACAACAACAACAACAACAACAACAACAACAACAACAACAACAACAACAACAACAACAACAACAACAACAACAACAACAACAACAACAACAACAACAACAACAACAACAACAACAACAACAACAACAACAACAACAACAACAACAACAACAACAACAACAACAACAACAACAACAACAACAACAACAACAACAACAACAACAACAACAACAACAACAACAACAACAACAACAACAACAACAACAACAACAACAACAACAACCAACAAATTAAGGGTGTCAGACATTTTACGTGAGCGTAATGGTGGATGTTTAGCGAAAAAGTGGCCTATATTTTGTAGTATTTAATGAAAATATTCATCAATATCTGTACTTTTAATGCATATATAGGTTATGAGAATATATATTTTTTTAATTTGGTGACGACAGTCTCCCAGGGGGTAAGTTTTAAGGGGATTAAAAAAATGAAGTTTTTACGACAAAAATGGCATTAAGAAAATGACATTTAAAGTTTTTAGTCGGGAATACTGCCTTTAATTGCTTAATTCCTCCTAACACATCCCTAAAAAGGTTATTAAGTTAAAAGTTAAGTTGTTTTTGGAGTGTCACTAGTCAATTTTTTGTGTCCATTTCTTTGTCATTGGAATCTGCTGAATAGCTTTCCAAATTCCTATTATTACTAGATGTAGATTAGATTAGACTGAGGGGAGGAGCTGGCCGCTTAGCTTTAGCCACCTTTGGATCTATTGTGGCGCTCCTAATCTAATTCAGTTAGAGTTCATTATTTAGCTTTGTATCAGACTCTAAAACCTTGATAGGGGCTCTTTAGTATAGCTATCTGCCGTTGGTTTTCCTCACCAAGTAGTTGGAATCTTAGTCTAGCTAGGCCTTCGCAGAGGCACAACACCTGTACTGAGGTTTCCTGTTCCTCTTGACAGAATCTGCACGTTGCATCCTCTACCAGGCCCTTTAGACTCATATGCCTATTGAGCCTACAATGTCCAGTTTTATCCTAATGGCCTTTCTATTTTGGCATAGTAGATCTTTCGTGAATTTGGCCGATCGTTCTTTAATGAACTCTTTAGCTTGTCTCTGTCGCGGTAAATTCTTCCACCATTCTAGAGATTTGTCCCATTTATTAATGGATGATCGTTTGCATGGCTTAGCCACACCACAAAAGGGTTTGGGACCTATCAGGGCGTTAGACGTGCCTTCCCGAGCCAGTTCATCAGCATTTTCATTTCCCCTGTATTCCTCATGTCCTGGTGCCCATGCCACGGTCACTTGGTTCTGACTTCCTAGGTCCGTAAGGACGTTAATATAATCCCATACTAGTCTTGAATTGACCTGCATGGAATCGATTGCTTTTAGCGCTGCTTTTCTGTCAGAAAAAATGGCAATTGACTGGTTGACAGTTCCTTGCCTCATTATTTCCTTTGCACACCACTGTATAGCAGCCACTTTAGCCTGAAATATTGTGGTATGTATTCTTAGACTTATCGGGATTTCCGTTTTCGATCTTATCCCGTAAATCCCAGCTCCTACTCCCTGTTCTGTCTTGGAGCCGTATACCAGACTGTTTGTGCTGATTTCGGAGGGCCGTTCTTCCAGTCCTCTCTGTCTGGTATTTTGATTTGAAAATTTTTATAGAAGTTATACTTTGGGACCATACTGTCCGTGGGCATTCCCAGAATGGGGTCTGCCTTCAGCTCTGAGTATAACTTTTGGTGCTCTGTTCTATGTTATTGCCTTATGGGAGTTGTGCCTTACATTAGCCTATGCAACACTGAACGAACTTCCCCCTGAATAAAAATGTGTAGTTGTGGCAAATCTAAAAGGACCTCCAATGCAGTCGTGGGAGCAGTTCTTATGGCCCCCGTGGCGCACAGACGTATATATTCCTTCAAAGTTTTAAAGTCGTGTTTTTCAATTGCCGAAATACCGCTCGTGTCGAATAACTATACTGAACCGTATCCCGTTGCTAACCGTTCTAAACAATTCAATAATTACTTTACTTTCAGCCTTAATTGTACTTTGTGGTATTAATCACACAGCCACACAGAGACTGACTAGGTAGACTTCATGTTTGACCACAAAAACTTGAAGGTCACTAGTCATAGATGCAAGTTTTCGATTTACAATCGATATATCAGCTAAGAAATGGAAAATAAGCATTTAAACGCTTGATAACCAATAAATGACCTAAGAAATCGGTTCCATAAACCGTTCAGGATGTATTTGGACGTAAAATTTTCTGCGTTTTCAGAATCCGGGGTCAAAAAAGATTGTATTATTGAATTTCATGTGTTTGACCTTCATTTGACCTTGATTCTGACATGATGGTATTAATTAAACCCCGGATTCGGATTCAGCAACCTCAAAAACATAAACATAAATTTTTTACGGAATTTTTCACGGTCATATCTCAATTTGACCTTCAAATGACCTTAAACCTGATGACATGGGATCAAATAAACTCCGGATTCGGATTCAGCAACCTCAAAAACATAAACATATATTTTTTACGGAATTTTTCATGGTCATATCTCAATTTGACCTTCAAATGACCTTAAACATGATGACATGGGATCAAATAAACCCCGGATTCGGATTCAGCAACCTGAAAAACATAAACATAAATTTTTTATGGAATTTTTCACGGTCATATCACAATTTGACCTTCAAATGACCCTAAACCTGATGACATGGGATCAAGTAGACCGCGGATTCGGATTCAGCGACCCGAAAAACATAATGTCTACCTAGTCGGTCTCTGGGGTCAAAACACTTTATTTTTTTTGTATGGCTGTGTCATTTATCGACAGCGCCAGAGAACAACTTTCATTCATTTTATTATAGTGTTACTAAACATTTCATTCGAATCAGAGATACACGCTATACATAGCATTTTCGATATCCTGCACATATTTAGTAATATTTTGCTCTAAAGTTACATACGTAGCGAATTTCAAAGCTAATAAAATGTATCGTGTTTAATAGGTATTCGCAGTTGGCAACGATCGACTGCAACTTTAATTTGTTTTATTTATTATTAGTATTATTTGTTTAAAAAATTACCTTAATACCATTTTAAAGTAAAATTGATACATTAACAAGTCTACGTAAAGTTCATTCATACTAAAAAACGCACAGTATATTTTAGTTTTAATATCTTTACATCTTTTGATTCTCGTATGCTTAGTCAAAAACCTTTGTAGCATTTTACTCCAAAATTATAAAAAAATATGGTTTATATAAAACATGATAGTTTAAATATGTCTCTATTTGAATATGTAATGACAAATAACTGACAATGTCACAAAAATTAAACTTAGATGTATACAACTAGATTTTAGCAAAAATACGTTATAAGATTTATCCCATTATTTTGCGCATGACAGTACAAGAATCAAAAGCCTCCAATTTTTTTTTCCACCACCCCCATCCCCACAACCGATGTGGCATATCGTCTTACGTTTTTTTTTTGGGGGTAGGCGATTTCAAATATCATATTACTAAAGTTCCTTGAACAAATATTTCCACATACAAAATTTTTTTCGTTATGAGAGACTTGGATAGAAAATCTGGATGTGGAAGTAGTGACTCCTTGGGCAGCGGTTTTTTAAAAAGTTATCGAGAAACGAAGTTGTTCAACTGATTTACTGTGACACGATAAAGCTTATCGTATAATCGAATTGTACAGGAGTAAGTAATTTGATGTTACCAAATGTGGGTCAGTTTACCGATCAGTTAGTGTCATTTCAGCATATTATATTTGTCGATATTTTACGTACAGTAATGGAGCAGCCTCGTGGACGTCATTAATTTTTAAAATGTTTTCGGAAGTTATCGACGTTATTAAAACCGTCAGCAGGTTACACGAGGGAAATCAACTTTAAAGTATAAACTGGATACAATTTATATCAAACTTTGCAGACTTTACTTTCTGTGCTTAATAATTTTAAATTTACATTGTGGTTGCGAAGAAATTGAGAAAAAACAGCGATAATTTTACAATGTTCATAAATTGTTTCGTAAAAGCAAAATGTCCCTTTGAGAAATTCTAATCATTTACCAAGGTCAAGTAGACGTTTTATATAGGAGGTCCCGTAGGTAAGTAGCCATATAGTAGCTACGTGTAGATTAGATCAAAATGTGATGATTTAATTCTAACTTACCATTAATAACAATCACTTTATTATTTATCTCATAAATATTGGCAAACATAAATATTTTAAAATAATATAAGGGTTATAAAGATGGCAAATATCACCTACACCGCCAAGGTAGCGCAGCGAGTTAAAGCGTGTTAATGGCGAGCACGCTTAGTCACATCGCTTAACATGTACTGGGTTCGATTCCCAGCTCCGACACTGGCAATGTCAGGTGGCAATGGATGTTGGCTGCGTTTTATCACAGGTGTAATTGTATAACCTCCTTCTGGACAGCTTTGACTCTGAATTCTTGGGTTGCCTACCAAGGATGGTGCGTTTGTTTTATTGTTTTATAAATTTAATAATATTGTTACTAGTATCTGAAGGGAAAATAGTATGATAATAATGACGAAAGAAATTACTTGGATATGTACAGGGTGGTCGCGCGAACGTTAGAACATCATTTAACTTCGTTGATTTTGGAATTACCTAAAAAAGTTAAAAAAAAAAGTTATAGAAAATTTTTTCCAAAAATCATTGCAGAAGAACAATTGAAAGTCGCATTTCGGAAATCTGAACTTTACTTTCGTTTTTTTAAATGAAGTACCCCGTATGTTTTACACCATTTGAAAGACCATAAGAAAAGCTTCTTAACGATACATAAAACATAGTATTTATCTTCAAAAAATTGTATCTAATTTACTATCAATTTATCAAATTAGCCGTGGAAAATAAAAGTATGTAATTTAAAACAAACAATACATTAGTTCTGTCAAGATATTTGTTGGTAACTAATTTCACTTTGTTTCAAATAAAATGGAAAATTTCAATGATTGTTAAGTATATATTTTTCAGACTACCATGACTTGATGGTAAAAAAATATAAAATTTAATATCTAGTGTAGTTTCTAAGAGAAATGCTGTGTCATATATTATTAAAAAGCTTTTCTTATAGCCCTTCAGATGGTGCAAAAATATACGGGGTATTCCATTAAAAAAAAACAAAGTAAAGTTCATATCTCCGAAATTCGACTTTCAATTGTTTTTCTGAAATAATTTTTGGAAAATAAATGTGATTTCCTATACCTTTTGTTTTTGAACTTTTTTACGTAACTCCAAAAATAACGAAGTTAAATGAGGTTCTAACGTTCGCGTAATCACCCTGTATATCATAGTTGAGTCTGCAAATGAAAAACAGGAAAGGGAGGAGAAATATGTAATTTTGAATTTTTTGTGTTGTATGCTGCGGAAGGAGCATTGAAAAATATCTTTATGGTGTCCTCGAATAGTTAAAATATGTCTTCTAAAATGCTCAAATTATGGATGTTAGTATGAAAGGCAATTTTATTATGAGGATAAGGGGAGTAATTTAGAATATTCTTCAACTGTATATATAGTGCAGTACCTAGAGGCAAAACTTCGGAATAATATCATATTGAACGGATTTCGTTCATTTTTGGCAATATAATAGTAAATGCTTCATAGAAAAGTTTCTATATTGTGTGGGGGGCTTGCTAATTTATAGGGGGTGGATGCCACTCCTTCTCAGGGGGTGGCATTTAAAAAATATATATATTTATTGGAGCTGAAAAAGAATTCAATTTTAAGAACACAAATTGATAGTTTTTAAATTATAACGACTTTGAAATTGCGATTTCAGCTTAAAAAAAGCCATTTCCAAACAGCTTTCACCCAGTACCTCGAAAAGTATTGCTTTATCGAAAAAATGTTAGAGACGAATTACAGAAAGTGCAAACTGGGAATTAATTATATTTTTTGTTTATTGATGTAGGATTAATAATTTCGGAGATATTTAAGTTTATATTTGGCATCCAAGTGTTCATAAGATAATTATTTATAGTAAGGGTTAAATATCTCGGAAATTGTGACACATACGTCAAGAATGCTAATAAGTAGAATAATAGGTTATTATTTAAGCTTTCAACTGTTTTTTAATTTGTTTCTGTAGCATAAAAAACAAAGAAGTTATGACCGAAGCAATGTGCGTCTTCATATGTTTTTAATCACAAAGTCGCCATTTTGTTAGTGTAATTAGCCAGTAAATAAAAAAAAGGAATTTCAAACACTGTTTCCCATTAATATATAGCATGACGTAGATGCTCAAATTATTTCGTTTGTATGCAGCACTTGCTTTAGAAATAATTACAGTTTAAACTATAAAGGTATTTTCGATAAAACGTATTTTTTTCCTTTTCCAAATATCTCAATAAATGTTAGTCTTATTGAAAAATGGGTAGAGACCAAAAATAAACCTCATAAACTGATAAGGAATTTCGATTTTTTATTTATTGACATAGATTTAATAGTTTCGGAGATATGAAAGTTTACAAATGGCGACCGAACGTTTATGAGACGAAAAATGCAGTTTAAATGTTAAATATCTAATAATTGCGCTTTCAAATTATTTTTTACTCGTTTCTGTAGCATAAGAGATAAAGAAGTTATGACGGAAAAATGTGCGTATTTATATTTTTTCATATAAAAAGGTCGCCATTTTGTTACCCTAATTAGCTAGTAATTTAAAAAAATAATTTCAAATACAGTTTTTCGTTAAAATGTAGCATTAAATAGATGCTCACATGTTTTGCTCATTTAAAGCACTTGCTTTAAAAAAAAATGCATTTTAAACTTTAAAGGTAATTTCGAAACACTTGGATGCAAAATATAAACTTAAATATCTCCGAAATTATTAATCCTACATATCAATAAACAAAAAAATATAATTAATTCCCAGTTTGTACTTTTTCTAATTGGTCGGTAACATTTTTTCGATAAAGTAATACTTTTCGAGATACTTGACGAAAGCCGTTTGGAAATACCTTTTTTTTTTAAGCTAAAATCGCAATTTTGAAGTCGTTATAACTTAAAAACTATCAATTTATGTGAACCATAGAACCTTTCCTTCTTAAAATTTCATTCTTTTTCAGCTCCAACAAATATACATATGGTGGCACTTAAAACTTTTCTGTGAAGTATTTACTATAACACTGCCAAAAATGAACGAAATACGTTCAATATGACATTATTCCGAAGTTAAAACCTCTAGTTGTTGTACTAATATTTAACAATGCTGCGTCGTTTAGTTTCTGTGAGACTCTCTGTATGCATCTAATTCCGAATATCGGCTTATTAGGCCTAATCACCCGAAACATATGTAAAGTATCAATAAGCTTAATTTGAAACATTAAAAAGCAGTTTTTTCTTGTAATTAAGATTAAATACTCTTCTATGTTCTTTATTTGAAATTAAATATACTCCAATGTAATGTATCGTATTTCTTCAGTAAATTGAATGACAATGTGTAAATACATTTTACCCCCCTCGCTATATGTATTATGATAAATTTTATTTATTTACTAGGGTGGCCCTTATTTGCCAAATTTAGATTTTTTTTTGTGATATCCCCAGAATAGTCCATTTCATAAAAAAATACTCCGTGTAAGATTTTAGCTCGATCGGATTACGTAAAGAGGTGCCGCAACGTCCCCCTTTTTAGACAATAGAATGCTTATGTGTTGAATCGATTCTTTCATCAATTCCTTGGGACACATTTAACAGAAAAAAAAACATCGATCCCTTACATATTGCTTGGACAAAATACCTTTTTTAAGACGGGGAATCGTTTCCTATAATCAGACCCTACTGTTTTTGTTCGTCGTCTTTTGTCAATAAACTATTATAATCGCTAAATAGTTTAACACCTCGTTCCGATACATCCCTGACGACTCTCAAATTTTACAAAATCACATTTCAAATATCTTTTGTTTGTACTCCATAGAGAGAGGTCTCCAGAAATTGTTGATTTAAATGAAACCTCGTAAAAAACCTCTAGTTGTCATAGAAACAAAATATTCTATGTTACTATTCATAAAAAGTGTTGTTACATCAGAACTCAGTTGAAACCGCTTTGTGTTGTTACTGCTGTCTTCATCTTCACTGAATTGCCTCGCCAAAGCTTCCACCAGTTTATTTTTTGTTTCTTGCGACAATATTGAGTCAAAGAAAAAAAAAGGTATCATAAATGACTTTTAAATTTGTTGACTGATGCACGCGACAAGTCCGGATCCGTGGATTTATATTCGTGAAGTTTTTTTTAAACACAAATCTTGGTAAGGAGATACATTTTTCAGTGGTACTAAGAAAATAGCGTCTAAGTGAACTTTATTAATAAAAATGGAAATATCTGAAATAGTTTTTCGTTCTGAAGCCGTTAAATAGAATTCATTCCGAAACAGAAAATCTTTAAAGTATAAATGGCTTTTGCCATCAATCGGGCGTGATGCATCGCTCCTGGAGCATGAAAGGATATATCTCGAGGAGGAACTTTTCTTAACACTATGAATACTAATTCCAGAAATTTCCTATAATCTTCTCGGGGTTGACGTTCTGAATCTTCGAGAGTACGCCTTATAAAGCGGTAAATTTCACCTATATTTTCTAGGTGGTCGTTGACATGTTGGTCTTCAAACCCATATTTGAAGTAACCTTGATTAATTTGGGGCCATTCCTATTGCAACCTTTCATAAATGAAAATCAATAGACCGCTTGTTTCCAAATTTTTCATCGAACGCCGCTCTATGGACCATCTCGTCGATGTCTTGGCAAGTCAGATACAGTAGGTCTCTTTCCAGGAACTGTTCTAGTAGAACACAGGTGCCATTGAAAACTCCTGTATTTGTAGCTGTGGTATCGAAACATATAGCTTGCGTAATATCCTGGAGACACCAATCGTAAAGGTTTTCATAAACTGCCATTTATTATACCCTTCCGGTTCCGAACACGAATGCAGTGACTCCCAATAGTTTTTCTCCAGCTTCACTAGTGACGACTTCTGGAAGCCTATCTACAGTTTCCCTCCCGGTTAATGATGGGAGTAATTTCCCATCCCAGTGATTGACGGCAGATTTCAGTTCACATTTTTTAAATGCTGCTTTTATATTCTCGGCTCGTCCTTTGCTCCTGTAACTCCAAATCGAGATTTTGTTAAGTACAACATCATTAGTTTTCAAGTTTTCTCCAAGACCTTCTCTAATGGTGAAAATCAGTCTAACGGCATCTCTATCGCTGATTTTGCACCTATCCGATACAGCAACTTCGGTCTTAAAATTTGCCGGCTTGCTTATTTCTTGACGGCCCAGGTTCCGCCATAGTTTCCTCCCCGGATTGGGAATATGCAGGCCTTTCTGGAACTCCCACGTCAGGATCGTCCAATTGCATAGCCGAAGTTGAAGGGACTAGCGTGCTTTTCCCGTTACTAGACAAGCTTTGTAGTTCCACCATTTTTTCTTAAAAATGGAAAATGCTTTAAATAAATCATTAATATGACCTTGCAAAAAACTCACATTTTTAGAACATGTTAAATACAGTAATATCATAATTTGGTTACGTAATTTACAAAGAAGTTAATTTTCACCCGCTCAAAATTATTTGCATAAATAGTTATTACGTAGTACTTACTATTTTTTTCTATGTCTGCTTTAGTCTGTTCGGTTCTTAGCAAAGCTTGCCGTTGTCGTTTTTAATCCTTATTTCATCTTCTGCTAACTACCGATCAATGCCATACCCTGGTCTGCCTTTCTCCCGTTGTCGAATCAGAAACTGTTTGCCTCGTCGATGGTCATCATTTGCAACACTTCTGCATGTACGACATAAAATATATTATCAAATCTTGTAACAGAGTCTTCCTCTTTCCGTCGGTGGGTTTCGGTTGCCCGCTTAGAACACCTTTGCAGTTCTCTCCATTCGCGGTAAAGGTTTTCCAACTTACTGATGCAGTTTTTTTCAATTCTTGTTGGAATTCTTGCCTTTTCCCAAAACACTAAAGCCTCTTTAATCACGAGCTTTGCACTTTCACGTAGGTCTAACTCTGCTTGTCTGAGATTAAAAAATATCACACTTAATACTTGTTTATTAGATGGAAGTTTACTTCCAGTGATCGCATGAGCGTAACATCCAAGAAGATAAACTCGATAATCAAGACCCAAAGTAACTCCCGCCATAACGACATTAAATTATTGGAAATATTCAATGTAAAATCGCTGAATTCATAGTCAGTCATCACAGTACCAGAGTCAGTGAGATACTGTTAAAGCCAGACGTACTCTTTACCACAACAAGCCCTTCCAGATGATTCACTGTTACTTTCTCTAGCAACGACCTTCCGCTTTCTTGGGAAAAGGGCCTGGTAAATTATTTTATATTGGTCCATTATGAGTTAACACCTACCTACATATTGTTTACTTCTTACAAATGGTCAATTTCACAATATGGGGTATTTCTAGAAGTGTTTGCGGTATGTTTTCCCCTTAACCGATTTGACTAAAATTTTTAAGGGATTACTTTTTTGGAAGTGGAACCATTGTGGAGAGTGCCGCCAACTAAATTTTATAATTTTTTTTCGGTCAAGTATAATTACGGGCCACCCTAATATTTACTATAAAGAACTAAGATAGTCATAGTTTATTGCAATATTACTTACAAAGTTAAAAAGATATGGAATAAGAGGTGTACCACATGGTTTTTGTCATATTTGTCAGAACGCTACCAGAGAGTTAGTGCGTTTTCACATTGCACGATACGATATCGTTACCATCAGACGACACGCTATCGGGGCACGCAAAATATATGGAAACATATGGCACGTTTTCATATTGTCCGGTACCGGTAACGACATCGCCCATGGTACACGACATATCGTAGACTTCATCGCTCCCCGTAGCTGTCGGACGACAAAATAGAGTAGATTTAAAATTTGATCTGTGAAACACGTACATACAATATGGCATTTAAATATGATATTGTATCTTTGATTGAGCTAATGGAATCCAAATCCTGTTTATGGGATAAAACTCACGACGAGTATAAAAATAAGCCTTCTATGACACGCCGCCATGATTAATACTGACCGCCGGCGCTGATCGTCACGACATGTCGTATAGTGTGAAAGTGTGCCCGATATTCTCGTCTGTCGGATGTCGTTACTGTCCGACGACAACGATATCATATCGTGCAATGTGAAAACGCACTTATTGTTAATGATGCAATGTCTGATTTAAAAGCGATAAATACAGGAGTACCACAAGGATCTGTCTTGGGACTAACTCTTTTTCTGTTACCTATATATTAACGATATGCTAATCTACATAGAAAATCCATCAAGTATCATAGCATCTTACGCAGACGATACTAATGTATTAATAACAAGTAACAGTCTCAGCGACGCTGACATTTTTACTAAACTAACTATTTGGGTCCCAAAAAATAAGTTATCTGTTAATACTGACAAAACAACTTATATAGTGTTTAAGACCTTCAATCACACATTGTCTCTGATAACAGCATAACACTCGACACTTCAAATATGGCAAATATGCTGGGCTTAACTATCGACTATCACCTAAAATGGTCTAGTCACATTCAGAATGTACGCTCAAAGTGGGCCAATAATTGTTTTGCACTCTCTGTAACAGCTAAACAATGTAGTCAGGCGATTGTCAGGCAATTGTATTTTGGATGTTTCCATAACACTATTAAATATGATATTGTACACTGGGGCCTTTCATATGAAGCACAAAAAGTGTTTGTCCTGCAAACACGCTGTACGTATTATTGCTAATATAAAATATGATGAATCATGTAGAGGGGCATTTAAATCTCAAAAACATTCTTACTTTAGCTTGTATATTTATAGTGAGATCCCAGAGCCGCCAGACCTACGTCATTTTAGCAAAGCTAATATTTTGACAACAAATAGGGTAATATCTAGTTAAGAACGTATGCGTATTTGCTAGTTTGAAAGCGGGGCCCTTTTGCAGAAAACAATTATAAAAGGTACATAAAAATTTTTCTCAGTACGTTAAAGTATGATAGCTGGATTATTTTAAAAGTGGCACGCTAACTACATGGTGTAAGCGTCAACCTCCGGAACTTAAGGTCCGAGGTTCGATCCCTGAGCGTTCTCAGTTTTTTTTTTCAAATATACGTAGGTACTAAGAAAAAAGTTATTGCCAAAAATAATAAATATTTCCCTATCGGTTTTCTCTTTCTTGGTAATCGCCACTTTAAGTTAGTATGTCACGTGGAAAATAAACCAGCTATCATATTTTAATGTACTGAGTAAAATTTGTATGTACCTTTTGTACCTGTTTTCTGCAAAAGAGCTCCGCTTTCAAACTAGCAAATACGCATACGTTCTTAATTAGATATTACACTAGTTGTTGTCAAAACATTAGCTTTGCTAAAATGACGTAGGTCTGGCAGCTCTGGGATCTTGGACTATTATGAAGTAGTTTGTTTTGTGTATAAGAATAAATATAATTTTGGAGATAAAAAAAATTAACCATTATAATACAAGAAAAAAAGATTATATGATACCTTCTAAACATGACACTTTATTTCAAATTATTCTTATCTTGTAAGTTATTTAATATATTGTCATAACATATTAAAAATATATCAAACATTTTTAAGTTTAAATGTGCTGTAAAGGCGTTACTCGTTGATAAAACTTAATTTAAATGAGCAGTACATTTTTTATATTGTCTGCATATAGTAAGCTTGCGTGAAGATTATGCGGAATATCATTTATGTAGATACTAAACAACACAGGTGCCAAAACTGTCCTCCGTGGAATTTTCGATGTAACGTTTAAAGTTTTTGATATATAGTCTTTGTGTTTAGCAAATTATAATATGGTACTGAGATATGTTTTAAACAATATAAGTAACATACCAACACCATCAAGCTTATTTAACAATACGCCATGATCTAATCGATCAAGGACCTTCGACAAATTGATATTTATTATATCCGCGTAATCTTGACGATGGAGAGTGGCTGTTGACCTATTCTCCATAAATTCTTGTTGGTGGGAATTAATGATTCCCTTTATTGAGTTAAACATTAAAGAGAGCATAAATGTTTCAAAATTTTTTGCATAATTTAGCATGATTCAATGGGATCATAGTCACTAAATTCATGTCTTTTTTAAGGACCGGGCATAAAACGTGCTGTTTTTTTATATTCCGGCAAAAGTGAGGATTTTAATGATTGAGCCTTGTGGTTTGACATAAAACGTTTCAAACAATTTGACAATGAGAATTATAAGGACACTGTGTGTAATATCAGCAAAACTTTGTATAAGTGTATACTCACTTAGTAGCTATTACGACAGCTCCGCGCTGAGAATTTTACCCTTTTTCCATCAATATCTGCTTTAATATTTAAAGTGATTAGAAGTGGCAAGGTATATGCTATCGATCGACGATATTAGTTAATACAGTGAGGTATTTCCCAAGTTCATTATATCTCTGAGCGTTATTTTAAGAGTTTATGGTGAAATTTATTCCCTACATCCAATTTATAATGTTAAAGCGGTTCCCTACTCTAAACATAGCTCATATAATAGGGTCCCTTTTTACAGTAAAGGTACATACATAATGGTCTCGTGTAGAATAAAGGAAGAGAAACTGGACGGAATATGTGATTCCTTTTTGTTTCATGAACTTTCTGTGGAAATATATTCATACATATATTTATATCTATATCTAAATTATTATCGATAACATTTGCTACTGTTCTTTCTTATTCTTATTCAGTATGATACTGAATCGTCAATATTAAGTTGATTTAATTGAATAAATAATGTTATACTATTTGACTAAGTTAATTCATTGCTTTTATGGTCAATAAATTTAGTATATTAATGAAATTGTCATTTATCTTGCTTAATTTTCAGATGGAAAAATTGGAAGATGCTTTTTAGCAATCCTGTAAATGATAATAATAATAATTCAGTGAATTTTACTTAAAACAACACACAATGGATTTATTTTTAAAAAATGACTTGAGACAGTTTAAATAACTAATTACACGTAAATGTTATATTCTTCGCCGGTGTATTAAAGTTTTTATTCAATTGTTAAATATTCAAGAGGATTCTATTCAACATTATTTTGAAAATGTGTTAATGTTTAAACATAAATGCTGTATTTGTAATTAACTCATCTATTGATAATGCCAGATGGTTTGCAGAACACTCGTCAGTGTACTAAAATATTTAGTAACTTTTATATTTACCGATCTAGATCTTTTTTTCATAAATAGTATACACTATTATATCTAATACTAATTTACTCTCCATTCAATATTATTGAACCTTCTCAAGTTATCTTGTTTACAACAACCGTGGTAGATGGATAGCCGGACAGACAGGCGGACGGACATGCACTACACTATCGTCTTAGATTGGCAGGCATTTTAAGAGTTATTCCAAATTCGACGTCTAATGCAAAAATGTAAAAATGCTTATCTTCGAGGGATATTTGCAGTATTAGAAAAGTGCCTGCCAGATACATTTTTTTTGTTTCTGCAAGGAGTATAATAAAAACGCTTTTCGTATACATTTCTATATGTTTATTCATAAACAGGGTGGCGAATTTAAATCGGTAAACTTCGCCAGTGGATACTACGTCTAAATATAATATTTTTTTATATATCGAAAAATGAATGGATTTCTAAGTACATGGTGTTGAAAGAGGTGAAAAAAAAATTGTTTCAATTTCTCAACAACGAATTCAAATTTTTGTATTGAAATTTGATATACAAGTGTAATTAAAAACACATTATTTAAAATGAATTTTGTTAAAAATTTATATTGGTCGATTACACTTCAAGCGACTAGAACTTTTTATTTTATTTTCAAAAATGCTGCGGAAGTGCGTCGTTGTAGAAAATGGGCAATTTTGCCGAAACTATGACAATTTCTAAAGAAAGAAAAAAATATGTTTTTCCTTCAATAGGAACATATATTAAAATGTTCATTTTATTTTACCGGTAGAAATAAAAAGTTCTTGTGGTGGCTGGTGGTGGACTTATCATAGTTTCATGAAGGCATTTTTATTATAAGCAGCAAAAATTGGAAATCACTTTCTTAATCGCTTTGACGAAGAAGCTAGTGACAAAATTCAAATTTCATCGGAATTGCACTAAAAAACCATTTCCCAAGGAACCACTACTTCCACGTCCAGATTTCCCATCTGTCTCTTACAACGAAAATACTATATTTGCACATGTGGAAATAATAATTGTTTATGGAATTTCAATAATATATATTTTTTAAATAATATATTTGAAAAAAACCATAAAACGATATGCCACATTGGTAGTGGTAGGGGATGGTAGTGGATGAAGTTAAAAAAATTTTGAGGCCTTTGGTTCTTGTGCACACACTAAATCACAATTTTATTTTTTTGGACCCCCTTTAATAATGGGGTGTGGGTGGTAATGGGGTTTATCCGAGGGGGCAACCGCTGGCGAAATTTTGTACACCTAATACCTATTCTAGAAAAATACCCTTTATTTCCCCTTTAATTCCTTGTAATTCCCCTAATTCCTCAAATACCTTTATTTCCTCCTAATACCTTAATATTTTCTAGATTATCTCGGGAACGGTGCACTTTTTGATAAAAAGACCTATATACAAAATTGTTCCTTATAAAATCCTCTATCAAAAATGTCTTTACACTTTTTTCCTAAAATTAATAGTACCGTGGGAAATAAAGCGCACACATAAGAGTTGGTTCCAGTCAACACAATAAATTGTAATCTTTACTATAATCTACTTTAAAGTTCAATACTTAACGCTAAATCAGTAGCTACTAAAGTCCGCCTAAAATTATAATAAATTCCTCTCACCCCTATAAAATAACGCGATTTTTGACGAAGCGAGAATATTGGTATACCGGGTCGCTCAGCCGATAGGGACACTGTTGTAACTTTTGAATGGGAGAATGGATTGTTTTTCAAATTTGGTGTAGTGATGTGGGATATAATTTCCAATTATATAAGTAAAGAACCAAAATAGCCGACTTCCGGTTTCGATTTTACCCGAAAGTGGGTTTAAAATACCCGATTTTTGCGTAAAATCCCGCATATTGGCAGCCCTGAACAGTAACAGCGTTTACAGCAAGCTTTAAAATAATGCAGTTACCTTGGGTCGTCTGAGATGTAATGGGAGAAATTGAAATTTTTTACATTGTGGTGGTGTACAGATATTTATACTTTTTTCGCGTAAAGACAGCTTTGGAAATAGCCATACGTATATTCAGCGAATTATATGACTTTTGCGTCTCATTTACCAATGTACTATTAATTTTAGGAAAAAAGTTTAGAGAAGTTTTTTATAGAGAATTTTATAAGGAATAATTCTGTATATAGGTTTTTATATAAAAAAAATGCACCGTTCCAGAAATAATCTAGAAAACCTCGAAATGGGAGTGGAAACGACGTCCTCTAGGGGATGAAGCACGCAATTTGTGAAACTTTATGAATTTTGTCCAATATATTACAATTTTAACTGTTATATTACTGAAGTATTACAAGACATCATGCAAAGTTTTAATAATGAAAAAGCTAGTCATGGAGAAATTGTAGACGTAGGAGAGCGATTTGTTCTAGATTTATACAACTCTACCTCCGCAGAAAGTCTAAATGTATACAGATTCATGACTTTTAACAAACTTGTTGGTAAAACGAACAATACTGTAATATTACCAAAATTACCAACAACTTCTGCTGCTGCTCGGCAACACTGATATCGCGTTTTTTACCAAATTCAAACATGGAAAAACGTTGCGCTAGAAGCTACTGATTGGGGATGGAAAAAAGTTGGCGGTATATGAACAGGCTTACGTTGCTCCACAATGTGTTACCATTACCACGGACAGGCATGCATGAATGTCGAGTCTATGGAAGACGATGAAGATTAATTAACGTAATAGTGATAATTAGTGGATTCGGCCTACAGGGGACACCACACGCCAAGTACTTTACCTCTAGGGTGGCGTGGAAACAAGTACACTATACAATATTCTCGCTTCTTTAAAAATCGTGTTATTTTATAGAGGTGAGAGGGTGGAAGTGGTACATTTATATAATTTTAGGTGGAGTTTAGTAGCTACTGCTTTAGCGTTAAGCATTGAACTTTAAAGTAGATTATAGTAAAGATTACAATTTATTGTGTTGACCGGAACCAACCCTTATGTGTGCGCCTTATTTCCTACGGTACTATTAATTTTAGGAAAAAAAGTATGGAGACGTTTTTTATAGAAAATTTTATAAAGAATAATTGATCAAAAAGTGATCCGCTCCCGAGATAATCTAGAAAACCTCAAATTGGGGGGTGGAAACGGCGTCCTAGGGGATGAAGCACACTATTTAGGGGTGGGAACTTTTCGGTTTAGTAATTCTTATGCTATCCTTAACATTTCTACCAATTTTCAAAACTTTATGAATTTTGTCAGATATAAATCGTTATATTACTGAACTAGAAGTCCATAGTATCATCGGTAGTTTAATTAAATTAAATATTTTTTCTTTACTAGATATTTTTAGCGCTAACCTCGGCGCTAATGTTTTTACAACACTGACGTCCTTTATACAAGAATTGGTATGTAATTCTTCAAGATAAACATTCCATTTCAATATTTTTACGCTCCAATTCCCCCCTAATACCTTGTATTTCCTCTTAATTCCCTTCTAATACCTTGAAATAATATTTATTTCCTCCAAATTCCCCTGTAATTCCCTTAATACCTAATAATTCCTTCCGAAATACCCTCAATTCCTTCCTAATTCCTTCTTAATTCCTCCGATTTGTACACTATTTCCCCTCAGCGGTTGCCCCCTCGGGTTTATCCCAAACAAATTTTTGAAATCCTTTTTTTTACACATATTAAATACCAATTTTATGAACTTTCACTTGCTTGATTTACCCCCATTTACCCCAATTTACCAATCAAGTCTTCAACGGAATAGGATCAAAATATAATCAAGTTCCAGATCTCACTGAAATACATAGGTGTACCGAATTTCAAGTCAATATCTTAAACGGTTCTAGAGTAATCAGGCGCACAAAGAAGCGCATCTATTTTGTTCGAGGAAACTCACCGTGCATCCATACTACGCGAGATAATCTACTGCGCATCAATAGTACTCAAGAAGAGCCGCTGCGCGTCGATAATACTTGAAGAAACTTACTGCGCATCCATTTTACAGAAGGAAATTCACTGCGCATCCATACTACTCGAAGTAACCCAACGCGCCTCCATTTTACTCGACGTAACCCACTGCGCATCCATAATACTCGAGAAAACTTACTGCGCATCCATACTACTCGAAGGAACACACTGTGCATCTATACTACTTGCAATAACCTACTGCGTATCAATAGTACTCGGGTAAAGCCATTGCGCATCCATTGTACTCGCGGAAACCCACCGCGCATCCATTTTACTCGAGAAAACCCACTGCGCATCTATACTATTCAAGGTAATCCACTGCGCATCCATTTTACTCGAGGAAACCCACTGCGCATTCATACTTCTTGGGGTAACCTACTGCGCATCCATACTACTCGATGTAACCCACTTATTATAGAATCAAGAAAATAATAGAAGATCTATAAACATCGTACAGGTTGCCGTGCAGGTTGGTATTCTAATTCGAAATCGTAGAAGCTATACACACACGCGATGATGCGTTGACGTGGCTGTCTCCTCATCTATCCATGAAACATTGGTATCAATTTAGCAACCTGCTTATATAGTCTTGAAAGGCAGGCATGCTGACGTTCGTTTGTTCATAGCACTCGAATTACCATGCAATCTATAAGGGTATTTATAAACATTAACATTCCACATCCAGATTTTCTATTCAGTCTCTCACAACGAAAAAAATGTTGATTCTATATTTGCATTCCACTATGTGAAAATTATTGTTTATGGAACTGTAATAATATAATATTTGAAATCGCCTACTCCAATAACTTATAAAACGATATGCCACATCGGTAGTGGGGGTGATGGAAAAGGGTGGTAGTGGGAAGTAAAAAAAATTTTTGAGGCCTTTGGTTCTTATATACAGACTAACACACAATTTTACTTTTTTCATTCTCTTTAATGGTGGGGTGGGGGTGGTAATGAGTGTGACTAATTCCAAAAAAATATTTTGAGACTTTAACTTCTCTTATATATACTAAATACCAATTTTATGGGTTCTTACTTGCTTGATTTACCTACTTACTCCCCAACCCTTCAATGGAATAAGATCAAAATATACTCTAGTTCTCGTTCTAGATCTCGTTGAAATACATACGCGTACCAATTTTCAAGTCAAAATCTTAAGCGGTTCCAGAGCAATCGTGCGCATAAAAACAGACAGACAGACCGACAGACACACTGAGAGAAATCTGAGCCCAGATATGAGTAAAAAGCCATAGTTTTTTCAATTTAATAAATATTTAATATTGACTACAAAATTTATTGCTGCCAAATAATTATTTTGTTATAATAAGAATATCTCAAATATTGATTTAATTGACAAAACAAAATGATTTATTTGAGTCATATTTGTTTCTCCTAACTAAATTACTATATAAAAATAATAGATTTAATTGAGAATAATATATTTGTTTCTCAGAAATATATACCAATATTACATTTATTTCCTATAAAGAAATATTTTAGCGCAGTTAATCATAATATATGTGGAATAAATATTTTTTTCTGGGAATTAGATATTTGTTTCTGACAATTAAATATTTAATAGAACACGACGCCGGCGCAGAAGTCGTCATCATCATCTTATAGAATTAAAGATGGCTGATGCAATTACGGGCAGACCACAGTGATAAATTGTTAGTTGTGCGTTTTATTGTGAGTATTACGAGACCACACGGTGATATGTATATATTACCAGAATTATAATATGGATAATCAAGATATTGATATAATTTATTACATGCGGCAGTGCTAAATCATTAGTTGTGTGTTTATTTTATACGCGTTATTACGAGATGTGCGAGCTGTGAGGTGTGTAAGGTGTATTATCATCAGAGTTATAATATAATGGATAATCAGGATATTGATAGTTACATAACTGGGGCTTGGTATTTCTTCAGCAAACCTTTAAAGCATCAGGTAAGTTTTAAACATCATGTTAAAATAATCATTTAACTTTTAGGTATATAGTACAGTAACTTCGGAATAATGTCATATGAAACGGATTTAGTTTATTTTTGGCAACTTAATAATAAATGCATCAAAGAAAAGTTTGTATGTTATGTTGCGGCTTGCTAATTTATAGAGGGTGGATGTCACCCTTAGGGGGTGGCAACTAAGAAAAAAATTAACAACATTGGAGCCGAAAGTAAATAATATGTTAAGAAGAAAGGGCTTTATGCAACTTTTCATAAAAATGTATAGTCTTTAAGTTATAAGGACTTGAAAACTGGGTTTTTGGCTTAAAAAAATTAAGATATTTCAAAACAATATTTGTTAAATAACTCGAAAAGTATTACATTGAACGAAAACATGTTACAGACAAATAGAAAGCTATACTAAATTAAGGATGAATTCTGTTTTTTCTAATTTCTATAGAATTAATGGTTTCGGAGATCTGATGGAAGTATAAAGGTGGCGTCCGAACGTCTATAAAACGAAGTATTCAGTTTAAATGTTAAATCTCTCAGAAACTTTATGGTATTTACGTTAAAAGCGCTAAGAACCAAAATGAAAGACTTGGCTTTCAAATTATTTTTTTTCTATTTCTGTAGCATAAAAAACAAAAAGTTATACCAGAAACAATGTACTTTTTCAAATAAAAACGTTGCCATTTTGTTAATATATATAAGCAATCAGGATGAAGCTCGAGATCCATGTACCATAAAATAACCTAATATACTATATATATATATATATATAGGTATTTGAGAAAATGAAAAATTCTAAATATTTTGTGTCGTATAATATATTCATTCCTGTTGCATTTTTATTGCGATGTGAATTTATGTTGTCTGAAAATCCATTAACAAATCTTCTGACGAAAAAATCTATTGTTTTGTTTGCTTTTGAATTTTGCAGGTTTTGACTTGTTCACTGAGAGAATAATTGAATTAACGCTAAAAAGTTATTTTTCTCCCAATTAAATGATTTATTTGTATTTGGCCAATTAAACATTTAATTGTGGTTAATAAGGCATTTATTAAAATGTGAAAACTGAATATTTAGTATTGTCAAATAAATTAAAATACTTATGAGTAACAAATATATGCATTCTGAATAATAAATATTTATTTCTCATAAATAAATATATAAAAAGATTTATTTATGAGAAATAAATATTTATTTTTCAGAATGCAATATTTGTTATTCACAAGTATTTTCATTTAATTGACAATACTAAATATTTAATTTTCCCGTTTAAATAAATGCCTTACTATCCACAATTAAATATTTAATTGGCCAAATACAAATAAATCATTTAATTGGGAGAAACAAAATTTATTAACGCCAATTAAATCATTCTCTCAGTGCAGAGCCTATTTGAACAGTAAAAATTAAATATACTATACTTCCACGGGATGTGGAAGTAATTCAAAATTCAAAAAGGCGATTTCGATATGGCTAATGTAATTGAATTTTGCAGATTTACATGAAATTTGATACACGGGGATTCAGGATTATCTGATAACGAGCCTGATATTGAAACTTAAAAATTTCAAACAACGGATACTCTCTTTTACCATTTAGATGCCAAATAGGAAGCCACTAAAAAAGGGGATAAAAACGAAAAAAATGAATGAGTTGCAAAAAATATCACAAAATATTATGAAATGAAATTTCTTCGTCACACCCGGTTAACTCAACCTTGTTATCTAATAGAGCGAGAGCAAGGTGGCTTTTTCGGCACGTCATCATTTTATGAACTTTAAGATACTTTTGTGGTTTGATGGATGTTAACGATTCATAAAATCGATTTCTGGCGAGGCACCTCCTGTCAGGTACATCAAGAACACTGGCTAAAAATCTGTGAAATTATGTCATCGTTATAAGGCTCATTTCTTTTGTATGCACACATTTTATGTTTAAAATTAATAAAACAAGCTAAAAACGTACTCTTCGCCAATTTACTGAGCTTTTTATATATAATTGTTACACATTCTATAGTCTACTCTTCGCAGTTTTCTTGTAAATAAAAAATTATTTACAAGTTTTTGGACATCCTAAATTTTGTGATACCATCTTTGTTGTGAACAAAATTTAATAAAAAAAAAATTTAAAAAAACCCCAACCTGTGTGGGATTCGAACACGGGACCTTTGGATTGCAACGCAAGCAAGCAAGCAAATAAACTTATTAATATTTATATATACATATGCTCCTCCCCGAAACCTGGCCCGGAGCCAGCCAGTGATTGTAGGGCTGGGCGGGTCAGGTTCGGTTCGGCTTGCCGACAATGGTAAAAAGAACTATTAAAATTCCTACCCACCTAGCGTGGGTTTAAAATTAATAATACCTTTGAAAATAATGCTGCCCACATAGGCCTAAAACTAATACATATAAAACTTAGAACTAGTAACTAGCTGTTAAATCGTACAGAGCAATTAGTCTTACATTCTTCCTGCTCAAAATATTAGAGAGGTTGGTTGAGAGGTTTGTTAAAGACGGGGCGGGGCATTGACCTTAGCGCCTCTGCATCCGTCGCAACACGCTTACCAGGCCGGGAAGTCAGTGGAGACGGCCCTTCACCCGATCGTTTCCAGGATTGAGAAGGTGCTGCACCACAAAGAACTTGCAGCCGGTGCTTTTCTTGACATCGAAGGAGCATTTGATAATACCTCCTTCGACTCAATCTGCGCCGCGGCTGCCTATCACGACATCGATGACACCATCATTAGATGGTTGAGGGCCATGTTGGCGGGCAGGCAAATTATAGCTGCCAATAAAGAAACGGCAGTAAAAGTCTCAGTAAGGAGAGGATGCCCACAAAGAGGTGTCCTCTCCCCTCTACTATGGAACCTCGTTCTCGATGGTCTACTCCAGGAACTCGAGAACGAGGATCTCTTTGCTCAAGGTTACGCAGATAACCTGGCAATTATCATCTCGGGAAAATTCCAAAATACGGTTAGCGGGCTCCTGCAAAGGGCCCTGCAGATCGTACAGAGATGGTGCAACGATCAGGGCCTTAGAGTCAACCCCTCTAAGGCAGAACTTGATCACGTATGCTTCTGTTGTGTGGTGGCCTGTCGTAGCCAAGCTATACATTCAACAGAAACCAATACAACTCCAAAGACTCGCCTGTTTGAGAGTCAGAGGAGCAATACGCAGCTCTGGAGGTCCTTCTGGATCTCGTGCCCCTTCACTTGGTGATTGAGGCCGAGGCTCGGAAAGCGGCCTGCAGGCTGAAGTGCGGTGGTCAGTGGAAAACCGGAGGAGAACAATTAGGGCACATGAGGGTCCTTTCCGACGTGATAGGGACTCACTTCTGGAGGCCAGGAGTTGTGATATGGTGCCTTCCTTCTCCTTCTCGGAACCCTTTTAGATTGTCATCCCCAAAAGGGAAGACTGGAACCCACTCGAGGACATACTCGGGCCTGCCGATATCGTCTGGTTTACAGACGGGTCGAGGTTTGAGGAAAGTGCTGGAACGGGGATATACGGTGAAAGGTCCAGAGCTGAACATTCTTATGCCCTGGGAAAATTCGCCACGGTATTCCAGACCGAGATCTTTGCTATTTTGGTCTGCGCACAGGAGAATATCCGAAGGAAATATTCCAACAAGCACATATATATGTAGCGATAGTCAAGCGGCCCTCATGGCCCTTGCATCAGTCCGGGCCAAGTCAATACTGGTTCAAAACTATAAACAGGTAGTCTGCGAACTTGGCTCATCCAACTGGGTCAAGCTTCTTTAGGTGCCTGGACACAGCAACATCGAGGCTAACGAGCGAGCAGACACTCTGGCCAGAGACCTCTACTGACTCCGGAGCCTGCTCTCGGCTACCCTAGATCAAGTGCCAAGAATTCAGTTGAGAACTGGACACGGCCCCAGTTCTTTGACTTCTGGGCCTCCTACCCAGGACTGCGGCAAGCGAAGCTCCTGATCTCAGGGCCCTTGCCGAAGTGAGCAGAACAAACCCTGGGATTAAGCAGAAAACAGGTCAAAATCGTGGTAAGTCTTTTGACTGGACACGGCTCTTTCAAAAAACACCTGCACACTATGTGGGTGGTTGACAACCCCGACTGCAGGTTCTGCGAGGACGAGGAGGAGACTTCCATTGACGTCCTTACCTCCTGCCCTAGTCTTATGAACTTGAGGCACAAACACTTCGACGTTGGTTTTCCGGTGCTGGAGGAAATAAATTCTGGCCTTTGGGTTAGAATCCGGCCTGAATGGCGAATTCAATAAATTCGTAGCGGTCGCACAATGGGCCACAAGGCCTGAGTGCGGCGACCCTTCGTCGCCCCGCTAAAAGAAGAAGAAGAAGAAGACCGAACATTGCTGTGTGTCGCGTTTCTATTGGTTATAAACCTGTATCTTAATGAAAAATTTGTGTCCTAATGAATCTCATTAAAGTACTGGCAGGGAATGTCTAATAAACGAATTAAAGTAAGGGAGTAGAAATAATAATTTTTATTATTGGCTGAATAGATCCGTTAATTAATATAACAATTGTAGGGTTGCATATTTGCAGAAGTATAATGAATCGTCGGCGATAGAATAAAATTGTTTTATTATCTCGAACTGAGAATTTATATTCTCATCAAAATTGAATTAACTATGTTCCTCTTAACTTTTAATGTGATTTTTTTATATTACGATCACGTAATGAATTGTTCACCTTTATTACGACAACGTACAACTTCTCCCTTAATAAATAAAGTTTATTTACTCATTTCTGTAATATTTCTGTTGGCTAGTAAACAACGTGAAAGAAGGTTGCGTTTACTTAATGAATTTTCAAATTTCATCAGAAACTCGCTTCCTGAAGAATAATTCATTTATGATTCTAAGGCGAATGACACAAAGGAACCTTTTAGAAATATGTTAGTTTGTTTTTATATTTCATTTTCTATTACTTTCATTTTAAAAGTAACTTGTTTACAGTTAACTACAGAAGTACTTTGCACACAAAAAATGTGGGCGTCTTTGATCTTTCCCCACCTTTATTCTTCACCAAAACCTACAACCAACCCCTCTCTATTCCCTGTGTTTGTTTTTACCTTTTTTGTTCCTTGTCCATTTTTGTCTCTAAATTCAGTCTCGACCAATAAACTCTTAATAAACCAAAATTTCACATAACATTACACACTTCTAACTATCCACGACACTTTCCTGGCGTCAGGAAGACACCAGGGTGAAATTGTCTCAAACGGGTTTTTTCGATGAGTTTTGTTTTCCCGTGACAGCAATCAAAATTTTTAAGTGTTCGCGTGTGAGCGAAATCGATAGTTTTTCAGCTTTAATTTTAATTATTTTTAAGTACCCTCGTGTACTACGTTGCACGATATTGTTAAATTTAAGCATTTTTCCATTAGGCAGGAGTTTTAACTCAAGTACATAATTTTCGTCACCGCCAAACCGGACCTTCCCCGCCCAACCTCACACTCACCTCGGCGATGTTCGCCGTGGTTGTCTGGCTGGCTCCGGGCCGGACTCCGGAATGGCGCATATTGTATCCTGTAACATTAATAAATGCTTGTTGTTGTTGTTGTTGTTGTTGTTGTTGTTATCAAAGACGCTGACATATTTTACTCGCAGAATAAGTCTGTAGTCAACTTTAGAACAATTGTTGTATACTTTGTTTTTGTGTTTATCATCTAAGGTAATCCATTTTCCAGTAAATTAAATAATCTCTACTATTGTGACTCGTACGTCAAAGCAACAGTTATAGCCAGTTTCACAATGGTTGGCTATCTTTTTGGTTGACTAACCAGAAACACCTGAAAGTTAATTATTAGTAAACACAACTTTACTTTACATTCTGAAACAGTACCTTTTTAGAAATAAATCATTGCTCGAATCCTTAATTAACCAACAACTGTAAAACTGGCTGGTTAATGTCACAGATTTTTATATTGAACTATTGGTCAAATTCTAACCATTAATTAACCAATTATTGTGAAAATGGCTGCCGGAGGTTTTTTTACAAAAAATATTAATAAAAAAAGAAATATAAAAAAAAATCATTGCCAACAGATTTACCCTCTGTAAGGTTTTCTTTAGATTCACAAGTTATGGCTAATGGCGCTTTAGACACACAGCATATGGATGATTTATTTAATGAATTTTGCTTTGAAATATGCGCTATTTCTAGTCATGATTTAAATAAAAAAATTATCGCAGTAATCACTGTAAAAATTATTTGCAATTACATCTCCTCCAAATTTAAACGCCAATAGGATGTACTGCACGAACTGATTACGTGCATTTATTAGTATCCTCCTTTACCGGCTAAGATATAGTTTTCTTTGAATTAACTACAGTAATATAACAAGAATATTTGAAAATGCAAATTGTTACATAAGCACTACTTTTATTGATTACACTATGGGAGCCCACCCTAACTGTACGTGGTGCACCCCCCCCCCCCCCCGGATCCTCGGAGACAATGTTCTTCATAAAGATTAAACCCAAGGGGAACAATTTTAGACATATCCTAAAAAAAAATTGACTGTACTTTCAAAATGGCGTCCATTTATAAAAAAAAAATTTGCAAATATTGTTTTCGTCATTTAACACAAAAACTAACAAAGATGGACAAAAACTTTCTGCACAAAAAGCAAAGTGCATAAAATTTTTTACAATTTCATTTCTATACAATATTTGGATGCGAGTTACCATTTTCCAGATAAATGGCTCTTAAAATAAAATATAAAATTCAATATAAAATGTAAGTAAGACCTCAGTCGCTTTCAGATTCACTATTGCTGTCTACCAATAGATCGAATATTTCTTCCAAGTCTTCTTTCTCTGTTGCTTCATTTATGATATCGTTATCATCCTCATTTTCGTCTATTATGATTTGATTTGAAATCATTTCCTGAAGAACTTCAGTAAGCGATTGAAGCAGTCAGTATTTTATCTGCTGAACATCAAAGAGGTTCTCCATTTTCTTGTCATCCATAATCATTCCATAATCATTGGAATATTGCGAATATCTTCGTCGGCTAATCGCCAAGTATGCGTTGGTAAACACTCCGTTTAATATGCTCGATAAGGCAAGTTCTTGATGGTGGAATCGAAGAAGAAACAACTTTAGTGTCAATTTATAAAGACAAATAATCTTTGTCACCACATTTCTGTCTAATGGCAATTAGGCGAAGCTAGCGTATTTCTTTGATCCATATCTAGTCTAGAAGAATGCACTACCGGGCGTCAAAAAGACGCGACACCAATTTATTTCTCAGGGGGCGCCGTTCTTCTACCTCCCAGGCGGGTTCGAGATAAGATGCACTTCGATAGCCGGATAATGGACCAAGACTGCACTACCACAGATCGGTAATGACGCTCTCTCTGGACCTGAATTCCCTCGTTGGGGGTTTAGGTACCTCTTAATTTCCTGAATTTTTGCATATAAAAATCCCAACCGAAGAATTTCTCTGCGGAGGGATTAATTTTTGTACGTGGAAACCACGTTTTGGTCTGTTAATAACGGACTCTATTTCTCAAAAAACGCATAAAAAAATCCTTAACAAACTTCCGTAAGGCAACCAGAAGGTCAAGTGTTAATGTGAGTTAACTCGACACATCCGGTTTTCGATACGAAAGTTCCAGGGATTATAGACCGTCAACAGGCCTTAAGATCAATTAAGAAACAATAGTTCAAAGAATCCGTTTATTTAACAGAAATGGTTATACAAAATTCTCAAGATAAGAATCGTGCCTTCCCCAATCAAGGTAATGGCTTTCAGACCATACAAGCGAGAGCGCTTACGCTAACGATCGATTAGGTAGAAAAGATTCATGCATACCTTCTCAGAATCAAAATACGAGTTTTCTAGAGAAGTCTGAGAATATTTGTAATTCATAATTACGGCTGACTGATATTAACTTAAAAAAGTTTTACTAAATGAATTTAGTTTCGCTAGAGACTACTTTGCTTTAAAGTTCTTGTGTCGTGGAGATTCACGTACTCAAACACATTCGTGAGGACTTATAACTGCATAAGTTTAATGCCGTTCGATCAGTCCACGATTTACTTGCTCCTATGCAGTTGTTCAATATTATCGATATGACAGCAACCCACCTTTTAGGCAAAATTGAATTTTTGGTTTTTTATGCACAAGGCGTTTTCCTCTGTAACTTTGTCATTTGGAAAGCCCTGCTATTGGCTTTCCTACCATTGCTTTGTCTGGACCACTCAACGCGCTTGACCAAACTACGAGCCGCTGAGTCAATTCAAACTCTTTCTATGCGAGAAACCGGCCTTGTACATGTGCATTAATTTTTATCAATTTTTGCTTATCGGGCCTACGCCGGCTTTATCAAAATCTTCTATTTTGCCTTTTGGGTGCAGTGCATCGCTAAAATTTTATGTTCATACTTTAGAATTGGGCTTTCGATGACCGTACATCAAAGGTCAATGTGGTGGAGGAATAAAAAATAAAAAATATTTCAAAGTATATTTTCGTGGTACTTTTTAAACTGACTTTGTGGTACTTTTGAAAAATAAATTTTCAAGCCAAATTTCAAGGTAGTTTTGAAAAATTAATCTGCGGGTGAAATTTTGGCGTACTTTTGAAAAATCGATTTTCAAGCCAAATTTCAACGCAGTTTTGAAAAATTAGTCTGCAAGTGAAATTTTGGCGTACTTTCGATAAATCGATTCTTGAGCCAAATTTCGACGCCCTTTCAAAAATATTATTTTTCAAAGTCCAATTCGTGGTACCTTTGAAAAAGTATATTATTCATAAATCTTTGTAATTATATACTTTTGCTCTCATATACTGAACCAAAAACATATTTTCCTTAGTGAAAATTCGGTGTTTCTTCGAATTTTCACCTGGTCATTTCCAACGCCTTATAGGACTCAAAACGGTCTTTATGGACTGATCTGTGCCTCTGCAGACTCTTAAAAATGTCTTTGAATGAAATTTTTGACTAAGTCGATTTTTGATTCTGTCTTCAACTTAGGACGATTTTGGAGAGTTCTACAACAATGGCACATGTAAACTCCTCTAATGATGCGACTAATTTACTATCAATATTTCACCTGCTCCCCAAATCTTGAAATGTTCGGATGTTATAGCGACTATAGCGACTCACTCACTGGAAATCGAGAAGTTCCAAAAGCGAGAAGTTTCCATGGAGTCGCTAAGAAATAAAAAGGAAAACTCGATCCATAATGGAGAAGTTTCCATGGAGTCGCTAAGAAAAATAAAAAACATTCGATATAAAAATATAATATCAATATACTTAAAAATACCAAAATCACATAAAATATGAACATGTATTAAAAACAAATATACGTATATTAACTTCGATTTTAATTTTATTTATAGCGATAACGCTATAAATTTGGTGACCCCGACGTGATCATTTTATGTCCAACGTGATAAATATATGCCAGAAGTGAAAATTTTATGTCCAACGTCATAAATATATGCCAGAAGTGAAAATTTTATGTCCAACGTGATAAATATATACAAGAAGAGATTCAATATATCAACTACCGTTATAAATTGACCATTTTATGAAGAGAAGAATTTTCCAGATGAATTTTGAATAGAGGTTCCAAAGTTGAATAGATGTTCCTATAATTTATGGTAATTTCCTAATTCAATCAACTGAAGTTGTACACATTACAAGTACTGTCATCTGTCGGTGAGTGAGTTAAAGTACATTCCCTTTTTTATCTAAGAAAGTAGTCAATCAATCAATCAATCACAATCGATTAGTTATGCCAAGACAACCTTCAGACGAGGATTTTCCTCAAACCCATTATGTCACGTCTGTCAAATTACCCCCATTCTGGAAATCAAAACCAGAAATTTGGTTTACCCAGATCGAATCACAGTTTTCTGTTGCAAAAACTGTCAATGACAAGAAAAAGTATGATCAGGTTATAGCTAATTTGCCATTAGATGTGATAGATAATATATACGATATAATATCTAATCCCCCGGAAACGGATCTCTATATAAATTTAAAGAAAGTTTTAATTTCACGTTTATCATCGAGTGAGGAAAAACGTCTGAATGATCTGTTATCAGGTTCCCAAATGGGCGATCTGAAACCTTCAGATTTCTATAGATCCATGCTGAATATAGTTGGAGGATTCAGCATGGTTAGTCAAGATTTATTGATAAAGCTATGGAAAAGACGTTTGCCTCAAACAGTATATATTGCCATTACAGCTTCAGGGAAAACAGACACAAAAGAGATTCTAGATATTGCGGATCGGATCTGGGAGTCCTGTCAAAATTCAATGGTTGCATCGTACTCCAAAAATCCTCTTGACTCTGAGTCAACCCCGTTATCAGATTTAACTACCACTATCAAAAATTTTTCAATCACTTTCCATGATTCAATTAATCAAGTATTACAAAAACAAGAAATTTTTAATTCCCGATTAAACTCTTTAGAATCCAGACTTTCCAGTCAATCCTTCGAGCCTCAACCTTCTACTTCATGCTGCAACAATTGCAAAAGTAGAAGCAATTCACAAACTCGTACCACTAATCGCAATCGTTCACCCAGCCGTAATAATGTTTCCAATAAATTTGATCGTACAGACAATACTATTTGTTACTACCATCAACTTTATGGTGCCAATGCCTATCGTTGTGGAGGTGAATGGTGCAAATTCAGTAAGAATTGTAAAAAATCTGATAATTCTCAAAGATGACTGAAGTTTGATAATTTTATGGCGTCTGATTTTGACATTTCTAACAGCAAACGTCGTCGACTTTTTATTTACGATAGATCTAACAACCTGAACTTCCTAATCGACACTGGTGCCGATTTATCTGTGGTGCCACGCAATGCTTTCACAGATTTAAAAAAGAATTTTGATACGATATTAACCGCGGCTAACGGTTCAACCATTTTTACATACGGTAAGAAATTGTTAAAAGTCAATCTAAACTTACGTAGATTATTTCCTTTCGTTTTTAATATAGCAGACATTGACATACCGATAGTCGGAGCAGATTTCTTGTCTCATTTTGGTTTAGTTGTCGATCTTAAAGGAGCTCGAATAATTGATAACAAGACTAATTTGTCAGTTAATTGTTTTATTAAAAATAGTCCTTTAGACAATTATAGATTAGATACTCTTAAATTATTTCTTTTGGCAGATAAATATAACAAATTACTTTTACAATTTCCTAATTTAATTAGTTCATCAGATTACAATTTACCTATTAAACATTCTATTGTACATCATATAGTTACTGAAGGTCATTTACCTTTTTCACGACCTCGTAGATTAGACAATCTTAAATTTAAAATAGCTCAAATAGAATTTAATAACATGGTAGAATTAGGTATCTGCAAACCATCATCTTCTCAAGTTTCCTCTCCACTCCATCTAGTGGCGAAAAAAGAGAAGAATGACTGGAGACCTTGTGGAGATTATCGACAACTAAATATGATTACCATTCCAGACAGATATCCATTACCTCATATCCACGACTTTAGCTCTCAGTTGCACGGCTGCACTATTTTCTCCAAGGTTGATTTAGTGCGAGCGTACCATCAGATACCTGTCGCTGAAAATGACGTTTATAAGACAGCTATAACAACTCCATTCGGACTGTTTGAATTTTCCCGCATGCCTTTTGGTCTACGCAATGCCGGTCAAACTTTCCAACGTTTTATGAATGAAGTACTTGTCAATTTACCTTTCGTTTTCGTCTATTTGGATGATATATTAATTGCAAGTCAATCTGATGTACAACATTTGGAACATTTGGAAAAGGTTTTCAAGAGATTAGACACATACGGAATTAACATTAAACCATCTAAATGTATCTTAGGAGTTGACAATTTAACCTTTTTAGGTCATCACATCTCTTCATCAGGTATTTTACCATCAACTGAGAGAGTCGAAGTCAATAATAATTTCCCTTTACCGACAACTCTCAAACAACTACAACGTTTCATAGGTATGGTGAATTTTTATCATCGTTTCATACCTCATTTTGCTGAAATATTACTTCCCCTATATTCTCTTTGTAACAGTTTATCTCATGATAAAATTACAAAGATAAATAGTCTAGACGGATTTTCGAAAGCCAAAGACGCAATAAGTAATGCAGTAGTTTAAGCTCATCCTTGCAATAATGACGATACTATCTTATCTCTCTCAGTCGATTGTTCTAACCTTGCCATGGGTGCAGTTTTAGAGCAAAAAGATAATAAGGGATTTCTTGCTCCTTTAGCATTCTTTTCCCGTAAATTAACCAAAGCACAAACCAATTATTCGGTTTTTGACAAAGAACTTTTAGCATTATATACTGCAATTAAACATTTTAAGTTTATACTTGAAGGTCGAAAGTTTAATTGTTTTACAGATCACAAACCTTTAATCAACGCTTTATTCACAAAAGCAGAAAGATCTCCTCGTCAAATACGTCATTTAGAATACATAGCTCAATTTTCTTGTAAAATACAACATGATAAAGGAAAACATAATGTAATAGCTGACAGCTTGTCACGTATTTACGACACTTCTTCCTTAAAACAAGATATTTTACCACTTCAACTTAAAAATTCTCCCTTCCTTAATGTTAACTTTGACCTAAAGCTGCTTAGTGAAGCTCAGGAGAAAGATTCAAATCTCAACTATTTATTGTCAGATAAATCATCACTAACTAAAACCAATTTCATTTTAAAAAAGATACAAATTCCAGATTCAAATGATTTTATTTGGTGTGATGTTTTTCGTGCAAAAGTCAGACCTTTTGTCCCACTTGTTTACAGACGAACGATATTCGATATTTTTCACAACTTATCTCATCCTGGTATTAAAGCCACTAGACTGTTGATTTCAAATAACTATTTTTGGCCGAAAATGAACACAGATTGCAATTTATGGTCAAAATCGTGCATTAACTGTCAAGCTGTCAAAGTCAGTCGACATACGCGAAGTGCTCTCGGGAACTTCACCATCCCGAAAATCAGATTCGACCACATCCACATAGATTTGGTAGGACCATTACCTCCATCCAAAGGTAACTCTTACATTCTTACGGTGATTGAACGATTCACTAGGTGGCCGGAAGCGTACCCTCTTCGCGACATCACAGCAGAAACAGTTGCGCGTACTTTATTTCAAAACTTTGTTTGTCGATTCGGTGTTCCCTTGTCAGTAACGACTGATCAAGGAGTACAATTCGATTATTTACTGAATTTGCAAAGTTTTTAGGTTTTCATAGAATACGTACAACTGCATATCACCCCCAGGGCAACTCTTTAATTGAAAGATTTCATCGCTCACTTAAAATTTCCTTGTTAGCTAGAGCCAATACATCACATTGGACAGATGAATTACCCATCATTTTATTAGCATTTAGGACAACTCCCAAGGAAGATCTGCAATTTTCACCTGCCGAACTCATATATGGTCAAACCCTTCGTTTACCTGGCGAATTTCTCGTTGAATCGTATAAATCCCCAGATATTCCTTATTTCATTGACAAATTACGCATTTATTTTAATAATTTAAAATTTGTTCCTCCAACTTCGCATGGCAATTACAAAACTTTTGTTAGTTCAGATCTTGCCTCTTGCGATTTTATTTTCGTTCGCATTGAACGTTTAAAACGTTCATTTACTCCTTTATATGAAGGACCGTTTAAAGTTTTATCTCGTTTAGATAAGTTATTTACCTTTAAGAAAGGAGCCAAAGTCATAACTGTCAATATTGATAGGGTTAAACCGGCTTTTGTATTAGTTGACAGATGTGACACTTTGCCGATTAAAAAAGTACGTTTTGCAATCGACACGTTGATTGATTGACTATTTTCTTTTTTAACGAGGGGGTGTATATAGCGACTATAGCGACTCACTCACTGGAAATCGAGAAGTTCCAAAAGCGAGAAGTTTCCATGGAGTCGCTAAGAAACAAAAAGGAAAACTCGATCCATAATGGAGAAGTTTCCATGGAGTCGCTAAGAAAAATAAAAAACATTCGATATAAAAATATAATATCAATATACTTAAAAATACCAAAATCACATAAAATATGAACATGTATTAAAAACAAATATACGTATATTAACTTCGATTTTAATTTTATTTATAGCGATAACGCTATAGATGTATTTGGTATATTTGGGAGAAAGTAACATTCTTGGGAGTTTTATCTTTCCTTTTCCCTTAAAGGCGCTGACTGAGTCGTATCCAGTAAATGGTACTAGGTGCATGTACACCTAGGGAGGCTCCCCGACTAATATACCACCTGGTTAATTATAAAAGTGTAATTGTAGACCATCTGATCACAGACCATTTTAACGGTAATGACGTAACTGTCAATTCATGCGAATATCGTAACATATAAATGGCAAATCAATGAAAATAATTTAAAAGAATTTTAATAAGCCCCAGACACTGCACTTTTCCCGAATGCAGGACACTGATTTCTACCTCGGACATTATCGCATGTATAACAAACTCCATTGTTTCCATTTAGACGATGTCCTGAAGATGTGAGGGACGTTCATGCTATGCTTGTGTAGGAGATTATTTTGAAAAAGATTTCTTTGGTTTTATATTTTTGCTTTTGTTGTTTGCTTGAACTTTCCCTAACTTTGAACTTTTATTCATAATTTCATGGCTCTATCCAGGACTAATTCCTCGTCTTTTAATAGTTTTTCTCGAATTTTTTCATTAATTATTCCACAAATTAAAATATCTTTTATTAAACTATTTCTCAAACCTTCAAATTCGCAACAATTTATCAAGGATATCTGTTAATTTTAATTCTGCTGGATTCTCAATTGACAATAAATTTTATATGTGAAAATCGTCCTCACTAATGAAATGTAAAAGTTGAGTAATGGGGTTATTTTATAATTTGTATTTACATTGAATTTGCATTTTAGGAGTCGAATTTTCGATTTGCCTTGTGCAATTTACGATGCGGATCAACTAGAACTTTTCCTCTTTACCTCGCGGTATCGTACGGCCTCCCCGCAGGTGTTTTTCGATTGCATGTTTTTGCGCTATTTTCGGTTCTGAAATCCTTGCTTTTCTTTAGCTATTTTTCGCCGACATCTCTGAAACAGTAAGAGCTGGCCCAAAATAAAAAATGCAGTAAAACGAGTTTGTTTCATTACGAATCTTTTGGTTCCACCAGAATTTTGATTTTTTTTTTTTTTGTTTCGGAGATATTTACTGAAATATGTGGCGATGTCCGGCAAAAATCGCACATTTCTTGTTTAAAAAGTTGGTAACTCCTTAACCTTAGCTCCTAGGCCAAAAAACTACTCGAATGAATCTAAATAAAATTAAATGTGCTAAAACTCTTTTTTTTATTTTTTGTATTGCGATAAAAATGAGGGAAATAGAAGGGGCGGAAGTGAGAACTTTCTATTTTTCGGTAAAATTTAGCCATTTTGTCACCGTAATTAATCGGTAATTAACTGAAATTGATCTCACTTACGATGTACTCTTAATATCATTTATTGCCTAGGCACTCCATTAATCTCGGCCCTACAAAGCAAACGTTTATGGGAAAAACGATTTTTTTAAGAATCACATACATTTTCTAGGAAAACGTGAAATTTCTTCCATTTTCCCAAGAATCTCGCTAATTATCATTTTTTTCAAAATATTTGTAGACACTAATTCTAAAGAAAATTAATCGAGCTTTCCGACGCTTTTTAAAATTTTTTCTCTAACATAAAAAACAACAGTTGTGGCCGAAAATATACGCGTCTTCGCACTTCCTAAAATTCATAAAATATTTATTTGAAAAGGGGCGAGCGTAGATGCGACTTCAATGTAAATATCAGTCGATATTCCGTTGAAGCAACGTCGAGCGCGGTTAGTACTTGGATGGGTACCCATCTTGGGAAATACAGCGTTCTCGTCCCACCTTCTAGAGGCTTGTATATCAGTGTATACTCGGAAGTTACGTAATTTCAGACGAGGATTACGTAGTGGATATACCATCCTTCGAAGGCAGGCGGTCCCTTGTCTATTAAATGTTAGTCAAGTAAAAGATCCCTACTCTTCTTAAGGGAAGAGGTTCGGCAAAATTTCCAGGTTGGAGGTAGCTCGTCTCCTGGCGTCGTTGATAGGCCCTGGTAGCGGAAATAGGCCGACGTTAAATAGTTAAAAAAAAAATTATTTGAAAACTTGAAAACTAGAAGTTAAAATATTAGTATTACATTTGGTACTAACAGGGCAGCAATCTAACAACAATAAAATTACCTCTAACCATTGACGTCACGCATTAATAAAATTTAGAATGAGTAGTATAATTTGTGTGGATTTTTGAATAATTAACAAATATCAGAGTGATTTTAATTGCTGTTACGTTATACTTGTATTTTTTACTGTTCAAATTAGTATAGGGCTGCCATACGTCCCGGTACGATGGGGCATGTCCCGGTTTGCAAAGCTGTGTTCCAATGTCCCGGTCATCAGATTAAATGTCCCAGTTTAAAAATCAAATTATTTTCCATGAATATAATTAGACGAATATGGCTTGCCACACCCAATGAATATGGCTTGCCACGCCTAATGAATATGGCTTGCCACGCCGACCGGCCCACCGCCAAAATAACATTTCCATACGAATTATGGCACTTTAAAAATCACGATGACCTTGAACTTAAAAAAAAATCTGCAGAGCGCTAAGGGGGGCTACCGCCCCTCTCTACCCCCCGCAGCGCGTGCCCCGTGTACACATATTTTTCAAAATGTCCCGGTCAACATAACGATATTTATGGCAGTCCTAAATTAGTAGGTATTTTCAAGTTTTTTACACACATGAAACGACCCCATTTTCACAGCATTGAGTTTCTTGCTAATCTTGGTAGCTAGTAAATAGTTTTCAAATTTCTGCCTCAGTAGCTTCCAGTTACCACTAAAGTCCATAGGTGAGATATCTCTGTTTAATATATTTTATAAATTAAGAACTGTTAACTTTCACTCACTTATTTTGTTTTTAAACTTAAATAATCTTTTTATTGAGAGCGATGTCACCTAAATTAGACGACGGTTGAGTATCGACAGTCTTTATTAGTACATAAAAACAATAAGTACAAAAAATAAGAACATAAAAGTGTTGTATTATAAATACTGGATAGCTTACAGGTGAAGTGCGTTGAATTGGAAAGAGTTATTCGCAATGTATTTTAAAACTCGCTTAGTGTACTTTTTAGAGAGTTCACTTTAGTGCTTCAATGTTATTTGTCCCATTTAAGGCGAGTTACACCAACTGAGTTCAAGCCAAGTTCAGTTTGATATAAGAACAAAATCCATGCTTACGATTGTTATAACAATCGTAAACTCAAGATCAAAAGCCATTTGATATTGACCAAACTGAGCTTGGCTTAAATCATAAGCGTTAAAAATTACTCATAGTAATATTAATAAGGAATGGATGACTGCAGAAATTATTTCGGGAAGTGAATTCTTAAAAAGACCTTTTTTATATATTAAAAAAAAACTGTCTAGAAACGTTACTTTATTATCAAAAGAGGAAAAGAAGAATATCGATGCAAAATTATAAAAAACACAAGATGAAAGAAACGTTGAATACTGTAAATAAAATCCTTGGTAAAAGCACTATAAAAACTAAAGAAATAAATTTAAGTACTAATATCATTTCAGACGCCAGTGAGGTAGCTAATTCTTTTGTACAATTCTTCTCACTTGCTAAGGATGTTATTAAAAAACACTTTGGCTGCAATGTATCTCTTCCGTGTATTTTCTTGTAATGGCCAAATCCTAATCTTAACTGTAATAACAAAGGAAGAGGTTCTACAAATATTTAAAAATTTAAACATAAAAAAATCTGCTGGTCCTGATGCTCAACAATAAAATTAATAAAAACCATTGTTTCTGAAATCATTGATTCATTAACATTTCAGCATATCTCATTAATTTATCTTTATATTAAGTTTCTTCTCCTGGTCTTTGAAGAGTAGCTTTTTGTCATTCCTATTTTTAAAAAGGGAAATGCTGATGGTAATGTAAATTACAGGCAAAGGACATCGCACGTTTTATACGTATATTGGTGGCCTGTCTTTGATGAATTTTTGATTTGTTGTATATGCATTCGAAAAACGTGATTTGACGTAACTTCCAGCAAAACCGGAAATTCAAGCACATCAATCTGAGACCAAATAATGGTGAATAGACTGGTTATTCATTTCCAGCAGTTCATTTCAATACCTGCAGTATATTTTGAGAAATCGTTGATATAGTATCGTCTAGTTTTTGGAGCCATTTATCGGAGAAACTGTCCATAGTCTGAAGTTTTGCCAAAGGAACTTATTGTTCAGAATCAGTTGAATTACAACATATCAAAAATTCATCAAATTTGACAGACCACCAATTTACCTATAAAGCGTGTGGTGTCCATTTACTTATTACTGTCCAATATTTTTGAAAAAGTTGTTTTTGACCGTATTCTAACTTTTGTTGAGGGAAATGACATTATTACAGAGTCTGAACATGGCTGTAGGCCAAGAAAATTCATATAGAGAGTATCTTACCAATTCTTGGACTTTGTACACATAAATTTTGATAAGGGAAAGTTTGTAGCATCTATACTACTCGATTTGTTTAAAGCTTTGAATACCGTTGATAAGATCATTCTCTCACAAAACTATCAAGGCTTCGTGTAAATGGTATTTTATTAGAATTAATACATTCGTACATAACTAATTAGAAGATAAGGATAAAATATAATAATATAAACTTCGTAAAATGAAAAGTTCAATTGAGAGTTCCAGAAGGTTCTGTTTTGGGTGTCCTATTATCTTTGTTATACATTAATGATTTGATTTCATTGACGATAGCATGACAGTTATCTACGCTGATAAAAAGTTGCTTAATAGTTGTCAAATCTGTTGATGAAATAAACACAAATATTAAAACAGCGTTAGACAACGTTAGTGTCTGGTGACAGCGCAATATGCTTATACTAAATGAAATGAAGACCACTTTTCTAAATTTCTATTTTATAAGGCCTTTGTCACACTTTATGCGTTCTTTTCATGCATAAACAAATTTCTAATTGCGTTTTTTGGTAACAACTTAACAAGAGAGTCACATATCGACCGCGTGTATCAAATGTTAAATAAGGCTTAATTTGGCATTTTTCAATTAGAAAATATGTTAGATGAATCCCACATTCTTAACGTATATGCATTGGCATATTCCCATATGATTTTCAATATTTTGTTTTGGGAGAGAATTTTTTTATTTAAAAAATATTGTTCGAGTTACATTTAATATGAATATAAAGAGATACCTGTAAACTAAAGTTCATTGAGAAGAAATTACTTCCTTTCTTTGTGTTTTATTTACATATATGTGGAAAGTCGAATTTCCTACATTGGCAGATTCTCATTCTATGAAACTACACATAGAGACAACTTAATTATACCAGCAAACTAACCACTTACTATAAAGTTCAGATGTAAAATTCGTGAATTTAACTATGGTTCAGTTATTGCAATAATATCACAGGATAGAATAGAAAAAATCTATTCACCATAAATCTTTTTACAGGAACAATATCGGTTTTGTCATAAAATCTCGCATAAAATATGAGATATAGAATGAAAATAAGGAATTAACAAACATAACTACAAACATATACAATAAAAGAAATACATGAAAACAAACTATATTCATGTATATGTACCTATAAAAGTATGTGCTGACTAGTACATTTCATTAATACATAAGAAGCACAATGAAACTATTCTCCATTACCGATCAAAGAATTAGGTTATGTTATAAAAACAATGTTTGTACAAAAACATTTTCAGTTTGCATCTAAATAACCTAAAAGAATTTTGTGACCTTATTTCTATAGGAAGTTCATCATATGTGAGGTTAGGTTAGGTTAGATTAGATGAGATGGATATATGAGTGGGCTATAGTAACAGACGCTCCACTAAAACCATCTAGTCTATTGTGGCTCACTCCTAGTTATATTTCACCCAAGGGGTTCAGCTTTTTAATAAAGCCATTGTCTTGAGCCTTTCGGCTCTCGGAACTCCAAGAGATATCGTTGCCATCTCTGCCTTAGAGGCGTCCAGGCATAATCCCAGGAATGGTAGCTTTGCACCACCGCCCGCTCGAGCGAGTGCGTGAACCAAATGCCCGAACCTGCGGTTTTTCTCGTACTGAGCAGGATTATTAATTCAACGACGAGTCATCAGTAGGGTAAAACTAACCTGTCTCACGACGGTCTAAACCCGGCTCACATTCCCTATTAGCGGGGTGAGAGGTTGTCCAGGTCGTCTGGCAGCAGTTGCCCTTTGTCAAAAAGTGAAAACCTGCTTCTTCCTGCAGCAGGACATGTTCATAGAACGTACGCTGCCCTTTTTCATTATATGTACAATGTGTCCCCGGATGGGGTACCGCACTCTTGCAAACTTTCTTATTTTCGATTTACCAAGAAAAAATCATTCTTTATAAAAGTTTTTGTTTGACTTAGGAGGTCATAAACTGTTGTCAAACTTAAGATAAATTATACATATTCTAAAAATTATAAAATATGAAATCAACTTACCTCGAATTAATCGAATACCCTGTATAAATTATCTTAAGTTTGACAACTGTTTATGACTTCCTATGATAAGCAAAACTTTTTATAGAGAATGACTTTTTGTCGGCAAACCAAAAATAAGAGAGTTTACAAGAGTGTGGTACCCCATCCGGGAACACATTGTATATAAACCTACTAACACAGTTGGGTGATTATTTACATTTAACAAGGTTAAAAGTATTTATGTGTATTTTCCCCGCACTTCTGGTAGGGTAACTCTGCAAGCCACTATTCGTTTTAAATTTATTTAAGTTTTTGTGCTTAAACAAGAAATCTAAAATATGTAAAAGCATGTATCAGGTACATTTTTTTTATTTTAAATGTATCTCTGCATGATTTGCTATGGTTCGAACAAACAGAATCCAAATAGTTCTCTTCTGCAATATAAAAACTCTACTAGCCTCAGCTGATTGACCCCATATACCAATATTGTTACTAATAACTGAATATGCTAAAGAGTAGTAACGTGTCATTAATGCATTAATATTCAATTTTATTTTTAATATAGTGTAGTATAGTCACTCAAAAGAAGAGGATTTTTACATCTGTTTTAACTGTAGTTTTATGCATGTTTTAGGGCATTTTCATCATTTCATAAAACCACAGAAAATAAATCCAATAAAGTGACATTCCCTTCTAAAGGAAAATATGTAAATTGATAATTGCCAAAGGATAGGGCAATCTGAAATACGTGGCCAAACGTCGGAACATAATCTACAACCAGGCAGATACAGCGAACTTAGTAATGTATTTTAATCTTGTTCTTTATGTACATCCATTGATTCATTGTTTGTTCGACTACACACAATATAATTACTTGTATTAAACTTTATTTTGGCACCACTTATCAATAATTCCTTCAAAATTGAATCTGACAGTTCATTTAAAATTTCTAACTTCATTCTTGCGCAATTATAATTACCTGTTGTAACGAAATTTTGTTATAAGTGATGCTCTATACACTTCGTTACTTTTTTGTTTTGCCTGCTAGATACTATAAACTTGATTTCTAACATTAAGCATTCCCATAATTGGAAAAATCTGTTTAAAACAGAGTCCGGCAAATTAAAATGCTTTATCTGATGGCCATAGGATCATTTCTTCAAAAGTTATTAAAGCCTTTGTGCCGAAACGAATGGAAAAAGAAGTAATTTTGTTTTATGTTGCAACCACGGTAGTAGTTTTGAGAATTTTTTTTATTCTTTTCCACTACCAAAAACCTGCTTCTGTGCAAAATTTCACATAAATTGTTTAATCTCATTTTCTGACCGATTTTTTTTTGGGGGGGGGGCTGAATTATAATAGTATAGTCCAACATCGTATACAGGTGTAAAATTATATAATTTGTCGATATTCAAAAAATAAAAATAAAAGCTTTCTCAAAATTCTTAAATCACTGAATACAATAATACTACCTTGATAACGAAAGATAATACCGCTGATATACAGTGTGTCCCAGGATAGATGTAACAAGAGGGGTAATGGACCAAAAATTTTGGAATTTTGGAATGGTATTTGGGGATTGAGTCCTGCTTGTTGTAAAACTAAAGTATACCAAAAATGACTTGATTTGGTGTTCTACAGGGTGTTTTATAAGCAAAGTTGTAAAAATCACCACTAATAAAGTACCTTTATTTTTCAAAATATGAAAAAATTTCACTAAGAAAAGTTGTTTAGAATGCAATTTTATACCTCTATACCAAATTTCAGGAATATAGAATTCTTTTTTTGAAACTTCCCATTTTTTCAAAAATTAGTATTTTATTTTGAACCATTCAATTAAAACTGCATAGAAATTATTTTTTGTGAATTAATATTTAAAGTTATGTAGAAGCTAAAAGTAGGCCATGAGAGAAGCAGTGGATACACATTTATCATTTATTATTGACGTATCTGTCAAACGTAGTCAATATTATCCTTAATTTCTGTTTCAAATTAACGAACCAAGCATAAAAAATTAAGTGAAAATGGCACTCACAGTGCGTGAAAAAATTTATATTGTGCAATGCTACGGAATTGGCGGTGAAAACTCGCTAAGAGAAGTGGTAAGCCAATTTAATTTGAAATTTCCAAACACTGCTTTGTCACGTACTCAGGCTATGAGAATAATTAAAAAGTTTCTGGCTACTGGTAGTGTTCTTAACATGAAAAGAAAAATAAAAGCATAATATGATAAAGACAATATTGGGGCTATTATAGCTCATGCCTCTGTTATAGAAAATCCTTGGATGCCACTAAGAGAGAGATCAGCTCTTATTAATATTAACAAGTCTGAACTCCAAAGAATTTACAAGGCAAAGAAAATTAGGGCATATAAAGCAAATTATAAATATACGCTTGAAGATTGAGATGAGGCCGTAGGTTGGATTTTTGTTTGACCATTGGAGAAAAAATCATAGAAGAGAGATTTTTTCATCATTTCATAATTTTCTCAGATGAATCCACATTCAGAACCAATGGTGTTATTTCATCTCAGAATTGTTGGTTTTGGGCTTCTGAAAATCCAAATTTTAGAATTCATTGTAGAAGACAATATTATAAAAAAGTGAATGTGTTATTTCATTAAGGAAAGGTTAAACCAGCACACTTATTTACAGCTTCTTGAAAGATTTTCTGAAGAACATTTAAATATTTTAAGAGATATGCCTTTAGTTCATTTTCAACAGGATGGTTGCCCTGGCCACTCCACAGAAATGGTTAATCGGTGGTTGAATTTAAATTTTGGAGAAAATTGGATTGGCAGGAATGGACCGATCAAGTGGCCGGCGAGATCCTCAGACCTATCAATATTGGATTTCTTTTTATGCCTCAAGCAGTTGGTTTATGCTGAACCACTTCCTAACGATGTAGCAGTATTGAAGCAGAGAATTACAAATGCCGTAAACTCCATACCGTTAGATCATATTCGAAACAGTTTTAAGGACTTCAGGCGAAGGATCGAAATGTGTGTGGATGTGGGTGGTAGCTACGTCGAATAATAAAAAAATTGTAAACATTGTTTTGTATTGGTCAATAATTAATTTGTTTGTGAATCTATTATGTTTTTGACATTTATTACTTGTTATAATTTTTAAACCTCATTAATCTTCTGTTAGTAATTGTTTCTTGTATTACAATTAGTTCGATTAACATCATACCTTCTTACATCTCGTATATTCAATTTTTTATTTACCAATAGCCTACTTTTTGAGATGATTGACATTTGCTCCTACACAAATTTAAATATGAATTCAACTCTTAATTCGCAAAAAATGGGAAGTTTCAAAAAAATAATTTTATATTCCTGAAATTTGGTATACTGATATAAAATTGCATTCTAAATAACTTTTCTTAGTGGAATTTTTTCATATTTTGAAAAATAAAGGTACTTTATTAGTGGTGATTTTTACAACTTTGCTTATAAAACACCCTGTAGAACACCAAATCAAGTCATCTTTGGTATACTTTAGTTTTACAACAAGCAAGACTCAATCCCCAAATACCATTCCAAAATTCCAAAATTTTTGGTCCATTACACCTCTTGTTACATCTATCCTGGGACACAATGTAGATTAAAGAGTTTGTATATATAGGCTGTTTACTAAGTACGTTAAGAAAATTTAGGAGGTGACCACATGGTCAATTTCAAAAGTTCTAATGAAGGTTGCCAAAAACGCATCGTAAGGAAGATAGAGCTCTATAAAGATGGCGTAGAAAAGGCGACTTTCAGATAATATCTCATCAACTTTTGAAGATTCTCGCACCAAATTTTATATAGATCTTATCACTGGAAAAGTACTATTTTCTGAGCTATAACATTGAAACCATCATATACAGGGTCTTAGAAATAAGGAGGCCTTTCTTCTTATTTTTCGAATTTCGACTATCCTCGTATACTTTTTCACACATTTTTCCTCAAAATACGTTATCTTCAGCAAAATTACACAAAAAGTCTCTTTTATTGAATTGGCATAGGATTTACTGTTTTCGAAAATAATGGCTTCATATGAAAATTCTATTAACGAAAAACTAAGCGGTGCATGAAATCTAGCATGAAATAAATTATTTTTAATTACTACAAAGAAAGCACAAATATATTTGAAAGTGAATCATAATATATTTTCACAAATTAGAATTATGAAAGAAAGAATAATGCAATATTTATTAAGGCAAGAACAACGTTTCAGTCAAAAAGTAAAACAATTCTAAAGTAATTGTTGGAAATGACCACCACCAACTTCAATTCATGAATTCAAACGCCTTATCATTAGTCCACGAACTCGCTCGAAAATACCCGGAGTGCTTCCTATTGTATCACATGATACTTGTATATGATTCTTCAAATATTCTACATTCCCAACTGGTGTCCTGTAGACGTGTGACTTTAAATGATCCCACGGAAAAAATCTAGAGGGTTCAAATTCTGTGATCTGGGTGGCCATTGTCGAGATCCTGCATGACCAATACAGCGGGCAACATATTCATGGTCCAGATAGTCTCGTGCAACTAATTTGAAGTGAATGGGGGCACCGTCATGCATAAACCACATTCGCTGTCGAATCCTTATCAGGACAACATCTTTTTTTGAAGATGGAGATCCAAAAATTCCCTATATCGGATACCGTCAAGCTTTTGTTGGATAAAATGAGAACCGATTAAATGGTCTCCATTATTCCAACCCATTTACAGAAAATTCATACTGATAGTGATGTTTACGTACAACGTGAGGGTTTTCTGCACACCAGATATGATTGCCATGGTAATTCGTGACAGCATTTATAAAAAATATTGCTGAACAGAATTTGAGATATGGAAATACTGCTCTCTGTTGCGAAACACAATTGCAATATGCTACACGTTGAGGAGAATCTCCAGTAAAAGGGCCTATCCTCACCATTAAATATGGTAAGGATAAAGCTGTCGATACTTCAAGATTTTTAATACTAACTTTTGACTAATATTCAACAAAATTGCAGTTCTTCTCGGGCTTGTATCAGAACTCTGTTCTTTGTATCAGAACTCTGTACTATTTCATTCAGTACAGCTTCTTCTAGTTGAACAGTTCTTACCGTGGCTGGTCTACACACAAGAATAGTGTTTTTCCCTTCTCTCCTGCTTGTGCTGTTTGCAGTGGAGACGACTGCGGCAACCACCCACCAGTAGATGAAAACCAAAACTATGGAGTTACAAATTCAAACGAAAATTGAAACCTGCCACTTTATCTATTTTGAGATATTTTCAAAGTATGTTTGTAAGTTGGTAAACAAAATTCTATATAATTTGGATAATTTTACAACATTTTAAAGTTTATTTTAATATTATGCTCAAATTCATTACAGATTCATTTATTATGTACACATTAAGAATATATTTATTAGAATATTATAGAATAGAAGAGAGAGAATAGAATATTATAGAATATTTATTAGAATCAAAATATATTTATTACATATTAACATAACGTACTTAGTAGGAGATGTTATTACTTACATGAAGAAAAACATAAGCTGTAGAAACGACCCTCTGCCAGAGGCCCGGTATAAGGTCCTTGGCTGCGATTGTATTGTAGCCTTGATTATAGTTATGAGTCACGTTTGTAGAACTGCTATAGGTATCTGTCACGAGGAAAAGCATTAGGTTAGGTTAGGTTAGGTTGATATGTGAGTGGGCTAGTAACAGACCCTCCACCGCGACCATCTGGTCTATTGTGGCTCACTCCTAATTATATTTCACCCAATAGGTTCAGCTTTTTGATAAAGTCGACTACCTTATTGGGTGAGAGGTTGTCCAGATCCTCTGGCAGCAGTTGCCCTTTGCCAAAAAGTGAGAATCTGGTTCTTTCTGCAGCAGGACAGGTACATAAAATGTGCGCTGCCGTTTCATCCTCCTCCAGACACAGTCGGCATTCAGCGTTGTCCGCTATTCCGAGTCTGTGTAGGTGGTGGTTAAGTCTGCAGTGCCCAGTGTATAGGCCAACTAGAGTTCTTAGGTGTAACCTATTTAACTCTAATAGTTTTTTAGTTCTTGATTTCAAAGGGTATGTGATGAACTCCTTTGAATGAACTAATCCTGGTAGTTCTTGCCAGTACTGGAGGATTTTCCCCTCAGTCCAGGCCAAGATGGTGGTTTTCGCAGTGCTTGCCGATATGCCAAGCACTGGCTCCGGTCCGATAAATTTTGATACCGCACCTTCCCTGGCTAAGGAGTCGGCTACTTCGTTGCCCTCCAAGCCAGAATGGCCCGGTATCCAGACCAGAGTTAATTTGTTGTATCTGCCCAATCGGGCTAGAGCCTTTTGGCAATTCCAGACCAATTTAGAATTGCAGCGATGTGAGCCAAGAGCTTTAAGAGCTGCTTGGCTGTCTGAAAAGATTTTTATTGATCTGTGTCTAGGATGCATCTGCTCAAGCCTCCTTGTACACAGTTCAATGGCATGAACTTCTGCCTGAAAGACAGTCGCATAGTTACCCAGACTCGAAGTGATTCTTACCTTTGGGTTGCGACTGTATGCTCCAGCTCCAACTCCCTCAGGGGTTTTGGAGCCGTCTGTAAACCAACAGATGTCTGCTCTTTGTAGGTCAGTTTTATTCCGATCCCATTCGTCTCTTCCAGGAAAAAGGACGGTAAAAGGCAGTTCATAGTTGGTCGCGGTAGGCATCACATCTGAAAGCATTCCCAGGATGCCATGACACTCCATGTCATCTGACAGCCTGTTGCGTTCCATGATGCTAGCCTGCGGCATATTATTTGCCGCTTGTTGAAGTCTGTATGTTGCCCACCTGGCCTCTCTCTCCAAGTAGATGTGGAGAGGAGGTAGATCCAGGAGGATTTCCAGAGCTGCTGACGGTGTGGTACTTATCGCACCAGTTACTGCCAGACATGCTTGTCTCTGTAGACCAGAGAGTTTGGCTTTGGTCGTTTGTTGTAGCCCTTTCGACCACCAAACTATGGAGGCATACGCTACCATTGGTCTTATGACCGTAACGTATAGCCAGTATATTTGTTGGGGACCTATACCCCAGGTTTTTCCACAAATTCTGCGACATGTCCACAAGGAGAGTCGCGCCTTGTGGATTACCTTTTCCAGATGGGAGTTCCAGTTGAGTGATTTATCTAGTGTAACCCCTAGATATTTCACTTCCCCCGCAAATGGAATAGTTTCACCTGCTAAGGAGGGCGGCACTAAATTGTTCAGCCTCCTTTTTCTGGTGAAGGGTACTATTACAGTTTTGTGGGGGTTCACAGTCATCTGCTCCCTCTCACACCAAATATGGACTGTATTTAGCACCTCTTGAAGGGTATTAGAGAGTACCTCTTCAGATTTTCCTCTAACCATAATGACTAGATCGTCCGCATATGCTTGAATCTCGGCTTCCCACAGAGAGAGAATGGCCAGCAGATCATCCACAAGCAGTGACCATAAAAGGGGGGAAAGTACCCCGCCTTGTGGACACCCTCTTGCGGCCCTGAATCTGACCGTTTCTCCCTGTAGAGAAGTCGTTATGATTCTGTTTTCAAGCATAGCTTGAATCCAGCCAGTTATAGTTAGCTCAACCCCTCTAGCAGCCGCAGCTGTATATAGGGAGTTGGGCAATGCATTGTTGAATGCTCCTTCGATGTCAAGGAATGCTGCCACCGCAATCTCTTTTTCCTCAAGAGATTGTGTGATTTTCCCGACCAGGTTATTTAGTGCTAGTTCTGTTGATTTGCCGGGTTGATAGGCATACTGGTGAACATTCAGAGGATAGGTGCTCAGGATGTTTCCCCTGATATGTCCATCCAGAACCTTTTCTAGGCCTTTCAACAGAAATGATGTCAGGCTGATGGGTCTTAGCGATTTGGGGTCTGGTTCTGTCCGACCCACTTTTGGTATATATACCACTTTTACCGCCGCCCAACTGGATGGGATATAGTTCCATACCAGACCAGCTCTGTATAGTCTGATGAGGAAAGGTAGCAGTATTTCCAGTCCGTTTTGTAGCAGCGCTGGAAAAATGCCATCCTCACCAGGCGATTTGAATGGTTGAAAAGATTTGATCGCCCATTCAATCGCTGGTGCTGTGATAACCTTTTTGGCCACCAGCCAGTCGTCTTTGTGAGGTCGTTTGGTTCGGCCTCCCGATGGTGGTGGTTGTTGGTTATCCAGGATCGAACTCCCTGGGAAGTGGTTCAGTGTAAGGAGTTCAAGGGTTTCCTTTCCAGATTCAGCAAATGAGCCATCTGGACGTTTTACCATACCAAATTCTCTTGCCGGCTCTCTGGAAATGATCTTGTGGATTCTAGTGCTGCTAGGTAAGTCAGTAATACTCTCGCAGAACCTCCTCCAAGATTCCCTTTTTGCCCTTCTGATTTCTTTATTATAGTCCGTTAGCGCAGATCTATATTGTTCCCAGTTGCCCGAATCTTTAGCTCGATTACAAAGGCGTCGAACTTCTTTTCTCATTTTATCTAATTTTTTGTTCCACCAAGATGCCCCTCTGTTGTCTTTTTTCGTTTTTAGTGGAGAGTTTTCATGATATGCTGAAATAATTGCGCTCCGGGTCTGTTCCGCCGCAATTTCTATTTCATCACGATTCCTGATTGTGGTGAGAGTGGATTGCAGGTGTGCCTGGAGGGATTGTTTATACCCACTCCAGTTAGTACACCTAGGATCCCTGTACGTCACCACAGGTCTTGGTCCAGTTTCTATGTTAAATAGAATGTGTCTGTGGTCTGAACACGAGGGTTCAGAGGATACTTTCCAATCAGTAATCTTGTTGCTCACAAAGCTTGAGCTGATTGTTAAATCCAGTACCTCTCTTCTATTTCTAGTGACAAAGGTTGGTTCCGTTCCAATGTTATTCACAATTAGCCCTTCACCTAGTATGTATTCAAAAAGTGACTCACCTCTTTGGTTAATGTCTGTGCTGCCCCATGCCGTATGGTGGGAATTTGCATCACATCCAATAACAAGGTGAATGTTGGTCCTCTTGCTGTAGGCGATTAACGACCTAACCGCAGGTGGAGGAGGTTGATCAGCACCCCTGTCTCCCGGGAAGTATGCAGAACAGGCTATTATGTCCATTCTGCTTTCCCCCACCGGTAGCGATAAGCGGATGGCTACAACATCCTGGGTGCAGTAACCTGAGAGTACAAAATAATTGATGTTATTTCTGATCAAGATACAGGCTCTGGGTCTTTCTCCAGAGCCGACTGATACTATCTTGCCAGAAGTGTTTCCTAGTCCGTTTACTCGGCCTGTATTGGTTGTCCAAGGTTCCTGGATAAGGGCAATGTCAATCTGCCCTTCCTTGAATCTTCTGCCAAGGACGTATGTGGCGGCCTTGGCATGTTGTAGATTCGCCTGTAGGCACCTGACGTGCATAGACTTCAGGTTGATTCCTTCGGCGACTACCTTAAAGGAGGGTTTGACAGTTTCACTTTCGCAGGGATTCTTTACCCGCTGGTCATGTGAACTGCCGTTGGACTGTAGACGTTTTCCCGTTTCAGCTCGCTCAGAGAAAGTTTGTTGATCCCTCTCCGGCGGCTGGTTGGTGTCACGTCGTTCCAACACTGACTGCAAGGCGGTTTCATATGGTATTCCGCTCTTGAGTGAACGGCTAAGGAGCTTTGTTGCAGCCTCCCTTAGCTGTTCTCTTTCAGAGGAGAGGTTGTCCAAAGCTTTGGATTCCTCTTCCCCTGAATTGTCTTCTCCTTCGGACTCAGAAACCGGCTTTAACAGCTCCCTTTCCTGATCCGACGGGATCGGATGTGCTTGTGGAGTGGGATTTATCCCAGTCTCCAAGGGTTCTTCAATTTGAAGATCGTTGGGTTTTTTAGAAGAGAGATTGCCCAAAGCTTTGGGCTCCTCCTTCTCTGATTTGTCCTCTCCTTCGGACTCAGGAATCGGCTTTAACAGCTCCCTTTCCTGATCCGGTGGGATCGGGCGTGTTTGCGGAGTGGGATTTATCCCAATCTCCATAGGTTCTTCGATTTGAAGATCGAGGGTTGTACACCTCTCGTTTGGTTTATTTTTGTTAGTCGTTTTCACCATATGGTTCCCACGAGTAGCAAAGGAATGTTGGTCCGCCACAGTAGAGCCCTGCATTGCTGTGGTAAGGCAAAATACTCCGGAAGATTGCCCAGTTTTCCGGAGGCCCCGTTAATGACACCTTTCGCCCCGGTGCCATTCAGCCTTCGGCACGGGTTGCGTACACCTTGGCTTGGAGGATTTTATCAACTTACCTTGTCTAGATCCGCCGTGTTTAGCCGAACGCAGGGTCACCTCGGGCAGGATGCGACATTGAGCCGCGCACGGACGATCTTGAGAGAAGCTTCATAAAGGATGGCCATTTCCCCTCAGCTTTTCTCCTAGAGTCAGTGGCCAAGTAGCTGACTCCTTGACCCCGAGGAAAAGCATTACATTCAAGCCAAATTAATTTTGGCTTTGGTAATAATGAACTTGTACACTAAATAAATAATGCAAATAAAGGAAATGTCTTCTCGTTACAAGCTCTTGAAGTTTATTTATAATACATACATAATATTAAAGTTTATACATGCTTGTATCACTCACTGTATTAAATAACTGAATAATTAATTTATTATTATTATTATTACTATTATTTATTTCAGTTTCGTAATCTCCGATTCCAAGAATCATCTAGATTTAATTTTCTAGGAAAAATTTTTTCAATCACGAATTCTAAATTTCAAAAAAAATTTTTAGAAATTCTCATAGTTAGTTAGAATCATAGTTAACCCAAATTTCCAGTGATTATAAAAAATAATATGAGGTACTTATTAAGATTTGTGCAAAATTTGGGACATTTTTTCGAAAGTTTTCAGGAAAATCTCATTTCTGATAAGAAATTCGCAATCTATGTAATTCTCTCGAAAAAGAAAATGTTATTATTCACAATTTCCAAATTTCAGGAAAAATGTTGTAAAATATGTGAATAGCTCAACGATTTTGTGATAATTTATTTAAAAAAATACCTCGAATATACATATGCCCATCAAAAGTTTCAATAAACATAAAAAATGTCAAAAATTTCCTTAATTTTTAAACATTGTTGGAAAATTACAGGAAAATCCTTATCTTTGAAACGTAATCAGGGATCCCAAAAACACCTAGTCAATATTTTCTCGTCCAAAGTCAATACAAATTCCAAATTTTCAAAAGTAGAGTTCAAATAATTTAATCCGACCGCCGCCAGAATGTTTCTGATTTCAAATAAAGTAGTATAATACACGTAAAAATTTTTTTTATTGAAATTGGTTCTGTTTTTATGGGTTCCGAAGTTTTGACTATTGTTTGGCTTCATTGACTAGACTATATGTGATATTTGATTTATCTTTGTATCGTCATGTTTGAATATTGTTTTATATTCAGGTTTTATGTATCATATATAAATAACATTGTATTTTGTTTCTCACTATTATATTGTACTATTTTTATCACCGTTTTTTTATCCGTTCGATAAATTATTTGAAGCAAAAAATAAACAAAAACAAACTATGTGGTATGCCATGAACATGATACCTATTTTAGGTCTGAAATTAGTGTCAATTACTAATTTAAGATCTCCCAAGGAGCTACTATCGAGGGCACTAGAAATAGTCAATCGCCCATTGTTTTCATAATTTATTGCTGGTCTCCGAGGAATGTCCTTGGATATAAAGCTTTTAGGAAGTCTTGACCCACATACTCTTAAGGATATGTGGAAAGAAAAGTAGTAGAAGTTTTGTTTGTAGGTCACAGTTGTAAGCTGTTTAGCTACCTCTCTTCAGGCTATTCACTGAATGTACGCTTTTTCAAGAGTGTCGGTAGGTGCTTAATTTCCAAATTACTTTTATTTCGTGCTAGGTAATTGTTGCAAATATTATGAAGTAAAAAGTGTGAACTTACTGTTTCACGACTAGGTCTTGGTCTACGTGCACCAGTTTTCAAAGCAACTATTGCTTGATTGATTCCAGTATAGTGTTTTTTCTAAATAAATAATTGACAAAAATATAGCGTCACTTGTATTAATAAATAGTAAATGAACCCTCTTGTTCTATTCTTAATAATTATGTCAGAATTTATGCCAATTCACGTTCACAACACAGAAAAGTACGTCTGAAAATTTATACAACAAATGTTTACATGATAATAATAATTAAAAAAAGTCAACTGCGTAGATAATGGAGGATTATACGTCAGCCGCCTATATAAAGCTGTATAAAAAATAATTGATGTAAAATCATTTCAGGTACAATAAAACTTATACAGCTAACTCTTTATATTATTAAAATGATAAAAAGAATGGTCAGATATTCTTTCAATGGGGGTAAGACTATCAGCTGAGGGATTATAAGTACTGAGCGAGCATTTAATCTGAGTATGGTGCAATCCAAATTATGATCTAACTGACGATCTTTCCCCCTTTTTATGAATAGCTGACGTACATTTTCATTTAATATATTGTTTAAATAACCATTTCTAGAAATTTCAAGTGACTTGAAATCAACTTAAACTAAAATGTATGGTTTTAATTTAGTTTTCATAGCATACATAATGTGCTTTCAATTCATAAACCAACTGACGATCTTTCCCCCTTTATACAAATAGCTGACGTACATTTTTACTTCATATATTGTTTATATAATCTTTTATAAAAATTTTAAGTGACTTGAAATTAATTTAAACTAAAATTTATACAATTTATTTAGTCATGTTTATATATATGTATATATGTTCAAAAGTATGCTTCTAGAAAGCAGAGTATTTACTAAACGTAATTTCTCTCTAAAACAACCCTCTATACGTCCCTATTTCAAAAATAAGGAAATTGACCAGACTACAACAAATTGCAAGTCTGGCGCGTTAAGTGTAATAATCAGATATTACTACGAAACGCTGTAATTCGATTTTAGCAAACACCGACCGAAAGACTTATTCCTAATTAAAGGAACTCTCGTGTCAGCCACTACACACCACTTGCAGACTGCAGTTTCGAGCTGTTGGCTCTCTTCAGTGCAAGGTAGGCATGTAGTGACTGGCATCGTAGTGTGTGCCTCTTGTGGCTAAGGCCCTCCATCTGATGATGCTTGCCTTGGGTTAGAAATACAGAAAATATTGATAACGGTGCTCTGGGCTGAGCTGATATAAGTTTTTTATGTTGTGTTTTAGGGTTAGTTTGTGTTAGTTTTTTTTGGTTTTGATTTTGATTTTATGGTTGTAAAATTTTGATGAGGTGCACAGGGATGTGCTTGTTTTTATGGCTCTTTTGTTTGATGCTTATTTATTGATCGTGATATGGCTCTTTTCAGTTTTTTTTATGATACTATATTTTTCTTGAGATGTTTAAAGTATTTTTTGTTTATTTTTTTGATTTATTTTATGTGTTTTTTTGTGTTTTGTATTTTTCTTTAATTTAATTTTTTTTTTATTTTTTCTCAAAACAAGTTAGTATACATTTGTTGTTGGGTGTTGTGATACAATTCTAGTCGGGAGTGGGGGTGTACATATAATTTAAGGAGGGGTGTTTGGGTGCTGTTAGGAATTTAGGAATGAGAGGATCGGTGAGGGTAGGGTTACTGGACTTGACCAGAGTGTTTGATAGGTTTAGTAATAATCTTTTATAAATGAAATCACCTATGGTGGGGGTGCCTGTTACTTGGTGCAATAGGGCTATAGGGGTATAGATTGGTAAGTTGTTGGCTATTTTTACTTTATTTTGGTGTTTCTGAAGAATGGATTGTTGTGTATTTGAGACGAGGGGATACCATATTGGCGAAGCGTATGTCAATATCGGGCGGGGGTAAGATTTATATATAAGTGTACCAATATGTGGAGGGGATGTTTTTAGAATTAGATAGAGTGTTGTCATAATATTTATTTGATATGTTTTTGACGTGTTTTTTAAAATTCATTTTTGTGTCAAGTGTTACTCCTAGGTATTCGACATTTTCCTGCCAATCTACGTCAACTCCGCCGACGCTGAGGGGTTTACTAGTCTGATTTCTGACTTTTTTTGTGAAGCATATGGCCTGTGTTTTGTTATGATTGGTGTAAAGTCAGAGTCAGAGTAGAAGTTTAGTATTTGGTCTGTCTGTTGTTGTAGTAGACCAGTCATTATGTCGGGGTTTTTGGACGTGGTAAGTATGGCGGTGTCGTCTGCGTTCGGTGGTCGGTAGGGGTTGGGATGTCGTTGGTATATAGGTTGAAGAGGATGAGACCAAGGGCGGACCCCTGGGGGATGCCAGACAGGATGGGTAGGGGTGTGGAGCACGCCTCGTTGACTACTGCTCGAAATTGGCGGTTAGAAAGACTGTATCAGTTTAATGATACGAGTCGGAAAACCCGCGATAGAGAGCTTGTATGGTAGCCCGGGGTGCCAAACTTTGTCAAAGGCTTTCTCGAGGTCTAGGGCGACAAACCCGGTGAGTAGACCTTGATTAAAGTTGGTGGTAGCTATTTCACCGACTCGGAATAGTTGCTGCGTTGCGGAGTGACTGGCGCGGAAACCAAATTTGTGCCTATTCAAAATGTCGCCGTCTCCCAGGTGTTCCTGGACTCGACTTAATATGAATATATGTAATATTTTTGCGAGGCACTATATTATACTTATTGGCCTGTAATTTGCCGGATTATTCAGTTTCTTCCCGGGTTTTGGTATATTTATGATTTTCACTACCTTCCACCGCTGTGGGTAGTATGTGAATCTTGTGCAGGCGTTAAATGAATTTGTTAGGTACAGATAACGTTTGGCGGGAAGATGTCTTAGAGCAAAGGTAGGTATATTGTCGAGTCCCGGAGCTTTCCTGGGGTGTAGCGACATTAATGAGGCTCTCACCTCTGAAGGTGAGAAAAACATTAGTTCCACGTCAGTCTGGAGGGATGTTTGGTTAAGGAAGGTGATGTAGTTTTGTACAAGGTTTTAGGTGGATACGGGTATTGGGTTTGGGTTAAATACGGTGGAGAGGTAGTTTGAAAAGGATGCAGCTTTTTCCTCGTCGGTGACAGCCACACCAGCTTGGGTTTGGAGTGGGGGTATTTGCGTTTTTTTTACGCGTGAACAGACGTGGGGCAAAATATGGATCATTAGGATGGGATTCAACTAGTTTCTCCAGGTTTTCATCTCTATGAGCCTTAAGTGACTGGCAGCGAGATTTCAGGTGACATGGTACATGTTCACAATCTTAAGACTGCGACATGCAAAATAAATCGGAGGCGCCATCTCACGGTCGCTAGATGGCGCCTTCGATTTATGATTATTTAGGTATTAAGCAAATCACAACTTACACACTTTTTTATTTATAATGAAATTATTGTTGGCCTAATCTGAGCACGCTAATATACTAGTTAGGTAAATACTTTAAAACACTCATCATTGGAGAACCAATCAAAACAACTACTCTTAATTATTTTTTATTTATTTGCTTTCATTATGAATAGAGAATATTATTTAGGTATTAAACAAATCACAACTTACACACTTTTTTATTTAAAATGAAAATACCTACTTTCTGTATATTGTTGGCCTAATCTGGGCACGCTAATATACTAGTTAGGTAAATACTTTAAAACACTCATTATTGGAGAATCTACTACTCTTCTAGCTAATACTGACCAAGTATTGAATTACATGATAGGATTCTTAGCATTTTAAAGCAAAAAAATATATTCTTATATCTCTAATCACATTTTTTTGTTCCATGATTTTTGCTAAACTTTCTGTTGTAGTATTTACATGTTCGGACAAAAAAATTGCTATTTTTTCAGCTATAGGTGCTAGAGAGCCGCGGGTTCTGAAACGCGATGAGAAGCTATATGTCTTCCGCTTTCTGAAGTGAAAGTACATACCTCAAAGGCGCCAAATATAAAATATTTTTGAATTTGGGCAGGGCGCGTCCAAGAACGAAGCCAAGATATTTTTAAAAATTTTTAGCGTTATATATATGTCTTCCACTTGGATAATTTGTAATAAAAGTGATCAGTTATCATCTAAAAAAGTAAAAAGGTACCATGCAAAATTTCAAAGCTTAAAATGAATCCCAAGTACACTTACGTATTTTTAAATTTAGCCGCACGCGCAAGTTTTTCTAGTGGTTACTTTGGCCAACCCTGTGACTGCGCCTTGCCCAAAAAGTCTTCCACCTCAATTTCGTTTGTATGAGGGTCATAGTAAAGTAAAAAAACTTAAAAGTAAGCATATTATAAAACGTATTTTTTTTTGTTTTTAAAGTTTTTACAAAAAATGTTCAATTTTCTTTTGTGCAAATGCGCCGTGACCAAAATTTTTTCCGCTTTATCAGACGATAACTGATCATTTTTACTACATATTATCCAAGTGGAAGACATACACATAACGTCAAGAAAATTAAAAAATATCTTACATTGTTCTTGGACGCGCCATGCCCAACTTCAAAAATATTTTATATTTGGCGTCTTTGAGGTATATTTTCACCTCAGAAAGCGGAAGAAATATAGCTCTCTTCGTGTCTAAGAACCCGCGGCTCTCTTGCTATATGGTCTATATGATTAAAAAGAAAACCGTTGAGAAAGTTTTTCCAAAATTTTTACTATCTACCGAAAAGGGAGAAAAAGTGATCAAAAAGTGATGAACGCTCCATGCTTTTGTTCCTAATCGTATAACCTGTAAATACTGCAATATTTGATTTTTTTATTTTTTAATGCATTTTTGATAAAGTTTTAGAAGGTTTTTTACATATTGTTATTTTATACCGTCTTAAATTTCCAATAAATTACGGTGTATCTATACAAATAAGCTCTGTTTCAAAATCATATTCACTAAAACCCATTTCGTGTCCACCGTAACATTCAAGTTTTAAACCCGCAGTTTCAGGTGACATCTGTTGAAAGTAGCATTTACAGCAGACATAGAATTTATTACAGTTTTCTCAGATTCAGTCTTTCGTCCGGATTGAAGTAAAATTAAAATTAGTTAACATCAATACATACTGATTAATTATTAAAAGTATGGTTAATTATTTTATTGTCATTGAAACAGCGTACGCGTGGAACATTTCAGATCGATGGAATATGAGGAAGTGGGTCAAAATTGGATTACAAATTTTGACTCTAACTAAAATGTGAAGTTAAATAAAAGCTTGTAACAAGTTGAATTTATTGTACAAATTATACTACGTATTACGTAACTCGTCTTTTGTTCAATATTGCTTTATTTAATGAAGTACACTGTTTATTAAGTTAAGTTAGAAACAGTTTCTGCTCTGGGTTATTTAGGATTGTATTTAGCTTTGTAATGTAAATACAAGTATGAATTCTTGGAAAGTTCTGATCTAGATAATATTTCATAGCATTAGGTTTAGTTAATAAATTTTTATATTATATTTATTTAGTTATACTTGGAGATCCCCAACTTCAAAAACCGCGCATATTGTCGATCATATTTTCCTTCGTCCAAAGATGTATTTGTTTAGTTGAGGTCGGTAATATTCTGGAATATTTTCCTGCTTCATGGAAAATTGATAGAAAACTTGGTTTTTATTAATAAAGTATTTATTTATTCGGCTTTTAAAAGATTATGTATGACATAGACACATTTACTGATAAAATTAATATATATGTCAGAATTAACATCAACAACGATTAACTACAATGCACACACTTGATTATAGTTCACACATATCCCCATGGCTGATCTACATCGTTCGTGTTTTTGGCGGTTAACTGGATTTGTCAATGAATCAGCGACCATCACCTCTGATGCTACCTTAAAGAATTCTACTTTTTTCTTTTTTGCTGCATCACGAAGAAAGTGATACTGCATATCAATATGTTTTGTTCGCGCATGATGCAATGAGTTCTTTGACAAGTCCAGAGCACTTTGATTATCGCACCCAATTCTTATGGCGGCATGTGCATTTGTTGTCTGAAACTCTGCAGTTATCATTCGAAACCACAAAGCCTCTTGAGTAGCATGAGCAAGTGCCATATATTCTGCTTCGGTGATTGAACGTGCAACTGTTTGTTGTTTCTTGCTTGACCAACTGATAATACCATCCGCCAATTTGAAGGTGTAACCACTGACTGATACTCTGTCGTCACAATCGTCTGCGTAGTCTGCATCAGCGTAGCTTGAAATTTGATTGTTTCCCTTACTATTAAATACTATTCTAGCATTTAGAATACCCTTGAGGTATCGCATAACTCGCTTGACCGCTGTCCAATGTTCTTTGCCAGGATTATTGCTGAACTTGCTCAAGACCCCCACTGCAAATGATATATCTGGTCATGTTGTTTGCGCTGCATATAATAGACTATCTATGGCCATCTGATAAGGTACATCTCTCATCAGTTCTCTTCCTGCATAATTAATTGGTGCCAAATTCCGGCTCAATATCTTACCACACTTCAAGGGCGTAGATACAGGTTTTGCATGGCTCATGTTAAACCGTCTCAGAACTGCTTCAATGTAACCTGTTTGATCTAATGATATTTGGCCTGTTGTTCGGTTTCTTGTTACTCGAATTCCTAAGCAGTACTGCACTTCGCCAAGATCCTTCATATCAAATCTTTTTGTCAGTTCATTCTTTATCCAAACCTTTGATTTGTGAATATCAAAAAATCATCGACATATACTGCGATGATAATTACCTTTCGTTCTTTGAAATAGTAATAAACTCATATGTCGAATTTTGCTTGAGTTAATCCAAGATCACGAAGTTTTTTGTCCAACTTTTCATTCCACAGATAACCAGATTGCTTAAGTCCGTAAATAGCCTTCCTTAGTTTACAAACCTTCTGCTGATTATTTTTACCCCGTTCACCTTTTTTGAATAATTTTGGCTGATCCATATAAATATCTTCATTTAGCTCAGCCTGCAGAAAAGCAGCTACCGCATCTATCTGATCGATATTACAATCGTTAAGTGTAGTCAATGCAATTAGAAAAGAAAGTGTCGTGCCGCGTACAACAGGTACGAAAGTTTCTTCAAAATCTATTCCACTTATTTGCATACATCCTCGTATAACTAGACGTGCCTTGTAACGGACTACTTCTCCGGCTCCATTCCTTTTGTTTTTTTTTTTCGTTTTTCATTTACATGAAATTACTTTTCTGTCCTTTGGTAGATCAGCTAGCTCCCACGTATTCTTTTTAACGAGAGAATCGTATTCTTCACTCATTGCTTGTTTCCACATTTCAGTATCGCTACGAGAAAGAGCATCTTCAACACTTTTTGGATCTCCATCAGATTCAATTTCTAGTGCAGCAGACATGACGTAGTCGTCAAATCGCTACGCAAATCCACAATTGGGTTGTAGATGTGCCCTACCTGCTGTTTCCTGCTTAGCTATGTAAAACGTCATCTTCTTGATATTGATTATCTTGATTATCAATTATGTTATTTCATCATCTTGAACTATGTTATCTTCAGCTGGAGTCTCAGCATTTTCTCTTGCCGCTTCTTTTTCGATGTTATCTTGCATATTTTGAGTTTCGATCATAATTTCCTGAATGTTATCATCTGAATAAACATAAAATGGCTCCATATGAGTTTCTTCGTCTTTACGGGCCACCGTCATTTTCTTTTCATAGAATATCACGTCTCGCGATTTCTTTACTTCATTTGTCTTCATGTCAATAACTCTGTAAGCTTCTGAGTCTGTGCAATATCCGACAAACAGATACTCTTTGGATTTGGAGTCCCATTTTTTGCGTTTTTCTTTCGAGATATGTACATAAGCAGTGCAACCGAAAACTTTCAAATGGCTTAAGTTCGGTTTTATGCCGCTTCAGGCTTCTTCTAGTGTCTTGTTATTGACAGCAACAGTTGGGCTCAAATTCTTAAGATAACAAGCTGTATTTGTTGCCTCAGCCCAAAATTTCTTTGGCAAATTTGTTTCCTACAACAACGATCGTGCCTTTTCAACCAAAGTTCGATTGATATGTTTAGCCACACCATTTTGTTCGGGTGTGTACTGCACTGTCGTTTGATGTTGAATTCCATATTCCTTTAAGAATTCTTCGAACTGTTTATTAATGTACTCCTTGCCATTATCACTACGAAGTGCTCTAATTTTACACGATGTCTCGTTTTCAACATGCGCCTTGAATTCCTTAAATTTTTCAAGAACTTCTGTTTTGTGGGCTAGAAAATAGACAAAAGTTTTTCGAGTCAAATCATCAGTCAATGTAAGTTTATAACGTTTTCCACTGATTGACTTTTCTTGCATGGGTCCACATAGATCAGAATGAATTAAGCCTAGCTTACATTTAGCCCGCTGTGTTCTTCCCTTTGGAAATGGATTTCTATGCTATTTTCCACTTGCAAACATCATCATTCACCTGATCCTTAAAAATGACGCCTTCCGCCATTCCATCTCGCAGTCTCTTCATGCCACCTATACTCGAGTGTCCAGGTCGACGATGCCATATATTATAGTCATTATTTATTGATATAGAATAGCAAGTCAACACAGCTGATTCGTGTCCTCGTTTGAGCTTTTACAAATCTTCACCTGAGGATGTAGCTAGAGCAATTACTGTTCCAGTATCACGAACAATAATTTTGCATGTTTTGTCATCTACAATTGCCGTAGTGACACCCTTCTTTCCTAACTGCTCACAGGAAATGAGGTTAAACTTGAGACCTTCGGCATATCTTACATCCCGTATCGGTGTTTCAACGAATCTGCCGTTTACTTGAAGCAATATCATCATATCACCAATGGCAGTGATCTTAAATTGATCTCCAGATGCAGTGGCAACTTTTCCACCATTGTTTAAAGGTTTGACGTTTGTCAAACAGTCCTGTCGTCCTGTAAGATGCACCGTTGCACCAAAATCTACGTACCAATCGTAGATATTAAATTTTTCAACTCCAAGAGCCGTGGTAGTATGCACTTGCAATATAAGACCTATTTCAACCTTCTCATTTTGCTTTTCTTTTACTAACTTCTTTACATTACAGCAATACAGATAAGTGACCACTCTTATTGCAATTGAAACATTTTCCACGGAACTTAAATCTTTTCTTGTTTTGAAATTGTTGCTTCACATATAATGCAGATCCCTTACCCACGTTATCAAATCTTGACGTTTCTGCTTGAAGACGTTCCTTAACAAGATCTGTTGTTGAAGCTGCGCCACAATTTTCGAGGGCCATAATTAAAGGCTAACAAATATAAGAGCAGCTAAAACGCCATCTTTGATTACATTATCTATTGCCTTAAGCTGTTGAGCAAGCTTTACCTTTTTGTTTAAATAGTCGGTCATATCTCTGCAGTCACTATAACGGATCGTCACCAATTGTCCAATTAATGCGGCTACTCTTGAAAAACCTTTTGATCTGTGTACCTTTTCAAGACAATCCTAAACTTCTTTACCGTTTTTTAAGTCACGAATTTCCGTGTAAATATGCGTCTTGACGCCGGACACAATGGCCGCCAGAGTACGCGATTCTATTTTGACATCATTCTTTGTGCCATTGACATAATCCCACAAATCGCAATTAATCAAATGTATTTCCAGTCAATATAATTCGAGCTACCATCTAGCTTTTCGAATGATGCTGGTACTGCTGTATTTGCGGATTGCATCTCTACCTTTGTATTTTTAACTCTGCGCTGCTATCGTCGTTTATATCTACCTTCTTTAGAAATTTACTTTATTAAACCATCTACTAATTATGATAATAATATATGCGACCTTCTGGGCCCATAACCTGATAGAAAACTTGGTTTTTGTTAATAAAGTATTTATTTATTCGGCTCTTAAAAGATTATATATGACATAGACACATTTACTGATAACATTAATATATATATCAGAATTAACATATCAACAACAACAATTGACTACAATGCACACACTGTTGGCCACAAGGCTCCACTATCAACATAGAAGCTATTCCAACATCCAACAAAAATTGCAATAGTTGCAGCTATCCTGAAGCCAAACAAGCCACTTCATGACCCTGGAAACTATCGACCCATCTGTTTACTAAACATCATAGCAGAAAGATTCATACTTCAAATTTTAAATCCCAAAAATAATAAACATAGTTTAATATTTGCGCAACAGCTTGGCTTCAGGAGCGGATATAACACTTTTCTCTATCTAAAATAGTACGGGACATTTTAAGAACTTACAGCCGAAAATAACGTTCGGTAATGTTACTGCCCAACATTGAAAAAGCGTTTGGTATCATGTGGCATAATTGGTCTTCAAACTAAAATGTGTTTGTAGACTGCCGCTATATCTTATCTCGCTCATCAAGAATTATCTTTGGGATAAACAAGTTATCGTAAGGGTAATTTTTTTTATTCACTTATTTATTTAACGTCGGCCTATATCCGCTACCAAGGCCTATCACCGATGCCAGAAGACGAGTTATCTCGAACCTGGAAATTTTGCCGAACCTTTTCTCTGTCGAAGAGTATGGATGTTTTACTTGCCTAATATTTAATAGACAAGGGACCGACTGCTTTACATCCCATTTGAAGGATGGTATATCCACTACGTAATCCTCGTCTTGAAATTACATAGCTTCTGCGTACACACTGATATACAAGGCGCTACATGGTGGGACGAGATCGCTGTGTTTCCACGAAGTTGGTTTCACCACAGCCTCCTAACTGTAGGAGGCTGTGGTTTCACTCAAGTACTAACAGCGCTGAACGTTGCTTCACTGTAGGTATCGAAATACGTGTGGTAAACAACAACATTTCAACCTCAAGAAGGGTTCTCCAGGGCACGGTCTTCTCACCCACCCTCTACAACCTTTTTCTATGCACCCGACTCCTACACATAACTCTACCCAAAGGGTCACTATTTGCGGACAAAGCTTCTATGCTCAGGCTGCGACGCAAAAAACAGGACCATATGAATCGACTACTATAATACGGAAGGGCGGAAAATTAAAATAAACACTGACGTTAGAAATAATCACGACACAAAGAAAATTTAGAAACATAAAAACAATAGTCAAACTATAAATCGAAACCAAAGACATAACTGAATGAAGGGCCGTAAGATTTCTGGGGATCACACTGGGTACCCGCTATTTGTATTTCAAATTACCGTAATAATAGGTCATACGTATGAGTCCCTCGGTCGCATGTATTCGTTAGAAAACAGGCACAGCGAGCTGTCTGCGGACAATAAACCTAATCTCTAAAAAGCAATATTGAGACTGATATTAACATATGCTTGCATGCCGTGGAATATAATTTTCGACACGCAGTTCCTCTGCCTACCAAGAACATAACAAGATGCTGAGCTTGTCCACCAACTTAGGTATATAAAAATCGCTTAATTGTACAATCTTACGGAAATGTAAATGATGCGGAATTTCATGGTGGAGGATCCCCAGAAGTTTTTTTACCCAAAACATACACTGCCCTACACTAACAACAGACATAACTAGAATCATACATGACGATAGACGCACTCACAAACAAATTGACAAAAAACAGCCAATTTGCGATGAGAATAGAGCTGTGGACTAACGTAAATCCTTCCCACAAAACCCCCTATATCCTAAAAACTACAAAATCCAATACATACTATCCCCCCAAACCCCACTTCCCGGCCTCTCGCTAATAATTATCATAAAAATATACTGACAGTTATAATTTAACTGTTTTATCACCATGTAGTTCCCAGAAGCAGAGTTTTAACATTTTTATTTCCTTTATTTCCTGTATAATAATCATATTAGCACACATTTTAACAAATAATGTTTTTTTTTTAAGTGATAACATACATAAATGAATCAGGTGGTTAATATAATTCGGAGATCGCGACAGAAAATCCCAAATATGCATGCCTGAAGGAAGGTCTGTCTCCTGGTCAGAACAGCAGCCTCGCGGGGTGTGGTGTTTCTGCGCTTCCTGTCGCGCATTTTAACGAAGTGTCATATGATTGTAAAATGTAATAAATATAATACCACTTTTGAAATGATGCAGAGAGACCCATTTAAAAGCGGGGCACCTCTCTAAAATTTGTATTTATTGTGCGATTTGAATCCAATTTTACTCAAGTATAGAACAAATTATGATCTAATTATGACCAGAAAAACATTCATCTTCTACAAATTCAAAGCCACCTGCGGTACCAAAATATGAGGAAAAAATCAAAAAATCATATTAGGCATTTTTTTATCGGAAAATTTTGTTAATGAAACTTGTTCAGAATTGTCCAGAAACCTTAAGTCTAAAGTTTAATCAAATTAAAGAAATATTGAAATTTTGATTAAAATAATCTCAGTCGGAAAATATAATTTAATGGGTTTCTTTGTTTAGAAAACTGTACTATGACAATTTTGTTTGAAATTAAATCCAAGCTGCCAGATAGTTGTTAAGTAATTTGCAGTTATTTTAAAATAATTATTTTTAAAATTTTTTAAATTTCAATTTTTCAATTTTTTAATATTGATTAAATTCTGCGATAAAAAAATGCCTAATATGATTTTTAAATTTTTTCCGCATATTTTGGTACCGCAGGTGGCTTTGTATTCGTAGGAGGAGAATGTTCTTCTGGTCATAATTAGATCCTAATATGTTCTATATTCGAGTAAAGTTTGATTCAAATCGCACAATAAATAAAAATTTTAAATGGGTCACTCTGTATACACGTAATTATCGAAAAGATCAATATAACATGTTGAATTGGAACTGAAACTATCAAGCTTGCATTTTGGATATACCTAGCGAAGTGGTTTCGAGTTCCATATACGGCGAGATAATTTTTCATTGTGAATTGTCCCCAAGAAGTTCGAGTTTTACCACAAACTTTAAGACTCCGTCTTCTTTACTAAAACAAGCCTAGATCTCCTATACTTAAGATAGCTATTGAGTTGACCTGGAAAGGGGTTTAAAATAGTTTCATCTTTTCATATTTCTAATTGTCATAACTAATTTCATCACTTTTTTAATACAACTCCTAAAATAATATTTTAATAACATTTCTTGTAAACAATATATTTGACTATATACTAATATTTTACAAACCTTTCTATGTGGCACCGATGATTATATCATGATGAATGCTTTCATAATTAGTAACCTCTGTTCTGCTAATACCTTTGGAACGGAAATAAACATTTCCGATAGTTCGAGAAGTAACACGGATATTTCCTGTGTATGGTTGAGATAACTCTGCAATTGTAACCTCAAGATAACAAAGCTGTTGTTTGTCTACTATGTTTTTCTACTATACTTTACTGAATATAATAAAATGTCTTGTATAAGAAAATTAAATATAATGTGTGTGTGCGGATTTAAAGACATCTAAAATAAACTTAGAAAATAGTTCTTGATGTGGGTAACCAATAGAAGGACAAGTCCCTTCAATCGTAAAAATTACACATTCTAAAAACAGTTCTTTCCAAACATGTACGTTATAAACTGGACACCAAAAAAATTGGTGTGTAGTTGTTTTCTTGTATTTAAGTTTTCAAAATCTTTGAAATTTCTTATAATAAAATCCTGTCCTTAAGGGTAGAATTTTGCAGAATGAGAGGCAAATATGCATTTATTTTTGATTTATTATGAATATTGAAAAAACCGAACATAGTATAATCTTTAAAACTCTTTTAGATACTTGTTATTGTTATAACGAGTACGACTATATATTTTTTTTTATTGCAAATTTCTGTTGTACTTGAATATTGTAGTTTGTCAATAAAAATAGTTCCTAATTTTATTATTAAAGCATAGCATTTAACTATATACAAAATGTATGATAAAAACTGAATACGGTTGTATTCCTTAGAGCAGTGGAAAGTATCTGAAACTATTTTAAGGATTATATCATTTGTATTTTTTTAAACATTTCTAATAAACCGAAAATAAACGCATATTTCTCTTTCACTCTACAAAATCCTATCCTTATACCATGTATTCAATTATTTATTGCGTAGCTCACTAATATAAACAAAGCAAATCGGGCACTGACCCTTGCCCCATCCGTTTTTACAAACTTTTATCTACCTTTTTAAGAATTCGGGTTTCTTACTTCTAACTATAAGATCTGATGACTTCGCCAGTGTTTGATTAAGAAAATTTCTTTGTGTTTTAATTGAGTACGATAACAAAAAGTTTTGATTCTCGGTAAAAATGCAAATAGAGTAATAAAAACAACTTTTATTGGATCACTTTCAAGTTTATCTTTATTAAGGAGGATTTTAATTACTTGAAAATAACTGATTGGTTTTGCGCACGAATATTATAAAGTTTATTAAAAAATATGTCTTTTTTAAGTACCTACAGAAAGTTTAGTTTCTTCTAATATTTTCACTTTACAGATGCGCAAATTTATTTTTCAAATGAAATACAATACTTGGTGTATTATAATTTTGATATCCTACATTGATATAGTCAAAAACCGCTGCCTAAGGAATCACTACTTTCACGTCCAAATTTCCGGTGCGGGTGATAGAGTCGTGACTGATGCGGATGTCAAAAAAAAAAGTTGGATCTTGCAAACACTAAATCACAATTTTATTTTTTTTTTCACTCCCTTTGATAATGGGGTGGGGATGGTGTAATGGGGGGTGGTAGTGTGGGTGGCTGATGCCAAAGAAATTTTTGAGGTCTTTGGTTCTTGCATACACACTAAATCGCAGTATTACTTTTCCCACCTTTGATAAAGGGATAGGGGTGATAATGGAGCCGGTAGTGGTGGTGGTTATTGGAGTAATTGACGTCAATACAACTGTTGAGGATTTTGGTTCTTGTACACACACTAAATCAAAATTTTATTATTTTCGCCGCCTTTAATAATTTGGTGGAGGTGGTAATGGGAGTGGTAGTAGGGGTGGATAAAGCCAAAAATTTTTTGAGGCCTTTGGTTCTTGTGCGTACACTAAATCCCAATTTTAGGGACTCTTACTTGCTTGCTTTACCTATTTATCCTGTGTACCCAGCACTCTCCCCCACAGTTCAACGGAAAAAGACCAAAATATAATCTAGTTATACATCTCGCTACAATACAAACGTGTACCCAGCACCCTCCCCCACACTTCAACGGAAAAAAAACAAAATATAATCTAGTTATACATCTCGCTACAATACAAACGTGTACCTTTCAAGTTAATATCATGAACCGTTCCAGAGTAATCGTGCGCACAAAAAGTTATAGACACACAGACCGACAGACAGAATTTAAAAAAAATCTCTACATTTTATGGCATTCTAATTGGACAAAAAAAATTATTGTTTTTTACGGTTGCTATACTTCCACGATGTCGAAGTAAATATTATGGATAAGTTAAGTAGAAAATATAAAGATGCAATGAAACTCTCATTCTTATAAGGATTATAGTTACTTACAATGTTTTTTTACATTCGAAGCATTTTAGTTTAAAGGAAAGAAACCTGCATTTATCCGCGGAGAATATCAAATTTAGCCCAAAAGATAAATAATATTTACATTTTCATTTCAGACAAATGCTTCAACCATTTATAATCGGATATTTTTTAATCTTTTGGTAAATGGAAATTTTAATGTCATATCCTACGCATTCTGGTAAACTCCATTTCTAAATAATGTGGCAGAGGTAGATGTACGGAAAAGATAAAGACGTCAAAAATAGATAAACTTGCTTACGCTTTACTAATAGTATATTAAACTTGTATTATTTTCAAGGTAACAAAAATATTTTATAGAACCCCAGAGTGAGAAATAAAATTAAAACTATTTTAGCATAGTGCCTTTTCATGTGTCTATGTTTTTAGCATAAAACGTGATTTTAGGGTGAATATATAAAAACTATTTTATTTTACTCTTTGGTAAGGTTATTGAGAAAGTGCAAATATATTTTTCTAAGATAAACAATGTTAGTTTTTGCATTATCTGTGTATTATACCTATTTGATTTAATCAAATAGGTATATTATAACCGGAGAAAATTTTTTGTAATCAAATTTTTTGCACAGAAACCCGTTTTATAGGAGGCTGAACTCAAATATCGAATAAAAAATGTCTGTCTCTCTGTCTGTCTGTCTGTCTGTCTGTCTGTCTGTCTGTATGTTTCGGTAAGGCAAAAATATTTATACACTTTGTTTCTAATTGCTCAACTGTCTATTTCTCCAAGTCAGTATATGAATATATTTTAAAAAATTACTGAATTGCCATTATTGTTTTTTACAGTCTCATCTACCAGAAATTGAATAATGTACAAAAATTTAAATTTTAAATTAAAACCTGCATGTTTGTGATCATTTGTCTACGATATTCAAAATGAAAGAAGTACAATATCCTGCAATATACAAATCCACGGCGTAGCGTGGCTCTTGGAAACACTTCCAACGAGGCAGCATCTTGGGATTATTTTCGATGCCTGGATAGGCACTCTCGCGCCCAAGCACCTTCTTGGTACCCAGTTGGACATTACCCATCCTTATATATATATCTTTGCTTAAATATCTCAGATAAGTGATGCGTCAGAGTTGTATACATGCAAAGAGTTCAATGTTTACTGACATTGACCATGTTTATGTAGAGGAACGTGTGTGTTTATAATTATAACAGCATATTCTAATAATATTGATTTAAAATAATAATTTCTAATGATAAAATATTGAAATATAGCTTCTAATAATTTTTACAATAATATATAAACCAAGTAAATGAGACCTTAAGTTTGATACTATTATCGTTTTGTGGGAACCGAGAGACATTTGTTCCCTCTTACACCAGATGTGCACTCTGTCTAGTACCTCATGAAGGATATTAGAAAATGCATATCCAGAATTTCCTTCTACCAGAATGACCAGGTTGCCTGCACATGCTTGATTCTAGACTTTCCATACAATAAGATTGATCACGAGTAGTAACCACAGAATGAGGAAAAGAACTTTACATACTAAGCACCCTTCTATGGCCCTAATGCTAACCGTTTTCCACTATAGATGTTATTATGGCTTGATCTCTCTAACAGCTGACGCTGTATAGTGTATATGCGATGTAGCAGTGCATTGTTGGATGCTCCTTCAATGTCGAAAATGGCCACCACCGCAATCTTCTTTCTTGAAGAGATTTTGGGACTTTCCCAGGTAGACTATTGAGTACTAGTTCTGTTAATTTACGTGGCTGGTAAGAATACGTCAAAAGGATGAATCCACAAGATATCTCTTCTGATATCTCCATTCAGCAGCTTCTGCAAATCCCTCAAAAGAAACGATGTCAGGGCAACGGGGCAAAGAGGTATATCATATGGTTCTGTCCGATCCAGTTTTATTGTATGTACCACGTTAACTAACGCGTCGCACAAATGAACGACATCTGATTCCACTTCAGAGTAGCTCTGTACAGTCCATTCTGTAACAGTGTTGGAAAAATGTATTGGAGCGGTTGTAAGGATTTGATAGTCCACTTAATTGTTGATGCTGTTGATACAAAATGCAAAGACGTCACTTTCGCACAACTTTTCTCTTACGTCACACCTTTGCCAATTCAATTTATGTGATATCTTATTATAGTCTGGTAAAGCAGATCCATGTTATTTTTGAAAACTGAGGAAATATGGACTCTTCTCCAGCCATCAGGTATATCCTGCTGTCTAAGACGGCACTGATTATACACCTTTTCTGGCAGTTCTAATAATACATATGTCTGGTTGTTAATTAATTAGTTTAATGGGGGATATCTCCAGGACCCTTTTATTCAAAACTTTCCTATCATTTACTATGCCTTCACCACTTCCTTTTTACTCAATTTTTGTATAAGAGATTAATTTCGGCATTCTTTTAACAGTTCTTCTCGTTTCCCCAAACGACCATGATGACTTTTATCATTATTTTCATTAATTAGTGAGCTGAATACTTTTCACGTTTTCTCTGCTCTGGGGCGTTTTGTCGTCTCGACGATTGTTTTATATTGGTCGTACTAGTTAGTCCAGTCAACGGAGGGTTTCACCTTTAATTTCAGTGCTAATGAATGGATTTTGATAAAACCTTACGCAATGTGTTTGTAATTACATTAATAAAATAAGTACGAGAAAATATTACAGTAGGAAACGATCGGAAATGGCAGAAAACACCCCTTTTATCACGGGTTCTGTAACTTGTAGAATTAGGTCAAAAATGAAAAAAAAACAATATATATATTTTTGGTCCAAAATAAGATGTTTTTACTCTTGTGAATTTTTTCGAAAAATGCATATTTTTCGAGATATGGCCACTCGAATATTCCTAAAAGTGGAGGAGGGGAAATGTAAAAGTTAAGAAAAAAACAAAATATTCAGGTGAGTGCATCATCGAAATACAAGACATTTTCTATGTACAACTTTTCTGCAAAGTGCATTTTCACCGAGTTTTTCCGGAAAAGCGTGAAAAACTACCCCCGTCTTTGAAATTGTAGCGTTTTAAAATATGTAATTTAGAAATTTGAGAAAATTCAGACGTATGCATTGAGGCCTTCTAAACATTTTTTGTTTCTTGGAATTGTTTTGTAACTTGCTAATTTTCCGAGTTACAGGCAGTTTTTCGCGATAAATATTGTACTACATTTTTTTCTCGTTCTCAATTTAAAAATTATATTGAACCTTTAAAAATGGTGTAACTATATAGGTTTCATATTTTTTTATAATAATACATATAAGTCAGGCTCATTTTTCGAATTTTCATGTATTAATGTGCAAAAAATGTACTGTTTATCGTGAAAAACTGCCTGTAACTCAAAAAATTAGCAAGCTACAAAAAAATTCCAAGAAACAAGAAATGTTCAGAAGGCCTCAGTGCATACGTTTGAATGTTTTCAAATTTTTAAATTACATATTTTTAAAGCGTTACAATTTTAAAGAAAGGGGCAGTTTTTCACGCTTTTCCGGAAAAAATCGATGAAAACGCACTTTACAGAAAAGTTGATAATAAAAAAAGTTTTGTATTTCGATGATGCACTCACCTGATTTTTTTCAGATTGTTTTTTTAACTTTTACATTTCCCCTCCTCCATTTTTAGGAATATTCGAGTGGCCATATCTCGAAAAATATGCATTTTTCGAAAAATTTCACAAGAGTAAATACATCCTGTTTTTGGTCAACAATATTGTTGTTTTTTTTTCATTTTTGACCTACTTCTACAAGTTACGGAACCCGTGATAAAAGGGTGTTTTCTATCACTTCCTATTATTTCCTACTCTTTTTTCAGCTTTTTTATTAACGTCATTACAAACACATTACACAAGGTTTTATCAAAATCCATTCATTAGCACTCAAATTAGAGATTTTGGTCATTTTAGCGCTCCGTTGACTGGACTATGTGTATTTTTTTATATTCTCGTAGTATATTGTTGAGAGGTGCTTTGTCTTAATTATGTAATTATTAAAGAATTGTGAAATTATTTATGATAAAAGCTGAACCCACCCGTTTCCTATAATTAAACCTATACTTTTATCTTATAAACGTTATTTGTTTTATATTTTTCAATTTGAGGTTACCCCTTCTTTTCTGTACTATTTATGATTGTATTTTCACAACATAAATCTTAATATTGGAATTCTGGTATTGATAGTGAAATAATATTATTTATTATTATCATTATAAGAATACTTGAAAAGACCAGTTCACTCTGATTTATTATGTGTAATTTCTTATCTCAGACAACCTAAAATGAAAATTTATAAGGAAAACGAACAAAAACATAAAATGAAACAACCAGCATAATTTCACTTGTTCTGGCTGTTAATTCGCCTTGTCTCTGAAGAGCCATTTGAAGGGGAAAGATGAAACATAATTTAAAACTCTTTTTTTTATATGACTTTCCAAACGAGTTTCATGACCAACATACGAAATGACCGATTTGTACAGAGGAAATTTTCTTATATTTGTAGACGTGTGTAACAAATTGAACAAATACACATAGAAGAAAATTTATTTATATGGATAACTATTTAATAATAATTAGCAACAAACCTAACGCAAACCTGCAATACTGAAACTAGAAGAGAGAGTCATACAAAAACTGAAAACTATCGAAATAGTTGAGGTCAATAATATCATGGCAAAGGGATTAAGGTAGTCGGAGAGGTTGGAGTCAGAACCCTTCACAGAATATAAAAAAATATATAAGGGGATAGAAATTTGGCCAGATCATTGAAAAATCTCAATTTTCGAGCCGCTGTATGAAAATAAAATGGCAGATGTGTATGACAACTAGAAGCTGCTGGCAATAATATCACACGTAAGTAAAGCAATGCTGTATATTCTTCAATCCATACTCCAACATCATCTGTCTTGGCAAATATCTTCTGAGCAAGCAGGATTTGTTAAATGAAGCGATCGTAGTGACCAGTACAACTAATCGCTATACAAGTGAATATTACATGCCTATTATCTTTGTTTCATAGACGACATTGTAGAATGGGAAAAGCTATGCGCCACACTAATGTAGATATGAACATCTAGACATCTGATCTTCGTTATTCGTTGACTTTATAAAGATAACTTTGCTTTGGGAAAAATCGAGAAGTGTAAAGTTGACAAGAGAGTCAGACATGTCTGTGTTCTCTCACTAATCCTCTTTAACATATATAGTGAATACGTGATGCGGACATGTGTTGGAGGATTCAATTAGTTATAGTCTTGAGATTTGCAGATGCCAGCTTTGTCTCAACAAGTAAAGATGAGCCCATACACCTATTCGACAATGTTCAAACAATAAGCCTTGTGTACGGTTTAAGTGTAAATTACGAAGCAACAAAAATTATAATTGTAGATCGAGCAAATGAAAACCATCCAAACACGTTGTATGGAATTTGTTGGAGGGATTGGTGACTGTATAAACAATACGTTATCTTAGGGCATTTGTTGACAATACCGTGCGACTTTGATATTTGACGTAGAATACAGGTAGTAAGATTGGTAACTTGTTCGTTGAATTGAACAAAATATGACGTAATAAAAATATCACGAACCGCACAAAGATCTGCATCAGTTTCTCTCAGGGTTCGTCGGTTAAAAACTCTGAAGGAACTGCAGCAACCTTGGATTATTTTGTTCACCCTGTTCTAATTCATTCTTTTAATTTTAGTGTGCCACTGATGAGTTGATGCAGGTCTGAGTCTGTGTGAGCGTTGATAATTTTCGGTAACATCACGGTTACTAAAGCATGATCCCTATATTTCTTTATGCCTCTGACACTTGAACTGTTAAGGAGGCAGACTCTTTTGAGATGTTGAACTGGATGTGTTTGTAATGTATTACTTGGACAGCTTATATCGCCAACAATTCGATTCTCCAAGAACTACGTCCCCCAAAATGACAATCGAATTGTTCTGCATTTTATCATTTTTTGGTAACATCAACCTGAGAGAACGACTGATAAGAAAAGGGAGGTGTGAGAGACGAAAGAGGTAAAAGGGATGCCCTTTAAACCGCTGGGATAGCGTTACTGTCATGGAACTTAGCAAAATTATTATTATTATTATAATTAAATTGATAAGAGTAGAAGCCAAAGGCTTGTGCTACTCTGGAAGAAAAAGAAAATTATATTACGTTAAGTGTCTATAAATATTATGAAAAAAAAAAAAGAAAAAATATTGATAAACTCCTAAAAATATTCTGACATAACGTATTAGCAATACATAATCACTGAGAGAAACAACATTATAAACTCAAATATGAATGTTTCTGTAATATTGTCCAGGCCTCCGCGTCCCCTGAAGGAATTCAGCGATGGTGCCGTGATTACACTTTCAGGAAGTGAGTACCATTGATCAAAAACTCGGTTGGACAGGAAGTGCTTTCTTATAGTAGTTTGGAAGTTTTCTTTGCGTAGTTTTAGACTATGTCCTCTCAGACGAATGTCGGTGTTAAGATCAAATAAGTCCTGATGGCAAAAAAACTCCCGGTGCAGGATTCTGTAGGTAGCAATCAAATCACCGCGCGCTATCGACGAGCTTCCAATGACGTGAGGTTGAGTAGGCGAAGCCGTTCTTCATATGGCAGATTTGTAAAACCTCGAGGCAGCTTTGTAGCTCTTCTTTGCACGCCTTCCAGCTTATTTATATCCTGCTTAAGCAGGGGTGACCATATGTTGACTGCAAGCTTAAGGTGAGGACGAATATAAGCATTGTAATTTTTTAGGAATAAGTTAACAGACAAATCCTGGAAAGACTTTCTAATTATGTACAAAATTTGGTTGACATTGCTGACGACTTTCGTAACATGTGCGCTCCATGATAATTCGTCTGCGACGGTGACACCCAGGTCAATTTGCTGTGATATTTGTGTTACGTTGTGATTGTTAGTTTTGTACTGCATTTTTGGGTTGTTTTTTCCTGTGTAATACCGAGCATTTTCCTTTACTACGGGAGCCCATCCTAAGTGTCCGTGCACCCCCCCCCCGATCCTTGGGGACAATGTTTTTCATAATGGCGTCGTTTAAAAAAAAATTTGCAAACATTGTTTTTGTCATTTAACACAAAAACTAAAAAAGATGGAGAAAAACTTTCTGCACAAAAAACAAAGTGCATAAAATTTTCTACAATTTTGTTCCTATACAATATTTGAATAGGAGTTACCATTTTCCAGATAAATGATTCAACTCTTAAAATAAAATATAAAATTCAATATAAAACGTAATACTACAGGAGCCCGCCCTAACTGTCCGTGCACCCCCCGAGCCTTGGGGACAATATTTTTCATAAACATTAAAGCCTAAGGAATAATTTAAAACATGTCCCCAAAAAGAAAAACTGTACTGTACTTTCAAAATGGCGTCCGTTTAATAAAAAAATGCAAATATTGTTTTGGTCATTTAACACAAAAACCAAAAAAGATGGAGAAAAACTTTGTGAACAAAACAGAAAGTGCATAAAATTTTCTACAATTTTGTTCCTATATATACAATTTTTTGATAGGACCATTTTCCAGATACCAATGTTACCGTTTTCGAGATAAATGTCTGCAAATTATAATATTATTATTATTATTAATTTTTTTTCAGTTTATTTTATTTTTTATTATATTAATAATATAAAGCTATATTATACGCCTTACAATAATTGTCACAGTTATTTCCTCTAAGTGATTTACCGATATATGAATTTCCATGTTTTCCTAATTTTGGACTCATTTATCTGGAAAATGGTAATTCCTATCAAAATATTGTATAGGAACAAAATTGTAGAAAATTTTATGCACGTTGTTTTTTGTGAAAAAGTTTTTGGCCATCTTTTTTAGCTTTTGTGTTAAATGGCAAAAACAACATTGGCAACAGTTGCAGCACCAGCTCCCTATCTGGTCTAAATCGGATTGTAGGTCAGTGGATGGTGACTGAAATATTTTTAAGTCACCTGCATAAGACAGAACGCTTGAGGTGAAGCTCAGGGTGAGGTCGGACACGTAAACTAAAAACAGTACAGGGCCAAGTACGGATCCCTGGGGGCTCAACTTAGAACATCACGTACCGCGGATGAAGTATCTTCCACTCTTACACTAAATTGTCTATTGGAACGAAACCCTCGATCAATTTTAACAGTTTACTGCGCACTCCGACGCACTATGGTCAATTTGCCAATATTAGGAGGAAAGTATTACAAAAACAAAATTTATCCAAAAATTAAAATTAATATATATGTCGATACCTGAATAACCGGACCATCAGAAACCAAAAAAATATTTTGTTTTTTCCGCACGTGTTCAAGGTGGTGACGTCAAATAGTAATGGGGTGGTTCCGCGGCCAATAATTTACCGCTAATATTCATCCAAGCAAGTTGTTTATTGTATCCAATATTATAAAATTGTTGTCGTGTGCTGTTAATACATGCCTTTAACTATCGAAAAAATGTCATGAGGTATGTGTCCTCTTGGGCAAAACCATATTACCGATTTATTTCGCGGAAGCCTGCATTTGCGCACTTATATTTGAGTTTTAAAAAAAGTTTCACAAAGTTTCACCGAAATTTCTGTTGTATATCGTAGGTCAGTCTCTGTACTTTGGAGCATATACTGAGAGTTTACTTTCTTGTACTTTTATTAGAAGATATTTAATTTTACTGCAGATATTGTCATTTACGTGAAGAGAAATTACGTGTTTGAATTGCTGCTGAATGAAAAATTGTTAGGTGATGGAGCATCCATAAGGATAGTCCACAGGATAATTGAAAATATTGAACAAGAGAAAGAAGACTAGCGCGGGTTGTTAGGAGAAAGTGAAGAACTTATTCAAATTATTAAGCCATTCTTAGGTATGTAATTTACTTAAACGCTGGCGGTCTTGTAAATTTAATGTGGCTTCATTTAAAAAATATATTCTGGTTGGTTAAATGGAGAATTAAAATATGAAACTAATAAAGAAAATATATGTGAGCCTTCTAGGTCGAAAGTAGGTCAACCGTCAGAGTTTTAGTAGTAGTGGACAAAAGTCGAAAAGAAAAAAAGTGCAACCATTATTGGAACATACTCCAGAAGAGTTAAGCTTAGCAACTCAAGCCGCATATCATGCAAGTGGTAAACGCAATGTGGCTTCCGTAATAAAAAATTTGGAAGGAGCTCTCCGCGTACAGTATTCCGGGAGTTCCGAAATATAAGTTTGCATGTAGCAATAAAAGAGGTAAAGAAAAAGGGACTTTTTTTTCTTGAAATCGTCGAAAAAAAGTTGTCACTATAAAGTATCAGCATATAGGTGATTAATTGCAGAGGCATATTAAATAAAAATATACAAGGTGTTTGGTTTGAAAAAAATTGAATTATGACAGTTTAAATATGTAAAAATTTAAATCATCGTGGAGAACACCCTGTAGAATTGTTTTCAACTCTGAGAGTCCTGTAAATTAGTACACGGTATCGACTAACATTCAAAATGAAATGACGCTCAAATTTACGAAAATGCGTCTTGCTGATTTTACTATTGGGTGTTCTATTTAAAAAATTTTGACATTAGCTTGCTACCACTCTGTAAAACACCCTGTAGATTTGAAACTAATTTTTGAATATTACACTCTTCATCTCCCACAATATTTATCTGAGACATTTTTTCTAACTTCAAACGGTTGAGGAGATATTGACTGTCCCCATGCTACTGACTCACCCTGTATATATTTATGTATGTATTTTTTTATGCATCGTATCATAAATTTAACATAGTTAAACAAAAATGTCTAGAAATGAAGTGTTAATAATATTTTCCTCCTAAATATGGCAAATTGACCACTGTGCGACGTGCTCTAGTTTATATAGTAATAATGGAATACACACTTTGTCAAACGCACGGGAAAAGTCTAAGTATAAAACGTCAGTGAATTAACCACTATCTAATGGTTTAGTCCAAATTTACGAAATGTCCTAATTTTTTTCCAAACTGAAATAAAATTTTCCGTTTATAGTCATTACAAGAAGCGACTTTCATCCAGTGACAAGAACTGTAGAGGAAGTCACCGGACAACGACTTAGCCAAGTTTAATTCGCGCCGAATAGCGAGTTTTTTATTTATTTTTACCAGAAAAAATAAGCATCATAAAATGAGAATGCGAATGTCTCTGTATCAGTAAATTGCTAACAACCCTCTAACCATTGTATGATTAAACATTCTCGGGGATGTGTCCCTAACTTTCCATGCGTGGTGTGCAGATTTTATTTGTTTTATACATTATTAGTTAGGACAAGAATCAATATATAGTCGTATTATTTGAATTCGAGCCTTTCTTCTTGAACTACTTATCTTTAATTTTAATACCTCGTGCAATTCTGTGCCTTGGATATGGATAGACAATTGATGTTTAAATAACTCCATACACATATGTTCAGAACGCCGATTACACTATAGAATTTTGAGGAAATTCCAAAAATTAATATTAAGATACGTAGTAGAAAATCATCGCCCCCATCAACGGGCGCAAGTACATCGGAAATCGACAAAGTGGTAATCTAATAAGTAGAAGTTGTTTATTCTCGTCTATTTCAAGGCCCAAATTCTGTCGTCTTTTAAGAATTATAACGATTTACCCTGACACTGGAAAAAAACCGCTAAACTTTGCAGAACTCTGGTGCTCTCAGCATTCAAATAGCGTTACTCACCAATAGTGGTAGCTATATACGTGCATTTCAGAATAATTAGAAATTAATTATTAACACGATAAACTATTAAAAATGATTTAATTGTAATAAGAAAGAAATGAGGGATTTATTCTGAACTAAAAAAACCAGTCACATGCTAGGGACACATAAACATTGTCCGGAGACAGGTTGCTGACTATTAGATATTATCAACATGGACAAGTGGAGTGGATACATATCAACCTATAGAATACATACAACTTGTCATATTCGTAATCAAGCCAAATTGAAACCAGCATGCTATAACGTGAATCAATCCATTATATTGCTTTTTGTAAAAATTTACTTTCATCGTAATAATTTATTTAAAATTATCCAGAAAGACGCTGGTTTTGCCTTTACATGCAATTCCTATTCAGCAGGCGCAACTAGTAATCAGAATATGATTTCAAATACTTCAGTCGGTCACTTTACCAATTTCCTTTTAATTTAAAGCCAGATGCCTAAATTGACAGAACATAAAGTTCCACTGAAGCCGTAAAAGAAAATAAATATTTTAAGAGTCTCATAAAATAGAGTCTCTGTGTTACTGCACGGAACACTTATTACGTGTCAGAAAGAATTCTATACAAGAGAGAATACTAGTTTGATTAAATTATATTGCTTTTCCAATAAATTAAAATTTTACAACCCATAGTAAAGCTATACAAGCTATAATGTGGATTTCCAATAAACACTAAATTCAATAATTAAATAATAATAGTAATATATGCCTTTATATTTATTCAAAGCCACACACTTTCATCTGTTAAGCAAAATAACTTGTGAGATCTTTTTGGATTTTCGAGTTTCAGATCTTGTAGATTATGAAAATTAAGGTCTTACAGCTTCGTCGATTTATACGCATACTTTGATTCTGCCTGGCAATTTCTTACCTGTCTGACTGTCGGTGTATCTGTCTGTTGATCTAACCGTCTGCCTGTTGCTGACAAATATGAAAAACAAGCAGAAAGGGAAGTTATCTGGATTACTTGATCTTTCAAGTGTACAGGATTTTATTGCACAGAAGTGTACCTATACCTTGATACTCCTAGTGGTGCTCAATTGCATAGAATTTGAGTGACGGTATAGCATTACATGCTATTTTAATAAATAATAAAATGGATTTTTAAAAGGTTTTTAATTTCGATTTCAAAATATGAATTTATCTAATAAATAAATGTTTTATATTTTTATATCCATAGTGATATTCCAATGTGTAATAAGTACCCTACCCCCCCCCCCCCCCCCCCTACAAAGAAGAAACCAGCTTATCAAAGTAGTAATATTTAAAATGACATTTAAAACAAAAGTCAGATTTAACTGAAAAAATAATATAACACAAGGAAAACTTATTTTTGCAATAACATAATCCTTAGTGCAAGCATGTCAATAATAACCAATAATAATTCATATAATAATGATTTAATAAATGGCGAAGAAAAATGAAATAATTAATCCCTAACAATATATTACACTTATTCGATAAGAGACAATTACTTATTAAATCATTAAATACTTCACTAGAGTGCATAGAAGAAATTGATACTTTTGATAAGTTGAGTTGGTTTAAAAAATGTAGGGAGTAATATAGGGTACCTACCCACACATGTACATAATTGAACATGTAATTAAAAGTCTTCTGGAAATTTTGAAGATCCAGTCTGACTTGTTTCTTTTGAAAACATCTATGGAACGGCCGGCCTTTAGTTGGCTGTCCTCGTTGTGGACGTCGTCCCCATAGGTCGTTAAAGCTGACGGCAACACGAGTAGTTGCGTTCGCTCACTCAATCTCGCAGCGACTGACACAGTTTGAAGACTAATCATGGGAGAATTTGGCATAACCATTTGCTCACATAAAACATTATTCAATAATACTGTCAATAATTAATAAATTAGCCTTCATCACCAATTTTCGACAAATTCCTCCAATACCCATCGACTCGGAGGCACACAACATGTGAAGACGTTCGGGGTCACCAATATAGCATTACATGCTATTTTAATAAATAATAAAATGAATTTTTAAAAGGTTTTTAATTTCGATTTCAAAATATGAATTTCTATAATAATAAATAAATGTTTTATATTTTTATATCCATAGTGATATTCCAATGTAAGTACCCTACAGACGAGTTCATTATGCATTTCACACATCCAACAAGTAGGATCATCTTTCAACCTAATTGTATGCAGGTACTTGTTCAGAGGACAGGGTCCTGCTATCAGGCCAACCAACGGTCTTAATTATTCGCTATCACGCATAAGCAGCCACTTTATGGTAGAATTAGTAGAAGACTCCTTTATATGGAGCTTTGACTGTCTCATTTCGAACGCCTGAGCCCAATAGTTGTTAAACTGTGCCATGGTCCAGTGTCGCAGCTTTGACTGAATCAATCTTCTTGGCAGACCGAAGGCTGGCTTATCTTCTATGAAATCACTACAAATATAATAATAAGTTAATAACACAACTTTTATTTGGTTCGTGTAATATTTAAGTATATACCAACACAACTTATTTATCTACTCATAACTTTTTTAACGCAATATTTATGTTAGCATCCTGACGGAGTTTAGCCATAATAATTCCACCAATTGACCAGAACACGCACACATAGACAAACTTTATTGGCATAGGAACAATTAACCTTTAGCAAATAATCCCTGGAGCCAATTGTCTCTAGACAATCCGATTTAATTATTGAAGGTACAGAGATGCATGCATTAGTATGTCGTGCATTTAATATGCTGCCACTGTAATTGCCATGTCATAAGATTAATAATAAATATACCCTGCAGGTGAAAGTTAACAATTCGTAATAAAAAGATAGAATATTAAACTCCTCTAAATAAAATTTTGCCAGCGCCCAGTTAATTGAACTTTATTACCTAACATCGATATGGAGGTCGGTGTAAAAAAAAACAAATAACTAATTCAAATATATTTTTAACCGACCTCAATATCGATATTAAGTAATAAAGTTCAATTATCTGGGTGACGGTAATATTTTATTTAATTATTCTTAGCTATCTTTTTTCAAGGCTGTTCAGTTGTACTTCAAAACATTTTTTTGCATAGTAAAGCAAAATAAGTAAACAAGTAAATAATACTGACGTTCCGATCCAACGCAATGGAGATGTTGACGGCGCCAGTTTTTACTTAGTGTTGGAACCGTACTTTACTTTAATAACCGGATAATAACGGCTTGGATAGCTTCAGTAAAGACATGGCATTAAAACTAAAGTATTTTCAAAAATAACAAAATTACTGATTATTTATTTAGATACACCATTCATAGTAAAAATCAATTATGAGGTGGAAAACATACAGAGAATGTATTTACACACATTAAGTATGAACGAAAAGTTAACACTATATGTATGTATATACAGGGAATACAAATACATAATAAACCAAGAGACTAAAAAAAAAACAAATTAAAATTTGATTATTAGGTAAGTGTGTAAAGCAGATTCAATAATTCATTGTCTTCAATACTACTTGAATTTCTAATCAACAAATCCAAGCTATTCTAAGCAAATAGAACAATATATTCTATATGTTTGCAGGGTCGTTGACAGGGAGGGGCAGGGGGGGTAATAAATCTCCGGGGCCCGGGCACCCGCAGGGGGCCCGGAGCTCCGGTTATATTACGTCATATATGCTAGGCATTCGGTTGTGCACATTTGGCGATTCTGAAGAAAACAAAATTATATAAATATTTCAATTTCTTCCCCCGCTCATCAATTATTTAGCGTGGGGGCGAGTCCATTGGCTTCGGAGGGGCCCGTCAGAGATTTTGGCACCGGGATCCATGATTTGATGTGGTGGGCCTGGAAGGGGCCCTCAATAATAAGCAGCCCCGGGGCCCGGTAAAGCTGTCGGCGACCCTGTATGTTTGTTAAAGGTTTCGAATCAAAGAGAACGCCCAAGTCATTAACATCATCTTATTTATTCAATTTAGTGCCATTCTACTGATAATTAAATAAAAATTGATCGTTCGTCGTGCTGAGAGAAAAGGTGATGTTTAGGAACAACTTATTTCGTAGACACCAACAATTTACATAACTTTGTTGCAGAGGCCTAGGCCCACTTATAAAAGGGGGCCCCAAAGGCTGGCGGGTAGGGTGGTCACCCTGTGCCCTGAACAAAATTTTAATATTTTACGTGCAGTACCCCCTCTGCAATAAGCTAATGAGGAGGAAGTCTCACACGGCCGACTACTCAGGTCCTTGGGGGTGGCTTCGATAATTGGGGTGGTGTAGGGTGGTCAGATATAAAAGACAACGTCGTTCTAATTTAACATTTAATACAATATCAGGGTACGTAGTACAAAATCTTTCACAATTATCACCGATAACTCGGTACGCAGTACAAGTGTCACAATATATTCTAATAAGTGGGGCCCACACGCTTAACCTAATATACACAAAATATCTTACAAAATAATAAATCCTTTAAAAATGTACAAAAGGTCATATGCCAGAAGCGTGACAAAAACTACAATTGACCCAAGGTACGTTAAAACGTAAAATTACTTAAAATTATTGACATCTATTTGTGAAATAAGGCAATGCTATTAAGTGAGTGAAGTAACGATACACAAAATGTACCAAATATTACTGAAATCTAATGTGTTACTGAGATTTACGTTACAAGCAAAATATTATCAATATTCCTTGAAAATGGACGTGGACGTTGAGTAGATGTACCGGATCCCTCGTTATAGAGAATATGATTCCGCTTACCTTTGGTAGTGTCTGAATACCTTTTCCCGTCCTACCAGGGTAGCGTAATTCAGGGTGATAACAGCCGCAGGTGGTAGACCATCTACGTAGAGTCTAAGGTAACGTGCCGAGATCCCCAGTACCATACATACACAACATGTCAGTCAATCATCCACCATCTAGACACCAAAATCTGAACTGGAAGTTGAAACTAAGGTCAGGCTGGAAGTCCCTCGTAAAGTGTAGGATGTGACATAAAAACTCAAGTGGAATACCAGTAACAGGTCCAAGTAAAATCATAAGGTATCCATCCAAATAGCCATAAACCAACAAATAGATCCCAATACTTGTAATATACTCAACAATGAACAACTAACGAACGAACAAATCAACAGACAAACAAACAGCCCTGCAATAAAATAAATAACCTAAATTACAAATCTATTTCAACCTTAAGTGGGTTTTCAGAGACGTACCTGAGATGTGATGTGGGCTGAAAGAGGTCCTTTGCCGTCAAAATGGCACTCCAAAATCTTGCATTCAGACGATGCCACGTGCTTTGAAAATTGACTTTATCCGGAAAATCCGTAGCTGCATTTCCCAAAACGATACTCCAAATCAAATGAAAATACAACTAATCTTGTCGTGATGAATACTTAATCCCATAAATGGAGCAAAACTTACAATATTGCTAAAACTCGTATTCAGACGACTCAATCTTCAAGCAGCAAAAGGAAAAATGACCAAGAAGAAAATGTCCTCTATCAAAATGTCAAGTTCTTGTCTTCCGTCTCGGTACGTTCAGAATTTCTACTCCACGGCGCACCCCACAACTAGAATAGATTTTCCTAACTTCGTTTATATCCACAAATATTATCATAATATACTCTGAAAGCCGTCCCATCATAAATCTACCCACCAAAGAAGGTTTAATCAACAATACTGGCCATTGTAGAAGCTTTACAAGGGCGTTTTTGCAATGCACTCTCTTAATGAATATCTGAACGCACTCACCCATACTACCTGTATCAAAGTATATTAAATGACCAGAGTAAGCCATTAGGTACTGCTATTATACAACCAGTTATACTCTATTAATTCGCGAGAGACGGTATCAATAGGCTCAAATGTACAATAAAATTTGGGAAAATAACGAAAATTAGTACATAAATTTCTGGCCATTATTAAATGTGAAAATCGACCGTAACAACTTAAATAATGATTTCTTGGAGTAGCACACAAATCTCGACTATATTAAGAGTGCAAAACGATTTTATTTCATAGTCGTACAGAGGACAGTTAACACAAGTGCCTATATCAATAATAAATAAGATAATAGTAATGTAGTTATGAATTCGACAGGTTTAAAACCACGGTATTCCAGGTATTGATTCTTTTCAATTAAAAAAGAGGACATCAAGGAAGCTATTAAGAAGAGTAGTGTAGTCAAGATTGTCAAGGACTTTAGAATAATCGGTGTATATAACGTCAACTTGTTTGCCCACATCAGTAGCCTCAGATATAAATTGGATAACAGAAAATACATTTGCTATTGTTGACCTACCCTTTACAAAGTTATGCTGAAAAATACTGAAGTGCCCTGGCATATTATTATAGATATCGTCAAAGAAATAAATTTGAAAAACTTGCAAATAACGAAATTGAAAATGATTGCCATAGGATGATAATTAACAACATAATTCTTATCACCTTTTTTGAATATCGAATACACTCTGGATAATGTAGTGTTACTTTGTAATAAAGCTAGAGATGCAACGGATATCCGGTTACTATCCGGTATCCGGCCTATCCGGCCACTTTATTACTATCCGGACAAAACCGGATAGTTAAAAAATAAAAAGTGGTATAAAAAATGAAACAATTTTATTATTTTTCACTTATCCTGCATTATAATTATTACTATAAACTGGCAATATCTATAAATTAGTTACTAAATTAATACTTAAAGTTTACCAGTGGAAAATTATGGTGAATAAAGATGAGTTTATCAGTGTTTAGAGGTAGTAGGCGATTACGTTTCTTTTCGTATACGTTGCCACTTTCTGAAACGAGCCTCTCACTGTATACACTACTGCAAGGGGCTGAAAGATATATGTTTACAAACTTTGACAAAAGTGTATAGGTACTGATTGGAGTTAGTATACCGCCATGTGTAAGGGTCACTGTTTCCTTGAATCCGTGCTCCTTTCAAATAATAAACAATCTCCTCGGCCATTGAACTTTTCTTCGAAACTTTTTCATTAACGCTACTATTTTTTTCGCCACTTCCTCAAAACAGTCCCAAAAAGTGTTGTGAATATCAGCAGTAACATTATCTAGTGGGTTTCTCTTACTTTGTTTATTGGAAGGAGAAGAATCACTTTCACTATCATGCTTGAATATGAATCATCACAACTATTTTTTTAAGCCTCCAGCAGAATAATTTGACGGAATTTTTCAGCCTGATTTTTATCGAAAAAACTTGTTTTAAATCTGGGATCTAAAAGAGTTGCCAATAAGTATTTTTTGTCGTTGAGGTTGCCAAAACATGTTTTCAATTCAACTTTCAATGTAAGCCGGATATTTGGAAGGATATCCGGTATCCGGTACAAGAAGTACGCCGAATATTCGGTATTCGGTATCCGGCCAAGACATTATCCGTTGCATCCCTATAATAAACATAACATAAACATATAGTAGACAACTCCCAAATCTAAAACCAAAGCCGTCCGGAAGCGGACTATACATTTTCAAAAACGCAAACATGCATCCTTACCCAGCGATATTGTCAGTGGAGCTTCAACCCAGTACGCGATAAACAGCTCAACCAACATTTTCGCCACACAATACGCTTTAGCCAACTAAGCTACCGTACCGTATCTGCTGAGATATTCTCTTATGCGAAGCATTAACATCGCTTATTTATTTTTGCTCTTAATTGTTTACAGCCGTTATAAAACTATAGATTATGGTGTTTTTGTAATCTCTCCAGGGTGGGGTATTATTCCCACTATTGTGGAACCTAATAATATTCGACGAGCTATTGGCCGAATTGAACGAAGTGGATTTCTATGCACACCGTATCTGCTGAGATACTCTCTTATGGGAAGCATTAACATCGCTTATTTATTTTTGCTCTTAATTGTTTATAGTCGTTACAAAACTATAGTGTTTTTTATAATCTCTTCAGGGTGGGGTATTATTCCCACTATTGTGGAACCTAATAATACTCGACGAGCTACTGGCCGAATTGAACGAAGCGGATTTCTATGCACACCGTACCGTATCTGCTGAAATACTCTCTTATGGGAAGCTAACATTGCTTATTTATTTTTGCTCTTAATTGTCTTCAGTCGTTATAAAACTATAGTGCTTTTTATAATCTCTCTAGGGTGGGGTATTATTCCCACTATTGTGGAACCTAATAATACTCGACGAGCTACTGGCCGAATTGAATGAAGCGGGTTTCTATGCACAAGCATATGTAGATGATCTGGCTATCATGACAAGAAGCCGATGTGAAAAGACTATTGCAGGGTTCATGCAAGAGGCTCTCAACATAGTTCAAGAATGGTGTAACAGACATGGGCTCTCTGTCAACTCAGGCAAAACAGAGTTAATGCTGTTCACCAAAATGGGAAAAATTAGCGATTTCCTGCTTCCTTCTCTCGTGGGAACACGTCTGTGTCTTTCCCGTACATTGTGTGACCATGGACTCCAAATTGTCATGGAAGGACCACATGAATAAAGCATGTGCATCTTTATGGATGTATAAACGCATCTTTGATCTCAAGTGGTTTAACAAATCCGAAAACTGCTTCATGGGCTTATACTGTTATGGTAATTACATATGCGGCACTGGTGTGGTGGCGCTCCGAAAAGTCCTCCATAATCATGGCTCGCCTATGCCAAGTTCAAAGACTAGCGTGTATGGGTATAACAGGTGCAATCAGAACCACTCCAACGATTGCAATGGAGGCCATTCTTGGACTCACTCCCTTGCACGTTGAAGTGAAGTTTGAAGCCAGGAAAGCAGCAAACAGACCGTTCAAAAATAGAATGTGGAACTTAACGGGCCAAGGGCTAGGTCATACTGAGTATCTGGCTCTACCGGCAAGGGACCTGGTTATCACCCAATCAGGTGATGAACGGTGTCTCCCCCGTCTATTCTTTCACAATTCCATATACTGTTGTGTTCCCTAGTTGAGTCGTTTGGGAACGCGATAAAAGGCATTTTCTGAGTCCAGGTGGTCTGCAGACGGATCCAAAACTCAGGAAGGATTAGGAGCAGGCATACACGGATGCAAACCAAGAGCTCATATATCGGTACCAGTGTATTCCAAGCAGAAGTAGATGCCATACTTCTGTGAGCAAGCGAAAATCTCAGCAGGGATATCGCAGATAAACAACACTCATTATTACGTAATATACTATTATATATGTAGCGACCAGGGACCGAAACCGATACTGAAATCCGCATTGTAATTACGAATTTAAAGTTCAAAAAATATGGTCGAAATCAAAGATTCAAATCTTTAAACGATGATGTAGAAATAACAATTGTATGGTGAAAACCATATCTAAGTCGATTCGTCCATTATAAAAATTATATAAGGTAAAAGGCAAGTAAAAACCAGAAAGCGAGAACGAAAACGAAAACCGCACCGTAATTACTAATTTTTTCTAACAGAAACCGAATTGCCGCGGATTTGTAAACCGAAACCATAATCGAGAACCGAATTGTCGCTGCCTTGACAAACGAAACCGTAAATGAAAACCAAATTGTCGCTGCTATGAAAACTGAAAATGGTATACCGAAATTAACCGAAATTAATTTCTGTTTCGGTTCCTGGAGTGATAGCCAGGCGGCTCTGAGATCTCTTGCATCAAACAAAGTGGTACTAGGTTGGTACTAAAGTGTCGAAACAATTTGACTGAGCTCTGTCAACGCAAGTCAGTTAAACTCATATGGATGCCCGGATTTGGTAGTGTGGAAGGCAACGAAGAAGCAGATCGTCTGGCGGGAGAGAGAGCTAAAACTCCCTTCCCTGGCCCTGAGTCAGCTTTCAGTCTGCGGCACAGTTCAACATTTGTTGGGCTCAGGTCCCCGAAATAAGGCGGTAGAGGCTCCACATAAAGGGGCCATCGGCTGCCTCTACCGTAAAGTGGCTGCTTGGGCTCGATAGAGAAAAAAAGAGACGGATAGTGGGCCTAATAATAGGACACTGTCCTCTGAACAAACACCTACACACAATGAGGTTGAGAGATGATCTTATTTGTCGGATGTGTGGAGCGGAGGATGAAACCATCACTCATATTATATGCAATTGCGCTCCACTAAGAGCGTCATGGTACAGGCACCTCGAAAGGCAATTTTTGTATCCAGAGGAACTACGGAATCTACCCTGGAATAGACTGCTGTCCTTTGTGGTTTTTTCTAAGGGATCCTATACGTCGCGAACGTACAATGGGCCGACAGGCCTGAGTACTGCGGATTTCAATATCCGCTCGTGTTCTTAATAATAATAATAATAATAATAATAATAATAATAATAATAATAATAATAATAATAATAATAATAATAATAATAATAATAATAATAATAATAATAATAATAATAATCTCTTCATAGAATCGCTTTTTTGTTCCCAGATAATATTGTTTGTATGCCAGTGTGGATATTTTCTGAGGAAAAATACATATTTTGGGACATATAATTTAAAGACATTAATCAGTAGGCCATAAAACTTGTCATATGCATAAATGTAATTTGAAGGATGCTTACAATATATATATTCAAATTTATTAAAAAATACACAAAATAAATAACAAAAAAAAATAACAATTTTAATGAAAACTAAACAGTTAGCACACGTTACTTGCCAACAGGTAGTAAAAAATAAAGTTCACTAATTCAAGTGGCCTCTCCACTTGCTCTCTTGGAAGTTTAGTTTCCACTGCAATGCAAGATTGATTTCAAAAGATATGATCTTTGAACACACGCTGGTCACAGCATAAGAAATATATGTTATGCATTGATCATGTGCAATTAATTCCGATTTTTTAAAGTAAAAGTAATGAAGGAAAAAATTGTTAAACACTTTTGGTATATAATAAGATTTTTACCCACGTTTTTCGCCCTGAAATAGCCGACAATAAAAGAGCAGAAGAACTTGCCAGAGAAGGACCAACTAACATATTTCATGGTCCAGAATCCGAACTGGGCACTACCAAAAGTAAAAATAGAGGGGTTGTCAATAATCGGGACAAGAACAATCACAAAAATCACTGAACAAATAAACAAATAGACAAATATTCTAGAATATTGACATGAAAAAACACATTGATTTACACGAGGATTTACAGATAACTTTAGTGTTATAGTGATCCGATCCAGAAGTATTGATTAATATTCCTGGCACATGCTGTATAATCTAGGCGAGGGTAGGCAGAGATAGCAAATGAGTAATTTTCCATTAAAAATAATTACAGAGTATTATGACAAACAAACATTTGACGACTTCAAGATAATTAATTGTCCAGAAAAGTAATAAAACTAATATGAAACATTAAGTTACTAGCATCTGAAGTAGATATATTTCGAATTAAATATGATACGTTTCCCTTAAAAGACATTTTTAAGAGTCAATTTGTCGTAGGATTATGAAGAGAAATAGGAAAATCCAATTTACTTCTGTATACACCTGATACCCCCTAACGGTTTATTGAGAAATATATCACGCAATTTAATTAAATGACGCAACCTTAAGGCTTCTCAGTAAGTACGCATTTATAGGTTTGTATGTGGCATATAAAAAACCTATTATGTATTTATACCTACGTCGAATTTCACGTACGTAATTAAAGAAAGTATTATATACGTGATATTGAAATAAAAATAATTTCCCTAAATGACTTCAACTGATCAATGATATCAACATTACGTTTGCATTCATTTTATTCATTTTCAGACCGACGTCAATTTTTTGAAGGCGGTTCAATTTTTTTTATTTCTTGTTACCCTTTTTTTAGCTACCTCTTCATCTAGCTTCTACATACTAAAATATCCGTTGTTATGATTTTTTTAAATTTAACCTTAAGTCCATTATTAGAGGATTTTGAAATGACTATGTACCTATCAAAGGTATAGCCGGATAAGCATAGTAAAAAATGCCCCTGAGCCAAATTGAACTTTGCATATATGGTTTATTAGCTCTCTATTAATAAACAATTTCTGCTGAATTTTAAATCCGTACCCCTGCGGTTGGGTCAGTTATAGAGGGAGACGTTCAGTTTTTATTTAATTTCGCTTTTCCTGTTGCATTGAAAATTCTGAAAAAAATCAGGGACCATAGAGTCTTAAAGCTGCATGTCAGAATTTTTTGGTTTAAAATTCGGCTTGCCAAAAATTTTTGAAATTTAAAAAAAAATTTTTTTTTTTTAGGATTTTATCAAGTGACTACCTTTATTTTACTTCCACATCTAGTGGAAGTATAGTAACGACAAAAAAATTTTTAAAAATTTTGATTGTTCAAATCGGCCTAGAATATCGTGAAACGTCGAGATTTTAAGTTTGAGCGAAAAAAAATTTCTGTCTGTCGGTCTGTAACTTTTTTTGTGCGCACGTTTACTCTGTAGCCGTTTGAGATATTGACTTCAAATTTGCTACACATGTATTTTAACCAGATCTGGAACTAGATTATATTTTCATCTTGTTCCGTCGAAGGGTTGGGGGTAAATTGGGGTAAATTTGAGGTAAATAGGTAAATCAAGCAGGTAAGAGTCCATAAAATTGGTATTTAGTATATACAAGAGAAGCTAAGGTCTCAAAAACATTTTTGGCATTAGCCACCCCCATTACCACCCCCACCCCATTATTAAAGGGGGTGAAAAAAAATTATGATTTAGTGTATATACAAGAACCAGAAACCTCAAAATATTTTTTTACTTCATCTACCCCCACTACCACCTCTCTATCACCACCCCCACCCCCACTACCGATGTGGGGTATCGTTTTATGGGTTTTTGGGGTAGAGGATTTCAAATATTGTATTATTAAAGTCCATAAACAATTATCTGAACATACAAAATTTTTTCGTTCTGAGTTACTTGGATAGAAAATCTGGATGTGGAAGTAGTGATTCCTTGGGCAGCGGTTTTTTTTACAGTAATAACCACTTGATATGCTTGTTTGTTTGTAATTCTTTCAGATTAAAGTGGTGGTCCATGGTGTAAAAAATTAAATTTCGATTTTTTAATCTTTATTCTTGAATATATTGTAATTTGTAACATCAAAAAATTTACTTACTATTTCTGCAATTTTGGAAATATATCGAGCGTGAGATAAATAATAAATTTTTGCAGCTATGTGTGAACAGCACCCGACTGTGCGTTTACCATTTGCACACTCGCAATAATATCGCCTTACTCCTCGGAAACCAATGGAATTTGGCTCATAATCAATAAAACATTTATAAGTTCTGCTATTAACATGTTGCGACCTCACTTCTACTTTAATTTTATTATTATTGTCTTTAACATAAGCCATAATACCTAATACGATCCAGTGAATAAAATTCTCAAGTCGTTCTGTATTATTTCTGGGAAATCAAGGAGGTCTGAGGATTTCAACTGTTGAAATGGAACCTATCGCCTAGTCCAATGTTTCGTCTCGATCTCTAAATTTAAAATATTCACCACAGTTTGCTGGGACGTCATTTAGGAAAGAATTTCTTCGGAAATACTAAAATCTGAAAGGCGTTTTGTTTTCCAAATCTATTGATTAAAAAACAAGCTATCCGAAAGTATGCATGGACTCTAGGAAGCAATTTGTTATCCAACTGCTGATGAAATAGTCGGTACTTTTGTCCGATCCCACCGTGAATTGTTTCAGCGACCCAACGAATTTTTGTTACTCGACGTGAATCATTGAATTCGGCAGTGGTCAGCTGACTAACTTGCCTTTAAGAGCAGGTATAAGTACTTTATATTTTCATCCGCATCATTCTGCGTTGAGTGGAAAGGTCCGAGTGCGACAGTGTAGCCATTTTTGATTTGCGCCACAAACGGCTACATTGTCGAAATGTTCGGACCTTTTCACGCAACGCAGAATAATGCAGAGATCATGAAAATTGTCTTGCAAGATCCGAAATGGTTCGATCGAGGCTTTCACGATGTAAAGGACCATTTGGAACAACGAGGTTATAAAGTACTTATGCCTGCTCTTAAAGGCAAACGTAGTCAGCTGACCACTGGTGAATCCAATGACTCACGCCGAGTAACAAAAGTTCACTGGGTCGCTGAAGCAATGCACAGTGTAATCGGACAGAAGTAGCGACTACTTCATCAGCAGTTGGATAACAAATTGTTTCCTGGAGTCCGTGCATATTATCGGATAGCTTGTTTCTTAATTAATAGATTTGGAAAACAAAACGCTTTTTAGATGTTAGTCTTTCCCAAATGACATAGCAGCAAACTGTGGAGAATACTTAACTTTAGAGATCGAGACGAAATATTGGACTAGGTGAAAGGTTCCATTTCAACAGTTGAAATCCTCAGACCTCCTTGATATCCCAGAAATGACACAGAACGACTTGAAAATTTTATCACTGGATCGTATCAGTTATCGTAAGCAGTATCATACTTAGCAGAAATGATGGACTCCGATATTAACATCAATATGGCTTATGTTAAAGACAATAATATAATTAAAGTAGAAGTGAGATCGCAACATGTTAATAGCAGAACTTATAAATATTTTATTGATTATGAGCCTAATTCCGTTGGTTTTCGAGGAGTAAGGCGATATTATTGCTAGTGTGCAAATGATAGACGCACAGTCGAGTGCTGTTCACACACAGCTGCAATAATTTATGGACCACAAGCCCATGCTAAATTTTTAGGGGGTCATATGATACCTCTTGAAAAGGTATAATTTTTGTAGTCCTACAGAAATAAATCACTTTGAGCCCGATGCCGTACATTTTAGGTGGGACATGAGAAAGCCGCGGAAAAGTGAAAATCGTAACCCACGGGGATTGCATTTTTTCAAGCGATCCTGTACGGCTTACGTTTATTTGGACTGTATTTATATCTGTGACTCTTAAAAAGAGAATGCCGTACAAAAATAATGGGACAGAGGTACAGGAATAATTTTCGTTTTCCGAAAAGTGACCTTTATGTACTAAAGTGATACGATACCGTACTGCTTTTATGAAATTCGATTTTTATATTAACAAGGATGAACTTTTTTGCTATGCCGTACAAATCAGTTGGACCATGGGGTGGCCAACGCGAGATCAATCCCCCTCCTAGACCTCTATTAAGGGTGGTGATTTGATACCACATAAAGCTTGATTATTTTAATACTATTTTATATAATAATAATTTTTATTACCATGCCGTACATTTTAGTTGGTACATGTGTCTGGAAAATTGAATTTTCCGTCCCTGAGTGAGCTTTTCTGAATAAAAAATTATTGTAAGACTTTATAACATTCGAGCAATACTTGATATTGTAATTATCGAAACCAATAATTCATTAACGTACCTGAAACGCAAAAGGATTTTCCGAAAATTTTCCGCTGTATTATGTCGAAACAGTACGTAAATAAATTATACTTTATAAAAATGAATATTTATCAAAAGATGTAATAGAAAAGCTGAAAAATATTATTTTCTATTAGCCGGAGAGCTAGCCAGTGGCGGATCTAAGGTAAAAGGCTCAGGTGGCAAACGCTTTGAAGGGCCTATTTTTTCGGATGATAACCTATATATAATCCACAGTATAAGGGCCCTGAGGTGGCATTAGCTCATTTTCCGCCCGGTTAGATCCGCCACTGGAGCGAGATTCCCAAATTCGACACATGCTATACAACTCTCGAATATACAAAAACAGACAGTTGATTCTTATGTAAAAACACCTCACAAAACATATTTTTGAGGTCGCGTTTTGTTTTGGAATTGCGAAATTGGAAAAAATTTCACTTTTTCATACTTTTTACGAAAATTACTATTTTCGCATTATTCGTTGTCATAAAAATTTGATATTTTAGTATTGCAATACACAAACATTTCGCTTTCCAACGGTGTATGCAAAAACAATATATGTTTTGATGTGACTGAAAAATAAATAAGTATTAATGAAAGAGTTACCACTTTTGTACACTTTACAGCGATAAAGTGTGGATCGAGGTAACCTTTTTATTTTTCAAAATAATTGCATACTATAAACGAGTAAACTGTAATAATGTAAAGAGGAAGTTTTTTTTATTTGGAGCGTTTTTTCATTATATTTATATTAAGTGAGAAAAAGGCCGTGTAACATGAATCATTCAGAGACAGACAGCAGTAATTTCGAAACTGACAGTGAAGATGCGGATAGTGAATATTAAGATTACTTCAATAACGCAATCAATTAGCGTCATAGTATTCTTTCGAAAATTTTGCCACAATTTTTTAGTTGGAAAAAACGTTTGCCTAAAAATAAACTTATAAAACATGCTAAAAATGTTTACATTGCAAAGACTGCAACACATAATTTTTTCATAAGGTTTCCAAATAAGTTAATCCAAAAACGAATATTTTGGGTAATTTGTACACATTTTTTATTATTAATTACGTTGCATTGTATTTTAAAGTTCAAAAATGATATCTACCAATTTCTTACTTTACTTCAAGATAAATTCGTCTCTGAAAAATATATTTGGTTATGATATTTCATTGCGGCCCATCTAAAATGTACGGCATTGTGATTGTTTATCAATTTTTGCTTTTTTCAATGATATTTTGCAAACGCAAATGATGACCATTAAGGGTCGTGTAAATCGCATGAATAACGTAATCTAGTGTCTAAAATCCCAGCAATGAAAATGTACGGCATGGACACATTTGTATTCTTTTTTAGTTAAGGAAAGGAAAAACGATGTAAAGTTGAAAATATATCCATTGTATTAAAAAAATAGAGTATTTTTAATTTGCATAATTTTAAAAAAAATTCACTTGTTTTGAAATTTTCTAATTTTATTATTGTCCATTATTTTTTGTACGGGTAGTAAATAAAATAAAAATTCTAACCTATATTAATCCAAAAAGTAAATAGCCGTACAGTATTAAATAAACTTACCCTATAAAACATGAGTTTTTCTCTTTCTCGGGGGTGATTCTTTTATTTACATTGATAATACCCATTCTTTTTTGACAGGTCATTTTTTTTAAGATTTTAAATGTCGCATAATATTTTGGAATTGATACCGTACAGGATTAAATCGCTACCCTTAATAGAGGTCTAGGAAGGGGGTTCATCTCGCGTTGGCCACCCCATGGTCCAACTGATTTGTATGGCATAGCAAAAAAGTTCATCCTTGTTAATATAAAAATCGAATTTCATAAAAGCCGTACGGTATCGTATCACCTTAGTACATAGAGGTCACTTTTCGGAAAACGAAAATTATTCCTGTACTTCTTTCTGTCCCATTATTTTTCTACGACATTCTCTTTCTAAGAGTCACAGATATAAATACAAATAAACGTAAGCCGTACAGGATCGTTTGAAAAAATGCAACCTCCGTGGGTTACGATTTTCACTTTTCCGCGGCTTTCCCATGTCCCACCTAAAATGTACGGCATAGGGCTCACAGTGATTTATTTCTGTAGGATTATAAAAATTATACCTTTTCAAGCGCTATCATATGACCCCCTAAAAATTTAGCATGGGCTTGTGGTCTATTATTATTTATCTCACGCTCGATATATTTCCAAAATTGTAACACCTGCAGAAATACTAAGAAAACTTTTTGATGTTACAAATTACAATATATTCAAGAATAAAGATTAAGAGCCTAAACATCTCAAAATCGAAATGTAATTTTTTACTTTAAATAATCTGGAAAAATTACAAACCAACAAGCATATGAAGTAGTTATTACTCTAAAATAATAAAGGTAGTCACTTGATAAAATCCTAAAAAAAATTTTTTTGATAATTTCAAAAAATTTTGGCAAGCCGAAATGTCAAGATTTTGACATGTAGCCTTAAAACTGTGTGGACCCTGATTTTTTTCAGAATTTTCAATGCAACAGGAAAAGCGAAATTAAATAAAACTGAAATCTACGTCTCCCTCTATAACTGGCCCAACCGTAGGGGTACGGATTTAAAACTCGGCAGATATTGTTTAGTAATAGAGAGCTAACAAGTCATGTACGCAAAAGCACTCAAACATACTCGACTCCAAAGAAAATACAATAAGCCCAATCTCGAACCGAGATTGCTTGTCGATTCCTATACATTTTTAAACCTAATTGGCCAGTTGAGTTTTTATATTTAAATATATTTTATATTGTTAAATTATATCGATGATTTAGTATATTTAGACGACTTGTAATAAAAGATTATTAAGAAATGTGAAATGAAATTTCACCAGTAAATGTTTTTATTAGAAGTAGCTCCTTTCCTACAGTTATAAATGTTTGTTTAAAATACAAAAAATATATTTTTCCAGCTTCTGAAATGTTCGTTTTTTAATGTTCCTTCGTCTTTGAAAGTTTGGACAGCTTTTGTGAGCTCTTCTTTGCTCTTCTTCTTTCATCCTTGACTATGTTCCTCACCTTTTCCGGATATTTCACACGTAGAATCACAATCTGTTAACGCGTGAAAGAACACGTACTTATCCTCTAAAACTTCAACAAAGGCGCAAAACGCTTCAAAGGGTAAGCAATTTCTAAGAAGTAGAAAGACAAATTAACTTGAAGGTAAGTTCTTTTAATTGACAAAAATATGAAAAAAGGAAAATGTTCCCAATTCGATATGTTTGTATGTTTTGTTTAATTATTACTCTGTAATATCTTAAGCGATATACCAGGTGATATTTTATTTCATCATTTTTGGTGATCTTTTGTGAAGACGGTTCAACTTTTTTTCAATTTTTTTTTTAATATGAAAGTTTGAGATAGGCTTTTGCAAATGAATTTATTTTAGAGCTTTTTGTTCTCTTATACAACGATAGGTGGGCTTGCAGATAATTAAAAATTGATATACTAGTAAGATTGTCATTATTGATTGAATAGATAAGTGTTTTGTACATCCATTCACTTTAGAGTTTATTAAGTTCTAGTGAAACCAAAATGATATCAAAGGAATATAAAAATTGGAAATTCATATATTCAAAGATAAATTTCGTTTTTGATTTTTTGCAAAATCATATTTTTTTACTATTGAAATCATAAGAGGAGTAGCGGGTGGTTTGAACTGATCCTTTAACAAGTTTAACCAAACACATATCTGGCTCCGAAGAAACTAAACTTATCAACACGCGAGCAGGTCAATATCTTTAAGCGATTGTGTCCTAGTTTCGATATTTTTCTGCAAAGTAAATTTTCATCTCTGGATTTTTAGATGGAGGGTTGCTGTGATAAGAAAAATGGTAGATGTTTTTTTCTGTAGAAAGTAAAATTTGCAGCATTTTGTGTTTAAAACATTTTCTTGTAAGTGCTATCTTAGTTCTCAAGATATTCATGAAAATAATTATCGGGATTTCTTTTTCATGTAAACAGATACTTTGCAATTACTGGTTGAAAGTTATTTAAGAGTTATATAAACCCTCTTCTTAGCTTAAAACTACATCAAATTCTAGAATTTTACCTCATGTAAGCACTCATTTTGCCCCAAAATAATGAAAATAATAATTACTTGTTATATCTGATATTCACGATATTCGGACAACTTAGATGAATAAAAATAATAAATACAAATTTTTTTTACAGGAAGAGCGTTGATTGAGCTGTATCCCCGTTCAACATAGCCAAGTCATCCACAGCGTCAGCCATAGATCTTCTATATCAATTTCATCAGCCTAACACAACAAACAACAACAGCTTCATCAATGAGTCCATGGATGCTTCCCTCTTTAACCATAGCCAACTGGCCTTGTTCAGCACAAATCATGCAGACTTCTCAACGGACAATCTGTCTGACCCGGAGGTCAATATCACCAGGACGATCACCCGGTTGACGTCGCCTTTAGCGGTCACTCTAGCAGTCCTACTAGTGTTCCTATTCTCGCCAATGATCCTCATAGGAAATTCGTTAGTTCTAGTGGCCATGTATCGGTTTAAAAGATTACGGACGCCAAGTAACTATTTAGTGATGTCTCTAGCTACGTCCGACTTGGGGATAGGGATGTTCATGCCCGTAGGGATGTACCTGGAACTCGGTGGTGCTCAAAATTTTACTAGTATTCGAGTTTGCCTCTTTAGTTATGGTGTCGCCATTTCTTTGTGCTGCGTTTCAGTGCTAGTGATGGTCGCTATAGCTGTGGATCGGTTCACTTCTTTAGCTAGACCTTTAAGATACAATAATTTAATAACACATTCCGCGGTGGAACGCTATATACTTGTGTTCTGGGCGTACTCGTCTTTGGTCGGGTTTACGCCTTTGGGGTATGCAGTTTTTAATGGACTCGATTACAGGTGAGTTATGTTTTTATCATGTACCTGCTATCACTCTCAAACTTAATGTCTCTAAATATATTACACAAAAGTAGACAATCTCAAATAATATTCATTATTCATATTGTTTCTTCTTCATCGTCTCTAATTGTGTGTTAGGAAGAATACTAAACACTCCACTTTTTGTAGACAATCACAAATCCTAAATAATATAACACTAAGTCAGTGTTCTCGCCCTCAAGCTTGTTAGATCTTGAATAATGCGTTAGTATAATTTTATAGGTGAAGTAAATTTTTCCTGAGAGAAAATGTACCTACCATAATACTTACACACCAAATAATATTAAGATAACAACTCATCTGAGGACCGGTTTATCAATGCAGGGTCAAATTTGCGTATTAACTAACCCCAAGATAATTTTAACCTCAAGCCAAAGTAAGTGTTAAAATCGCTTCCGTTTATCCACTACATTTTATGATGTGAGTTAGGAAACTCTTGAATAACCTGAGGTTGAGAACGCTTCCTAGAGAGTTGTCAGCTCTAGGTTGATTGTGATTGGCCGAAAAATGTGTGAGTTTTGTATTTGTTAGTTTTTTAAGTTTTTGTTACTAGGTTAAAAATGTTTGGTTATCTTTGCCGACAAATCATTTGACAGTGACGACAACGAGCAACAACAGTTATAATATGAACTGGAATATTTTCTGATCTATAGTTATATTTCTATTTAAAAAGAAATGAGTAAAGTCCCAAAAAAGGTGGGCAGAGGCCTCAATTTTTCATCAGCAGAGCGGTTACTATTAATTAAAATAGCAAATAAACATAATCACGTCGTCATAAAAAACTAACGCAGTATCTTGGAAGGACAAAGAAGCCCCTTTGCGCAAAGTTAAGGTTTGCTGACATTTATGAAATCTCCAATAGTTAATAAAAAATTACCAATTGCCCAATATCTCAATGTTAAAAGCAATTGATTTATTGGTGAAACTGAATAACTTCTACAATGCAATACTAATATATTATTCAAAGAGCAGCTTATAATGATGGTTATTATTCAAGAGGATGACGTTTGCGGCACGAGCCGAAGGCGCGTGTTGTTATTCATCCAAATGAGTAATGGCTATTATCCGCGAGAAGAATACGATACTTTTTCTATGATTACTCGTAGCTTAATAGTACCTTGTGTATCTAGAGGTAAAAGCAATACATTCCCGGACGACGATGTAAATTGTTGACCGAGGCTTTAGCCGAGGCCAACAAGCGTTGAAGGTAAGGAATGTGCTTTTACTACGAGGTACACATACTATTTTTTCTGAAATCGCAATCAATATTATTATATATATATGTAAAAATAAAAAAATATATCTATATTAAAATATATATGAACAGTCTTTTATATATAAAGAACAGTCCGGGAAAATTAACTTTCCTGGCTTAGGCTGGGAAAGTAACTTTCCCGGACTGTTTTTTGATAGTTGCTTAGCAACGGACTAGAATACTAGAATAGCGTATTTTGGGATCTGAAATTGCGTCGAAAAAGTAGACATTATTGATCGATTTTAGAAAAAATCTTTTTTTCACAACAAACTTGTGTAAATTGTAAAAAGAAGCCTTCGAGTAATTTTAAAATTTAAAGAAATCAACATATGCATGACGGATTGGTATTTGCGTGGCAGATTGAATTGAGTTTGAGCGATGTTTTTGAACTTTAAAATCATGTTTTTTTATTAATCCAGAACTGCTGAGTCATGAATATGAACTCTACTGATTGGTTCTTGCCCATTGAGTAATGAATTGTTACCCGCGAATAATACACTCCAATATTCGTTCAAAAACGTATCTATAATAAATAAATTATTCAATAAATTTTAATATTTGCTTTTACCAGCGTATAGTAACATTGTTGCCAATCTCGAATAATTCACCACCGGGGCCGGTTACGTATTAAATTGGGCTGGCTCACGTTTGTTGCCAACAGTTTACCAAGTGGCGCATGGTACAGGAACATAGGATAGAAAGTGTAGATATTTTTCAGGTGCGTTTCCGCATTGCATCATAACATACAGTGTCAGAAAAATTTTCATTTGGGTCGGCAATGAGAGCAAGCGAGAACGAAGCAACTAGGCTATTCTTTTTTATCGTATAACACATCCTACAATCGTGCCACCTGCTTTCCCCACCACATGTACGTGGGCAGCTCTGTCTGCGGGAAATGTAAAGAATTATTTGACTCGTTTTGAAAGTATAACGAGTTAAATAATTTTATTTTATTAAAGCACGTAATAATATTACCTATACTGAACAGAGCCAACTACAGTAAATGGTACTGAAATTTTTAATAGCAATGTACGTGTTTTCCTGATCGCGCGTCATTATTTGCTCCCTCTACTAGAGCACTGGTACACGCCTTTATTGTAGGCGGTCTCTCAAGCCGTTGAAATAACTATGCCTGCGACCCAAATCCAAAATCTTCCGACACTGTATAGTATTTATGCTTCACTTTTGTGTTCTTGCTTTGCTAGAGTTTTTCTTCTTCAGAGTCGTCTGTTTTCTCCGCTACTCATTTCGGCAGCGCATATATCCTTGCGAGTTCTTCTTGGTCTCTATTCTAGTCTATTCATGATTCTTTCAGTTGTTGTTATCCATATGCGGTCCTGTTTTTACTTTGTTACTGTTTAGTATTAGCTCTCTATTTGGTAGACGTGTTGAATATCTTTTTCGAGATTTCCCACTCCTTCATTTCGTACATTTATATCATTTTTGTTATTATTTTCCCTCCTTTTAATGTTGACGTTTCCCATCGTTCCTTTAGTTCGATTGTTTTGTGTATGCTTTATTTTCACCTCCATTTTCCTTCCAGAATCCTTCTGGTGGTGTACATATGGTGTCTGGTGGTTTCCCAATGTGTTTCTCTAGTTGTTCGAAAAAGGATTATGCTTAGTACTTAAATCCTAGTCTGCAGAGTGTTAATCTTCTGTAATCATCTATATTTTGTGGCAGGTTGATTTTGAGGAGAGGTGTCACTATAGTCTTGTTCTATTCCATAGCTAGAGAAGTGTTTTCCATCCATGATGGTGATGATGATGATGATTATGATGATGTCCCTCATAACAGAGTTTTTCGCGAAAAGAAATGGTATGTTAACTGGTTAAACTGTTTCCAGAACATTGATGAATACAGGAAGCCCGTAGTCAGTTGGAAGCTGAAGTAGTAAATTACTTGACCTAAATAGTGACGTCACATTGTAGATCAAATAACATAATGCTAGTCGTGCAAATGAATTATTCACTTATGCCACACATACTATAACATTCAACTTCAATCGCGAAATAATGCTTCTTCTATGACTTCTTGGGCAGTGTTTAAAAACGCACTGCTAACTACGCATGAAAATTGTTGATTTCACATAGCGTATGATAAACCCTTAACGCACGGTAACAGCGTATGAAAAGTAACTTTTCACACGCTCCTCATATGCTTTTCTCATAAGAGCGTGACGTAATAGTCAGGAGAGAATATGCTCTTTGACTACACATCCACACGGCTGCTCTTTTGCTCATAAGCGTGTTGTGGATTCCTTCGATGAAACAAATTATTATCAATAATAGCTCAAGAAGTGTAGTTGTTATTACGTAAGCTTGGGGCGTCAGTTGAGTACTCAACAGGAGGGGAATGGAGTACAGAATAAAAAAATACATCAAATATGCTTAATTTAATGAAATGTATAAAAAAACATATGTTAACAGTTTGTATAAACCAATAATGACAAAATCTTAAAATGAATTTATAATACACAGTAACACGATTAATAACGTAGAGAAAAAACGAGGGTGTGACCTAAGTATAATAAAAGGTGAACGTGAGCAACGTTCACGAGTAACCTAGCTATAAGCAAAATTAACCTGTACTAAAAAGTCAATATCAATTACTACTTTCTATCATGTAAGTACTTCTCAATACTTTTTCTCTTCTTTTTACTTAATTAATACAAAATGGAGAATACAAAATAACTTGCAATGCAAAAAAAAATTTAAAAAAACCCAAACAGCTGCTTAGTTGACAATGAAATGGTTTTACAATTGACTACGTTTCTCTTAAGCAAATGTAATCATTAAATACGTTTGAAAAATTAAATTCGTTACTCAGTAACGTGTTAGCAAGAACATATTAAAAACATTTTAAATTCAATCGTGAAAGGTAAGAACCGACGATCTTTTCCTGCAGTTTCTCCAGGACTGTGGTAGATTAATTGAACTGTTCAGAACTTACAGTGGGACTTCTCCGTAGTTTGTGTAACCCCCTACAATGTACGAATTAGTCGATATGGCTCAGCATCAGATCAAAAAAAAAAGAAGGAATGGAAACTACTTCCAGCAACGAAATGAGTGTCAAATAACTTCCTTTACAGGTCCCCACAAGAATTTATCATCTGGAACTAGTGTTCAAACTGACGGTTCCCAAACTTGGGTACAACTCTCCCGTCTCGTCAATATCATCGAGCAAACAGTGACATTAAATTCAGCAAGTGATTTATGAGGGTAGGCGAAGCCCTATCCAAATAACTTATAAAGACGATTAGCTTCAAAACTTGGTACTATGCTTGCAAATTGAGCGCTACTTTATTACAAAAAAATTAAATCATGCACCTAACGTAACATGTTTGAAAAACTACTATTTAAATTTAATGATTAAATGGGTGGTGTGCTGTCTGGCCCTGAGGTCACAGCAAAAATGCCTCTTTTCAAAAATGGCTGCCTCTTTTTTCCCATCTCACAAAAAAAATTGCAAAAAAAAACTCTCCAATTTCCCTCAATTCCGGGATTACCAATAGCAGTATAAAATTACCTACTATCTGCAGAGCGCTAAGTTTTGAAGTGTGCCCCCTTGGGTAATTTGTTTGTCACTCCGCCTCCCTGCTATTTTGTTAAACCACAGTAACATATTATTTTACATATTCTTATCCTTCACCCGCTTGCTTATTTAGTCTGTTAAATATCTCAAACCAGTAGTCTTACTACATTAATTCAAAATTCGTAAGTATCACAAAGACATTTGTAGGTTAGCTGTTGAGAGATTATAGTTTTCCTTCTTTTTTCTTTAAAATTACATAATTTTTTATTCTCTAGTTTTCCGTTCAATTCCGGTCTTTATATACTTAATAATAAACAAGTAACCTATGTCAGTTGTTATTTGAGAATTCATCTTTTAACCCATTTTACCTTCCGGGATGTGAACTCCCTCTGAAGGCGTTTCTTTCAGACCATGCATTTCGCGTTGCCTATACCCAAGGTTCACCGATGATCAAAATAAATTTATTCTTTAAGGCGCTGCCGCGTACCTTTACCTAGGTAAAAAATAACGTTACAAGAGTCAATCTGCAAAACTAGTTCTCCAGCGAATATATATCAAGCATTTGATTTATTATGATAATAGGATTAACATAAATTATAATTATAATATACTGTTGTTTCATATTATTAATAATTTTTAATTGTTACAAACAATTTCTTAACAAAAATTTATTTTTATTCTACTTCATAAAATTTAAAAAAGGATGAGACTCTCAATTCAGCCTTTATATATGTTTTTTCATAATTATCAAATATCAAATGGAAATGAAAAGGAATATCTGTTTTCTATTTGTTTATTTTTATATTCATTAATTCTTTTAATCAACTAAAAGTAAAATGATTTAGTGTGAAAATTAGGGATATTGCCTGTGACGTACATTCCGATTAGGCCTGAATGCGTCACTTTTGACAGCTTAGCAACAGCGGTACTTATAGTTCTGTTGCTCGGGCGCCAGTTTCCTTTGTTATGTGGGGAAACGCCACGTCCCTCAAACAGACTGTAAAGTAGGGCTGGAGTAGCTACAGTGGAGAAACGCTAATTTATAGTGGGTCAAATAGGGAAAATTAGACTTTCATATATACAATAGTAAAACACACAGTTCGAATACAATAAAACTTTATTAGTATTATACAGTTCCCCAAATACTATATACAATTTATCTTACTCTAACAGTTACCTCAAACTATGGTTAAACTATGGTGATGCGGTGATTTAAGCTGCGGTTTAATTACTGCAGTTATGGCATCATCTAGGGCCGAATGAGACTGATGTACGATGAATAAAGCGGTGCGGTGAGTTAGCGGGGAAAACGGTGAAGTCAGTTATGTTACAAACGGGGTTTGGATACTATTACTTTCTCCTCGGTCGGTCTGCTGCAGGCGAGTGATCGGCTAGAACTGACCTCGAGTCTTCTACCGGGTAAAAATTCAAAGAAACGCCGACTTTTTACTTAGGAAAATATATTTTGGCCCGGGAATTGAGAGTAAAGTTTTTACGTTATAATTAGTCAGCCGTAATTACCATATTACAAAAAGTCTCAGATATTTCTAAAAAGGTTTATAATTGGTTCTGGGAAGGTAATAATATTCCCGTACGGTTTTGTTGATCGTTGCTTGGCAACAGATCTTTCCCGGTCTCTTTTCTGATAGTTTCTTAGCAGCGAACTAAAATACTGGAATTGTGCATTTTTCAATCTGAAATCGCACCGAAAATGTAGACATTGCCGATCGATTTCAGAAAAAAGATTTTTTAATGTTTTTATTAACTAATTTAGAATTATTAAAATATAACATAATATAATAGAAGCTTTAGAAACGAATCTCATCAACTAATTGTTTACCCCATTTTAATTTCAAATGCCCATGCGGGATCAATTTTACATACATTTATTTAAATGTTTTATAATTACTACGTCGCTGTCCACTTATTTATTATCTTATGTCTCGAAGGTGCACTAAATTATAAATGCCAGACATATTAAATTTAAGTATACAATACCTTTGTGTATCATTTCTATTAAACAAAAACGAAAACCTCCAGGACTCGACCACCGAACTCGCTAGAGGTATTACACGGGTTGGAAAAAACTCAAGTTAAACGACGTAAGAAGAGAGTGTAAGCGAAGGATGCTGTGCCCATTAAATTTAAAAATCCAGACGCTTGGGTTATCAAGGGATTGCACCAGGGTTGTTAAGTAATAGGTGTAAATATGTGAGATGCAGAAAGCCGCAAATTGGAATTTATTGCTGTCTCAGGAGAAAAAGCAATAAAAATCCTCAAGTCGATTCTTGCGAGAAGTAATTTCATTTATGGATACGTCATAACTTTAAATTAGTTTTCTGTAAAATGCCGGTTATATTCTGCATTTTGTGACCGAAGCGCGGAATTTGGCACAGTTGTTCTTTAGGAGATTCTAAACCATTTGATCTGCAGCACATATTCATGAATGAATCATGCCAGTCAATTTGGCGCCATTTTTTTTTTGGAAATAACGGACAAAGACAGTTTAATAATTAAATGCCAATTTTGATTTTTGATGTGCCTTTTTCGACTAGTATAGGAATGTACAATAAGATACACCTATAGATGACACAACAGAATATGGATTTGTGCCAAAGGAAGTTGATATAATATTTAGAAGCATCTGTTAAAAACAAAACAATATTTTCCAATTATCTAGAAAGTTAATCTTGGACAGAATTATCCAGTGAACAAGACCCAGATAAGGATGTTGATATTTTTTACGACGTAGTAAACTATTACCACGCTTTATCTTTCCCTCAAATTTCAGTGAAAATAAAGCTTAACATCAAATAAATGTAGTTTTTATAAATCCAGAGGTTGTTGCAAAAAAAGTAGAAGTTTTTTGCTTGAATAATATAGAGCTATTAGCGAATTATGATAGTACAAAAGCAGAATTAATACAAAAAAAAAAACGAATATGAACAATTTATTATTAAATTAAAAAAAAGAACAGATAAATATGTAGGTTTTTTATTCAAACAACAAAACACACGACAAGATGAATCTTTTGAATCCAGTTTTATTCAATTTCCACGGCGTACTTACTTAATAAGCGTATTTTCTCAATATTTTAATTATTATCCACCAAACAACTTGTGTATTTCGGTTAATATCAAACCGATTTTCGATTTGAAGATATTAATGGATTTGTCGTGAAAATTAGTATTGAACTACTGGGTGTCTAAAAGATGTTGCCATTTGAAAAAATTGACATAACTGCAAATTAGCGATTTCTGAAATTTTGGTTTGTCGTAGCTACTAAACCAATTCGAAAAATCTCACGTTTACATGTTTCTTTTATTGTTTTGGTTCATTTGATTGATTTGAGTGCATCCACTGTACTCTGGGTGCAAAAATAAAAATAACCCTAAAAACATCAAGTAATCGCGAAATGTTTTTAAAATTACGCAGTCGTACATAACATCGTCTCCGGAATCCAAAAATGTAAAAATATATAGGGTGTTCCATTTCAAATTTGGGATCATTTCCGAGGAAACCGGAAGTGATGGAAAAGTGTCAAATTATGAAAAATTTGCCATTTTTCGTATATATTATACACGGCGGCCGCGGAGGTACTACGATATTACCTCCGGCTGGAATTTTGAGAAAAGGTTGGGGGGACCATCAGGAAGTGCCATCTGCAAGGATTTTGCTTAAAACCCCTGCAAAGGACACGTCAGACGACTCAAAAATGAAAAAATTTTTGCTCAAAAGATGATCATCCTCCGGCTGAAAATTTGCACATTACCTGATAACGTATGTAAATCGTCAGACGCCTAAGTCGCTGCCAAAGGGGTGTCAGACGCCCTCAAAGTTGTCATTTTTTTTTCAAAAATTTTTTTTCCTTACCTCCGTCTGACGTTTTAACATATTGTAGCAGAGATCATTCTAAGCACAAATTAAAATCGTCAAACGAAAATGCCGCTGCGAAGTCCCCCTACAACGTTCACAAAGCTCCAGCCCGCCTGAGAGGTATACTTTTTTTTCGAAAATTTATTTTCGTTACCTCCGTCTGACATTTTTACATATCATCCTAGAGACAATTTTAAATACATATGTGAATCGTCAGACAAAAATACCGCTGCAAAATCCCCCTAAAATATCGCGAAATTCCAGCCTAAATTACAGAATATTGTTTCAACATCTTTTAAATTTAATGAAATACTGGTTGAGTCACTGAGTCATACGTTATAAAAGAAAGTCAATTCAAGTGAAAAGTTTCTAGCACATATACATAAAAAGTAAAGGATATTCCGTGTGAATAAAATAAAAATAAAAATGTTAATCTTGTTATACTATCAAAAATCAATATGCAAGAGGTTTCAAGCAAGTATTATTTTTTATCAGAGGAAAGATGTAGTTATACTATTACTTAGTACAATGAGTAGTTCATTTAACACATTCCGAATATCTGAAAGTAAACGATGATTATTAAGTGGTCGATGATTATTAAATAAATTCCATAGATTTTTTTTTGGTCGCTTTGTAAATTTATTTAAGAAAAAGATACTAATATTATTACTGAATTGAGACAAAAAAAAGTTATTTCATTTTAATCTTCGGAATCATTATGCAAACAGTGATAACTGTTCGCATCGGAGAGGTTTAATTCATTATCAAAATCATCTTCATCGATGTTGGTGTCCCACAGTTCCTCCTCATCGTATTCGTCACGAACGGGAACAGTGGGAAATAAATGTGTGTAGTTTTGCGGAGGCACATGCCCTCTATTCCAGCAGGCAAATCTGTGTCGAGCTCGATGTACCTGACCGCACGGTTCGGGCAATTTTAAAACGTAAAATATATCATTGTTATAAAGTTGCCGTCACACAAGAAATTTTTCCCGATGACTTTATACGCCGTATGGAATTCTGTGAGACCATGATGGAAAAGGCGAACGAAAATGAAACTTTCATTAGAAATATTTTATTTACTGACAAAAGTTCATTTTCGCTGCATGGTCGTCACAATTCATTCGTTACTAGGTATTGGTCCCGGGAAAATAAATATTTAAGTATGCCACACCGAACTCAGTACCCACAGAAAGTCAATGTGTGGGCTGGAATTTTAGGTAATTCAATAGTTGGTCCCTCTTTTATCGACGGCAATCTTACAGCACAAAAATATTTGAATTTGTTACGTGAACAAATTATTCCGGCCGTTCGAACTTTGGGAATTGCCCTCGAAGTGATTTGGTACCAGCAGGATGGTTGTCCTGCTCATAACGCGATAGTGATACGTAGATTCCAAGACACTACATTTCACAATCTCGTTATAAGTGGAACAAGCACATATGTATTTAAAATTGTCTCTAGGATAATATGTAAAAACGTCAGACGGAGGTAACGAAAATAAATTTTCGAAAAAAAAGTATACCTCTCAGGCGGGCTGGAACTTTGTGAACGTTGTAGGGGAACTTCGCAGCGGCATTTTCGTCTGACGATTTTAATTTGTGCTTAGAATGGTCTCTGTTTCAATATGTTAAAACGTCAGACGGAGGTAAGGAAAACAAATTTTTGAAAAAAAAATGACAACTTTGAGGGCGTCTGACACCCCTTTGGCAAGCGACCTAGGCATCTGACGATTTACATACGTTATCTGTGACCTTGAAACAGGTAATTTGCAAACTTTCAGTCAGAGGTATAATCATTTTTTGAACAAAATTTGTTTCATTTTTGAGTCGTCTGACGTGTCCTTTGCCGGGATTTTGAGTAAAATCCTTGCAGATGGCACTTCCTGATGGTCATCCCAACCACTTCTCAAAATTCCAGCCGGAGGTAATATCGTAGTACCACCGCGGCCGCCAGCTCTTAGTCTATTACCCTTGCTAAATTTAAGACTTTTATCTTGAAAACTCTGGAAACTATGACTTGTCTAATGCTTCCGCTGACACCCGGTACATATACAGTGTGACCAACTTAAAATTGAAACATCTTTATAACTGTTTTATTTTGAACCAAATTTTGCCAAAATATAGAACAAATTAGGATCTACTTATGGCCAAAAAAACATTCGCCTTTTACAAATGCAAAGCCACCGCGGTACCAAAATAAATGGAAAAAATAAAGAAATCATTTTAGGCGTTTTTTTTTATAGAAAAACTTTATTAATGAAAGTTGTTCAGAATTGTCTAAAATTTCAGATATATTAAGAAATATTGCATTATGTTTTTGAGGTCCAAAATTTCGACAAAATTAAAAAAAAATACAAATCACTTGACAACTACCTGACAGCTTGCGTTTAATTTCAAACAAAATTGTCATAGTACAATTTTATAAAGAAAAAAAAAACAATTAAAATGATATTTTCGGACTCGGACATTGTTTTAAACAAAATTTCTATATTTTTTAATATTGCTGAAATTTTGGACTCTAGTTTTTTGGACAATTCCGAGGACAATTCTGAACAACTTTCATTAATAAAGTTTTTCTATAAAAAAAACGCCTAAAATGATTTCTTTATTTTTTCCATTTATTTTGGTACCGCAGGTGGCTTTGCATTTGTAAAAGGCGAATGTTTTTTTGGTCATAAGTAGACCCTAATTTGTTCCATCTTTTGGAATTAAATTAAATATATAAAATGTTGTCTCGATCTATAATAATTAAGGTGCCAAAGTTGGATGGAGCTGGTTTATACAAGGCAAGAACATTCCATGCATCTATTAACTTAGTATTTTGAGAGTACTATTCTGTGAGATAAAGTTAAGAAAATATTATAGGAATATCAGCTGTTTAAATAAAATAATGAACAATTTCATATCGCGTAATTTTATATATCAACAGTTAATAATTTTAAAATGATTTTTGGAAAACAAATATATACCAATTACATGACATTGTTTACTTTAAAGTATATTTTGATTTTTGTCACTTGGCCTTGTCAATAAAAAGTTATAACACATTTTTGTGTAGCGCGCGCGCGCTCTCACTGCCGAAGCGCACTCGAGTACCGTGTCGTTGAGCTCAAAGCGTTAACTTCAAAATTTCTAACTCCTACAGTCTGCTCTAATGGAAAAATAATATACACATTTTTTGGATAAAGTATCCTCCTCTTTCTTTTTGTCCTCTTATCATTTTCCTAAAAAATCAACCTAACAAAGTTTTTACAAGTTATTTACCATATTCGTGCACTTAATTTGTCTAATAAAAGAAATTTCACAGAGGTTAAGTTGCTAAACTATTATCATGTCTATAATTACTGAAAATATCTTCAAATTTTCAGTAAGTTCAGAGAAAATCTATATATATTGTTGTTAAAAAAAAATGAGTTTTTCATTATATACATAAGTAAATCATTTTATCAAATAAAGTATCAGTATCTAATTTTTTCTTGTCCAGGTACTTTCTTGTTTGCACTGACTGGCCTATAACCGCAAAAATTCGTAAAATTTGAATGGAACGAATTGTAATAACACTTAGCAAACTAATTTGGTACATGAAATCCTGATCAACTTAAGAAGGCATGCTTATAAGTTGAAATGAGTAACACATTTCACTATGGGTAGAAACGACAGGAACATATTAGAAAAGTTTTTATAAATATAAATAGAAAAATCTCAGATAATTCAAAACTCATGAAGTATGTAGCAAACTGTTTCTCTCGCGTAGCTGAAAGATAAAATCAAAAGTAATTTTCGATACAATATCTCACTTGCCTGCACTCAAGTAATATTTTCAGTACGGGAGATCGTTTTTCATGGCATCTGTTACCGTTGGGCAGTACGAGACACAAATCAACAATTAAGCACTAAAGAATCCTGCAGACTGCACGTAATAACTTTTCATATTATAGTTCTCTGATTTTATCGCCTACACTTTAACTAATAATATAATGAAAAAATCTATGAAACATATGTCCATAGTTCTTAATAGCTGTCGTCGTGTGAATGTGAAAATAATGTGATCAAAATAATCATGAGAATTTTAATTCACTTAGGTGGGTTCTTGATTTTGCTCTTTTTAGGTACTAGCAGCTCTTTGTTATTTAGTGTATCGTCATTTTATTTTAGTGAGTAAGTTTTATTATTCCTTTTTATAACTTTAAATGTTATTACCTTTTCAATTTATCCTAAGTTACAACAGAGATTAGGGTTTTAATTATTTCCGTTTATGCACTTTTTAACTTGATCCGACTCGGTATTTCAATTACCATGGTTTATTTAACCCCACCACATCAGGATTTTGCCATAACCTCAAAAAACCCATAATTTAAGCCATTAAATATAACTCTAAGAATGAAGTTGTAATCTGAAAACCCAAGCTCTTAAACCCCATACCCACTTAATCCCATAACCACATAACCCACTTAATCCCATAACCCTGAGAATGAAGTTGTAATCTAAAATCAATTTCACAGCCACACAAAAAAGTGGTCTGGCCTGCGGACCAAACCAGTGTATCCTTATGTATTTGGACACGCAGAAACCGAATCCGAAGTCAGAATTGTCAGATTATTCGTTTTTCACCCCCAACCCCAAGAAAACACCCCCCCTTCCAAAAAGTGGTCTGGCCTGCGGACTATACCAGTTTATGCTTATGTATTTGGATCCTCTGAAATCGAATTCGAAGTCAAAATTGTCACATTCGCTGGTTTTCCACCCCCAACCACACAAAAACTACCCCAAAAACAAAAAAATGATCTGTCCGGTGGACCAGACCAGTGTATCCTTACGAAATACATAAGGAAACACTGGTAGGGTACGCCGGACAGACCATTTTTTGGAGGTTTGGGGTGAAAAAGAGCCAATCTGACAATTCTAACTTCGGATTCGGTTTCAGCGGGTTCAAATACATATGGATACACTGATCTGGTCCATAGGTCAGATCACTTTTTTTTATTTCGGGGGTGTTTTTTGGAGTAGGGGTAAAAAACGAGCGAATCTGACTTCGGCTGTTCGGTTTTAGAGAGTCCAAATACATAAAGTTACACTGGTCTGGTCCGCCGGACGGACCACTTTTTTTTTATTTTGGGGTGGTTCTCTTGGGGTTAGGGTGAAAGACGAGCCAATCTGAGAATTCTGACTTGATTCGGTTTCAGAGGGTTCAAATACATAAAGATACACTAATCTGATCTATATGCCAGACCACTTTTTTTTTGTTTGGGGGTGTTTTTTGGGGTTAGGGGTGAAAAACGAGAGATTCTGACAATTCTGACTTCGAATTCGGTTTTAGAAGATCCAAATACATAGAGATAAACTGATATGGTCCGCAGGCCAGGCCACTTTTTGGGGGGGTATTTTCTTGGGTTAGGGGTGAAAAACGAACCAATCTGACAATTCTGACTTCGGATTCGGTTTCAGCGGATCCAAATACATACGTACAGGGTCTACTCCGCAGGCCAGACCACTTTTTTTTGTGTGGCTATGAAATTAATTTCAGATTACAACTTCATTATGGGATATGGGATTATGGGATTAAGTGGGTTATGGCTTAAGAGCTTGGGTTTTCAGATTACAACTTCATTCGTTATATGCATTTAATAGCTTAAATTATGGTTTTTTGAGGTTACGGCAAAATCCTGATGTGGTGGGGTTAAACGAACCTCGGATTCGGATTTAGCGACCCCAAAAACATGTAGTAAACATGGTCAGACCCCCAGATCAGAAACAATTTTTTTGCGTGGCTGTGTTATTATAATTTGTTATATTAAACATTATGTAAAATTCTCACAATTATTATTTTCGGTAAATTTACCGTAAATTGCAACTTCCTGTTGAGTATTCCTAGAAAAAGTATAGTATTCTACTCGCGTGCAATAGCTATTATACGTTTGTTGAATAATATATTATCTAAGTACTGGATATTTTGCTTAAGTAATATTAAATTTGTAGTTAGCGATTTAATGTTAACTGTATCGGTCTCGCTTTAATTAAATATTGATATTATAATATAGATTCGGTCTGTATAAATGATAATCTACCATAATTATTAACTCAGAATAAGTAGATTGATACCACATGGAAATTAGGGTGTTAATTAATTAACGCTTTAACACATAATTAACATAGGATTAGGGCCCACATACGAGCATATATATATTTCAAGAACTCTCCTTACTCCCTTATGTAATTTCGTAGTTTGAATTAATGGCCATGATCAAAAGCAAATAACACGTTTGTAACGAATAACAAGGAAAGGTCAAAGTGTTATTTTAATTTCATAATTTGTCATTGCTTTCTGCTAGTAGGTATTATCTAAATTAATCTCTGGAGAATTCGTATTTATATAGAACTCTATATACAGAGTGTCCCAAAAGTATGGATGCCTCAATAATAGCTCGTCAGGATAGCGAGACATGAGAAAGACTACCTCTATAAAAGTTGTTGGGGTCATCGGGAGCACCACTTACTGACCTTGGATTTGACCTTAAAGGTCATTTGGGGGTCAACTTTTGTTTTTTAAATAGGAACCTCTATTCTTGACCCTCGATTCTGAAAGAGCGAAAAATTTTGCATTAGAGTTGTAAGTTGACCCAAGGGCCTCCTGGTGATCGAAGGCAGCCAATAGTGATCGTAATGAACTTATGATAGCTTTTAAGGTCAAATCGAGGTCATTTCATGATCGATTTCGGCGACTCCCATTTGATAAAGGAAAGTAGACCTTCAAATTACCTTGAAGTGACCTTCTACGTTAAATCCAAGGTCACTAAGTGGTGCCCCCGCTCCGATAACCTCAGAAACTTTTTTTTCAATTAATTATTTTTTATTTATTTGCTTTTATCATGATTAGAGAAAATTATTTAGGTATTATGCAAATCACAACTTACACACTTTTTTATTTATTATGAAAATACCTACTTTCTGTATATTGTTACTCTAATCTGGGCACGCTAATATACCAGTTAGGTAATGATATATTATTTAACAAATATTATGTCAGTTTTGACAGCATTTGAAAATTAAGTAGGCGCATTTGTTTTTTTAAACCCCGCGTCAGCGATATAAGCCACCTATATTTGCGTGTCCCGTGCGTTTTGTTTACCGTGCGATTTGTTTACAGTGCGTTTTGTTTACAATATGTAAAATTCAACTTACATAGATGGCAGGTAGTGTTTTTTTTACTATTTACAGTAGTGATCGTAGGCAAATACTTTAAAACACTCATTATTGGAGAACAAATGATTCAAGTATTTTCAATATATTTTTTGATTTAAAATGCTAAGAATCATATCATGTAATTCAATACATCGTCAGTCTCAGTATTAGCTAGAAGAGTAGTTGTTTTGATTGATTCTCCAATAATGAGTGTTTTAAAGTATTTACCTAACTAGTATATTAGCGTGCCCAGATTAGGGCAACAATATGCAGAAAGTAGGTATTTCATAATAAATAAAAAAGTGTGTAAGTTGTGATTTGCATAATACCTAAATAATATTCTCTAATCAACAACTTTTATAGAGGTCATTTTCCTTATATCTCTCTATCCTGACGAGTATTGATGGGGTGTTAGAGGACAAAGGAGCAATTTCCGAAAGTTTTTCAATTAAAATTTTTTGATCAGGAATACACATACCTCGACACATACTTTATGAAAAAAATATTTTAGCCAATTTTTTTCTACGCTATTTTTTTTTTAAAACAACAAATGTTTTTAGGCAAAATATTATAAAGAGCTATTAGAATGTATCACAATATAAAATGTATGAAAAAAATCATGAATTCGAAATTATTTAAATTGTACGTAAGGTCATTCTTGTACATTTATTGAGCTGTTTCTCGGAAACTAGACATGGTATCGAGTTGGGCCCATGAGAGCTTCTGATCAGAAAGTCGAAATCTACAACATATTAAAAATTCCGCCAATTTGACTGTACCCCAATTTACATAAGAATGGCCTTGTTACCGATAACTTTTTTTCGCTTTATGGTATTCAATAGAATTTGATCAAGATAAGCTGTTAAAATTTTAGCTTCAAAAGTATATCCAATCCTGAGATATTCAATGTTAAAGATTGGGTTTCGGTACAAAGCACTTCGCTGACTCGTGACGTCTGTATAAACAAAAAATGAAAAAGTACCTTGTTTCTGTCATAACTTCTTTGTTTTTATGCTATAGAAATAGAAAGAAACCCATTTGAAAGTCTAATTAATAATCTTTCATTTTTGTTCATACCGCTTTAGACATAAGTGCCACAGTTTCTGAGATATTTAACATTTAAATTAAATACTTACTTCGTCTTATAGACGTTCGGACGCCACCTTTATACTTTTGTGTTTCCTTCTCCATCCCCTTCTGTAAATTAACTTTGGCCAGCGCCAGTATGGGTTTATAATAAACAACTATGAATTTTCTTGTACGATGAATAAATAAATTATTGTGGTTATTGCATTAACAGACAGATGTCATAAACCTTTCCCACGACCCACTTCCGCCACAAGAGCTGCTGTGATGAATTTTGATTGGTTACTATACAAATTTGATTGTGTCGTTTGACGTCACAAAATATAAACTAGTTTTATTAATAATCATTATTGTATTAAACATTATGTAAAATTCTCACAATTTTTATTTTCGGCAGAGTGACCCCAAAAACAGGTTTTTTTTAGCCTGTTTGGGGGTCCGCAAAATTTTGATTGATTTGAAGTCTTAATGATACCTCATGATGAGACATTAATCGTAAGAAAATGAGAAGTTGAGCATAAGAAAGGTTTCAATGATATAGAGGGTCAAAGTGATCAAAATCGACTCACATAGCACAGTGAGTGAAGATGATAATTCAATGGAAAATATCAATTTCTTTATAAAATCTCTTGTTCTTTTCTATCTTTTTCTTTTTTCTTTTCCAGATCTCCGAAACCAGTAACTCTACAGAAATTAGAAAAAAACAAAATTCATTCTCAATTTAATAGCTTTCTTATTTGTCTCTAGTATGTTTGTTTTCGCTCAATGTAATACTTTTCGAGTTACTTGACTAATATTGTTTTGAAATACCTTTTTTAAGCTAGAATTCCAATTTTCAAGTCGTCACAACTTAAAGACTATCAATTTTTATGAAAAGTTGCATACAACCTTTCCTTCTTAAAATTCTATTTTATTTCATGTCCAATGTTTTTAATTATTAAATCTCGACTGTCGCCTGATCGGCATCTACAAAGTGACGTTAAGCGAAGCTCCGCCCCGTTTTCGTGCGGTCCAACTTTGGTAATTTATTTAAGGGTTTAAACGTCCGAATAAAAACCTAAAAATTTGGAAACTGCCTCAAAAAGCCTTCTACTTTCGATTTCTAAAATAAAAGAAAAATGCGGAACTGGCCTATTATGCGGGGTCCTTTGGTTTTACTAGGTTTCAAACCGGAGAAAATTCAGAGTATTCGTGCATCAAAAATGACCTAGCCTTCTTCCTTCCGGAAATCGCCCACACCCAATGTTGCTTACTTAAGCAATAGTCAGAAAATATTCCTTGCTCTTCATTGGCCAATAAAATGCCTCAAAAATGTAAAATTAAAAAACGGAACCTAACCGGAAATAAATATTTAATCAGCACAAAAGGAATGACTCCAAGTTAATTTTCCTGAACATGAATTAATAATTATTATTGTATTGCTTGGAAAGTAACCCAACACACACGTATTAGATTAGGTGGTTGCATATGCGTTAGCAGCGTAACTTGGCGGAAGTGTCTCACATTAGATTATTAATAGAGAAAAATTACTTTGACTATTGTAAACTAAAGAAACAACTCAAAATTTAAAATGTGGCACATTCATATGCTACAGATGTAGGATATATATTTTATTTTTTCAAAATTTTCACACCGTAATCCTTCTTTCTTAAAAAAAAACATTTTTTTGTTCAATCTTCACCGATATCATCAGATTGGATTGGCTTAAGCAATATTATGAAATCTTTTTCAGTGGCTTGGAGGTGATCTCATAATAATTTCATTAAGCTGCGTTTAGTCTAAGATGAGTAAAATTGGAAACGAAATTTTTTTATTCGAGAATTTGATGAATGCGCTAGTGATACAAAATTTAATTTTGTGATGTGATGGTAAATACTCTAAAATTGGTATTTGATAATGAATTTGATGTCAAAAGTTAAGAAAACAAAATGTGAATTCAATATGGCAGCGAAATTGCAATACTCTTTTTTATACGTTTACGTGAAATTTGATACATAAAAATTTTAGAATTCTCTGTTAACGAGCCTAATGTAAAGCTTAAATATCCAAAACAAAGAATATTTTGTTTCATTGTATAGAAGTTAAATAAAAAGGTCACTAAAAAAGATGAAAAAGGCGTTGTTTTCGCGAGTGCTGGTCCCGTTTCGTAAAGACTATTAATAAAATTTCTTATGTAATAGTTGTAAATCATTCTCTGTGTATTGCACCTTTCGTTTTTGTATGTATTTTGTAGCCTATAATGCTACCATGTATTTCTTTTCTTTTGTTATTATCTTTATTTACGTTTAACGACTTATTTAAGATGTAATATATCAATATTCGTTTATTTGTAAAATGTCATTTAATCCATTCATTTGGTAAGAACTATGTTGGCCAACTAATCAATTAATAAGTTAGTTATTTATCTTTTTGCCGTATTTACCGTAGTTTTTGTGTATTGTGGCCTTCTGCCAATCATTTTGGATTTATCTTTGTGTGTTACCGGATCTATTTACCTTTTTTAGTGTATTATAAATCTGTCTGTCTCTCTGTATATTTTTCATTCTGTTTGGTTTTTGTAAACGTAATCCAAACACAGTTTTATTTGTTCACACCCTCATTTGTCAATTGCTCTACCACTGCCTTTTATATTTGCAGTAAATTTGTTATTGTTCATTTATTATTTTTTATTGCAAGAGTCCTTTAGTTTATTTACGAATTTTAGCTTATTATGTCCCGAACTGGGATTTATTCTGTCTTTTTTAAGTAGTAAGCTAGATTTTTTATTTAAATTAATAGATTCTTTTTTGCTTATTTTTACCTCTAAAATATAGTTTTTTATAAAATAACTTTTTGTCTCTTTTTGAGAACTTTAATAAAGATAATTCGCTTTCAGAAAAGAACCACGTTATAAAACTTCCTCGAATTTCCTCGGTTTTCCTTCTAAGTGTACACCAGATATCCTTCGCCTTTTGCCCCTCGAAAAAAATTTCAAAAAAGCTCGCTAAAAATGATGAAATAAAATTTCACCTTTGCGCGTCGTCGCCCAGTTAATTGGACTTTATTACCTGCTAATATCAATATAGAGATCGGTATAAAAATAAGCAAACAACGAAATCAAATGTACTTTTAACTGACTTCGGTATTGATATTAGGTAAGAAAGTTCAATTAACTGGGCGGCAGTGAAAATTTTTAGCGACCTTTTATAAAGGCGGTTCAATTTTTTTTTGTGAAAAATTCTTAAGCTTCTATAGAGTGAAAGAAAACATTCTGACAATAGTACGCAGGACTTCCAAATGAATCTCTTTTATCATTCGTTTTTATAGGCTAACGCCTAAAAGTCCAACCTGGAAAGAGCATAACTGCAAAAGATATTGAGGATGCAGAAAATGTGCAAATAACTGTTGATCTCAGAAACTTGGAAAAAACAATAGAAGCAGTAATTAAAGACAACACTGAAGAAAAAAGTAACTCCCAAGAAATTTCATGTGACAGATGAGGACTAATAGATAACTAAAGCACTGAACACTACTCACAAAAGGAATATAATAATTACCAACGAATTGGGGAAGAAAACAAGAAGCAAGAAAAGAAAAATAGAATTTGTGGACAGTGACTCCGATGAAAATTGTAGTACTGATTTTTTTGGTCCACGATTCCTCTTCTGATTATGAGACTTTGGATGACCTCTTGCAGCATGAAAGCAGTTCGTTATTTTCTATAGAAGACTACTTAGTAGGCGATTTCCTTCTGATTGAATTTAAATACCATAGCAAAGGAAAAAACTTGAGACGTCGAATATTTACGTTCGAAAAATATTTGAAATTATAGAAACTGATATTAGTCCAGTCAATGAATGGTTTCTAGATGGAAATGCTGAGATCACAATTTTTGACGGAATATTTAGAGGGTAAACATACCAAAAGTCCCCGAACGTAGGAGGTGGTGGGGATGCAGGGGGGCATGAAGAAGGTCCTGGTTTTTGGTTTTTCGCTCATATCTAGAAAACGGTTAGCCCTAATCAAAAAGTGGCTATATGCAAAACTAAAGCTGACTAAATTTTCTACAATGATGTTTCTATTATTTTTTTTTGTATCTGCTATGGTTCAGTAATGAATTGTATATCTTTTGACTGTATTCTAACTTTATTATAAATTTATTATAAATTGAAAATACATTTTAATAGTTATCGTAGAAAAAAATTTCTTGTACAGATATCTGTTTCACAACAGACTGAACTGAAATATCGAATAAAAAATGTCTTTGCGTCTGTAAGTATGTGTGTGTGTGTGCGTGCATATCTGTGTGCGTGTATACTGCTTCTTGTAAGCACGATAAATTCTGTTAGACATAAAATATTTGATTACAATTTGGAACGTATATAAAACAGCATATTAAAATAATCCTTATTGAAATTGGGCCATATCTGTAATACATGATGATAACCAGAGGCCTACAATTCTCACTTCATAATAATGTTATTAAAAATACCATGTTCCATATTTTAGGATAACACTGATATATCATCTAATTTAAATAAAGTTGGTTTGCCTAACATACACCCGGTATATTGCGGTTTAAATTTCAATATTGTTGTTTAAAATTGAAAAGTGTTGCAAGTTGGGCGCTTTTACGGTACTACAACTTCATCCCCATGGAATAATTTTCAGGGATCACACTTCATTACTACCTTCCGCTGATTACCTACTTATGAAATATAATTTTATTCTAAACTATTCCAACCTTCTGACAGGGAAGTTTTGAGATGCAGGAAGTTGTGTTAATTATTCATTAATTTCTACGTAGAGAATTAATGGAAGTAATTTAGTTAGCTGTATGTTGTCGAGTATTTCAGAGACTAAAGCGAGCTTAAATAATGTTCGTTTGCAATTATTTGCCAATCTGAATGTATAACATGTAAGTACAAAGTTTCAGATTAACGACAATGTAACTGGTTAAATTTCGATAATTATATATAGTCCAGGAAAAGGTGTTTTAAACAGTAGCACTGGAGAATGTTTTGTGGGAGTTTTGGAAACTGGTCTTCAGACACTGTTGTCGAGGTCACATTTTGGACTAAAATTATTTGCTGAAACCTAAAAGAACACAAAAAAAGTGAAAGAGGAATACTTTATTGTAGACATCTCTACTCCTGTGCACTTTTCGAAAAAAAAAAATGAAAAAATAAAAAAGAAATTTCCTATATTTCAGCATGTGTAATTTGGTTTTTGTGGCTTTCCGGTTTCCCCACTAGAACGGCACAAAATTAGACCAATTTTTCAGATTCATGAGAACTGTACTTTCGCCACAAAATCAACGCAAAATATTACTATGACTTTAATTTTGATCTTTTTTCCAGAATATGGAAATTTTTAATAATTTTTTAGTTACGCAAACAAGAGAATATCATGAAGTATAGAACACAAATGATTTTCACAGTAATATCCCAAAGAATCAAGTATATTTTAGCGACGTAAAAAGTTACAGCCCTCTCACATCCCTTATAGAACTGTTTAAGATCAAGTTTGAGGCTAACAACTTTATAGCAATGAAAGATGCCGACACCTTAATAACTCAACCCCACCAACAAAAGTGGTCGGTCCGGTGGACCAGACCAGTGCATTTTTATGTATTATAACGCGCTGAATCCGAATCTGAAGTCGGAGTTTTCAGGTTGGCTTGTTTCTCATCCGTAACCCCAAGAAACACCTCCAAATAAAAAAAATGGTATACCCGGCAGATCAGACCGATGTATCCTTATGTATATTGACCCGATGAAACCGAATCTGAAGTCATTATTTTCAAATTGGCTCGTTTTTCATCCCTAACCCCATAAAACACCTCTAAAATTATACAAAAATGTGGTCCATCTGGTGGATCAAACCAATGTATCCTTATGTATTTTAACAGATTGGCTCAGATTTCGTCTCTAACCTCAAAAAACACCCGTAAAAAATGATTTTTCGCCCTTCGCAGTATGAGGTTACAGTGATATGAGGTTATGATGTTATGTGGCTAAGAAATAAACGTATTAAAAAAAATTCTAACTACTCATTTGAGTGTGAAAGGCGAAAAAATCGTTTGTTGGGGGGATGTTTTTTGAGGGTAGACATGAAAACCGAGCCAGTCTAACAATTTTGACAATTTGACTTCAGACTCGGATTCAGCGAGTCAAAGTAAATAGGGATACGCTGGTCTGGTCCGCCGGACAGATCACTTCTTTTTGTGTTAGTATTTTGGTATTTGGGATGAAAATCGAGCCAATCTGACTCCGGATTCGTATTCAGCGGGTCAAAATACATAAAGATACACTGGTCTGGTCCACCGGACAGAGCACTTTTTTTTGTGGGGCTGTGTAATAATCAACGTTGCAATCAGCATGTCATCTGAATTTGATTCCGTGATGATTGGCGGTGACGATGTGGATCTCTCGTTTTCTTAAGAGTCCTATCTAAATATAACAAAGCATATCTACTCAAAGCTGGACAGGACAAAACTGTAGCAAATAAGTTTATTCCAACAATATGATGAAAAAAAAAAACAACAGTTGAAAACATCCCATTTCCACATACGTTTAAAGGCTGCGATGCCATATCAACCTTATTTAATCAGCGAAAAATGAAATTCTGCAGCATACTCCAAGAAATTCCACAATAAGGATAGGATTTTGCAGAGTAAGAGGGAAATATGCGTTTATTTTCGGTTTATTATAAATATTTAAAAAATCATAAACATATAAACTTTAAAATAGTTTCAGGTACTTCCCATTGCTCTAAGAAATAAAACCATGTACAGTTTTTGCCATAGATTTTGTATATAATTGAATGGCATACTCTAATAATGAAATTAGGAACTATTTTCATTGAAAAACTACGATATTCAAGTACAACAGAGATTTGCAATAAAGAATATATCCTTGTATTCTTTATAACAGTAGCAAGTATCTAAAACAGTTTTAAAGATTATGCAATGTTTGATTTTTTAAATATTTATAATAAATCGAAAATAAACGCATATTTCCCTCTCGTCTGCAAAATCCTAGCCTTAAGTAAAATTATCAAGGGATTCAAGGAACCCGATACTGACTCGGAGGTCATAGCTAAGGCTGGAAAACCTTTTACACTTATCTTGTTTTTATTGCAGTGCTAAAAGGGTTACCCTCAACAATTATAGCAAAGACAGGATAGTTTCTGATGCCACCATTCAAACCGCAGTGTCCGATAGCTATAACTAGTTTCTTGCAAATACAAGAATGGATGTCGGGAGGCATTTGTATGCAAAATGGCTTGCCTTAAATGCTCTATTATTTGCATAAACTGTGTCTATATTAACCAACAAGACGATCTGGAAGATGTCAACGAAAAGCAAAAAGATGAAATGGAGAAAAATTTGAACAACTAACCAAAAATAAATAAACATAAACATAAACACAAACACTTCAGGAGACAGAAACGGAGTCAGTGCGTGAGATGGCGGAGGAAATATATATTAGGGCATATATTACCGGCTAAAAGGCGAAAAGCAAGGTAACAACAAATAAAATGTCACGGAAGAGGCCTCCTGAGGTCACCAGGAAAAAATGGCGCGTTGCATGGATGCTGTGGAAACGAGTGCATTTTTTGAGAATGTACAAACGCATGCGTAACAAAAATTATTAAAATCAATCAAATATAGAAGAAAAAGACAGAATTGAAAAGTTATAGCATTACATGCGTTAATATTGTGAGGAAAGCGAAATGTATTTTTTTTCAAATGATTAAGCATGTGTTTGCGGAAGATTGCACAACATGTGTTTGCACAACAAGATTGCACAACAAAAACTATAACAAATAATCTCATATTTTGAACACAATAATATTAGTACAACTTCAATTCTGCCATTTCTTCAGAAAGAATGAAATGTCGAAATTGAAGTTATAGTAGTACTATTTTGCGGCGAAGCATACATGTTTCTTAAATTCTAAACGTTTATGCAACCTTGCGACGGTTTAGTGACGAAACCAACCCAAATATATCACAGCTAAATTGTAGAGATTTTATTCCTATTTTATTCAGGATAGAATTTTTTTTTTGAAAAGTGCGCTGGAACGGAGATATTTTGACAAAATATTTTATTTTCACGTTTATTGAGGTTTTTTTCGAAGTTCCAACGAAAAAATTTAATCGCAAAATGTCTCCCATGACTATTAATCCCAGCAATTTCCGAAGATCCCACAAAACTTTCTTTCGGAAATTACTTATTTGCTGGACCAATATAATTTTACAACGTTCAATTGTAATAAATATACTTTTAATGTAGTTTCAAGAAATGTGTAAACCAGGGACACTTTTACCTTAAGAGGGACACTTCTTATACATGTAAACTACTTAACACCATCAGATAGTTTTTAAGAGAAGACAAAATATTCAAAGAAATCAATTTCATGTCCGATATGAAGTCTAAACATTTGCTGGTATTTCTTATTTTTGATATTTAACGAGAAATTATAGCGTTCTTAGGTAACGGTTTACGTTTTAAGTCTCATTTTAGAAAATATGAATATAAGTAGATTAAAAGATAATCATTAGGTGCCGAGAGATTTTCCAAAGGCGTTCAACCAAATTCAATGTTGGCTATTATTTAGTATTCAAATGTAGCATACTTTATTAAACCTTTTGACTGCTGATGACGTCTGGAGGCGTCATCTCCTTACTACCTTTCAGCGCTCATGACGCCTTCAGGCGTCAATCGTATAAAGTTTAAAGTTTTTTTTTAGTTTTTTGTTAATTTTTGCTTCCATTTTTTTTTAAGATTATATTTTTGGCAATTTATTACCAAAACCAGTACACGTGCAACAGAAAAACAAATTTGATTAGGTTAGCCACCAGGTCATACAGACCAATATTATGTCAGCAGTCAAAGGGTTAAATTCAATAACGTTATAAGATACTATAAATATAGGCGTATCTAGTTTTTGGTTGTAACAATCCCAACTTGCGGACTAGCTATCTTACAGCTCTGATCGGTTAATTGTCAGCTCAAAAATTGTTAGTGTGTTTGCACTTATCAATGTTATGGTGTGAATATTACACCCTTTCTTTCCTTATAATTGTTTAACTCAACTTCATGAGTGCGGAGAGATCCCGTTTACTTGATAAAAAAGAATACAAGGGCACAGGTCTACAAAAAAAATCTGTTCCAAGGACTAAGCCTATCATGCCTTAAGTATTTTTGTGAGCTGAATCCGAATTTTTAGTTTAAAAAATTTTCTACCGCGTAGATTTGGAGTAAAAATCCCGGTTTTTATCGTCAAAATACGGTGTTTTGAAAATTTTTGACATTCCCTCGAAATCTACGCGGTAGAATTTTTTTTAAATTAAAAGTTCAGTTTCAGCACACAAAAATACTTAAGGCATGATATGTTTAGTCCTTGGAGCAGACATTTTTTTTGTAGATCTGTGAATTGACCGACCAAACTGTACATAAACGTATTGCAATTGCTTCTCTGTCCTTTAAACCCCCATACTAAACCCTTACAAACTATAAGATTTCACCTGATTGGAGACATAACTGATTATCGTTTTAGGATATAAATTGCCCTTAAAACTTTTGGCACTGTATGAGAGTTTAGTATGTTTTGTTTTTATACTTTATTTACTGGCTATAATTACGACAGATCCGAGTATATTTTGTTTCCTTATAGGCAGTGAGCCAATATTGCTTAGCAGCTCCTCGCTGCGGAAAATCGTAACACTTTTGGTGGGAACCAGTTGTTAATCGGTCCAATTTTAATAAAAAATCAAATGAGCTTTGACGATAAATTATGTTCAACCAGCATAAGTATTTAACAGCCGACTCTCACTAAAACTTTCGATAGACAATAGACATCGATTTTGGTGCTAGTTGCAAATTCAAGTGCCTATAGTTACTAGGGTTAACCGAATAATTCCTCAAATAACTTATTACGTGTTTTTCTCGTGTTTTTTGCACTTACCCGAAGAAATCATAATATAGTGAAAAATCCAGTACGCGTATTCTGTAAATTGAATAGTGTATCAAACGGGTGTTATTCAGTGCGGTATTGTAGTTCCGCACACTACGTACACGTTTTACATATACTCATCCCACATTCCACACGTTTACAAAATTGCCAGAATCGCATAGCTTTTTGATTACGTTTTACGCAAATAGCTTTGTACTACAAGAATGCCAGATGTCAAAGGACTCATATTTTTCAGACGTTTCAAGAGAGGTAGGTTTCATCAAAAATTACCAATTGGGTGTTTTCACTGTATGCAAATTTGCTTTTTTGATATTATTAAAATGAAGTACTCCATACATTAAAGCACTTACCAATATTTAAACACCATTCTTTCATCAATTTAAAATTTCAACAAATAAATATCAAAACTGAATAACGGAACGGGTATTATGCAAAACGGGCTGTGACGTCATCGGTCGCATTAACATAACCTCAACTTTTAGGTTTTTTAAGTTTATTGTCATTTTTAATGATTATATCCGCACTTCTCATATGAAACCAGTATGGCTCCAAGCAAACATTTAAAAATTAACGCATATGATGTCTCAATATTGTTGATTACTAAAAATGCTAATGCTAATTATAGGTTGGACTTCCAACCTACAAAAATCGCCTTATTTTATTGAGAGAAGATGTTTGAAACTTTATGAACATTACATTGAACAAGATTTTAGTTGAAAATACGAGAACCAAGCGGAAATTTTTATAATAATGACATATTACTCGGAAATTTTTAAAAGGTATGTATTTTTGAGGTTAGATGTTTATGACCGATGACGTCAACAATATAGCTTAGTGTTTTTGGCGGTAAAATTTTAATTCAAATTTAAAAATACTTTTTCTTGGATATTACTCAACTGGTTGTGGAAATTCAAAGGTTTTTAGTTATAATTAAGTATTACCTTCACAGTCGATGAGATTTTAAAAGGGCCTTGGCGAATAAGGGGGGGTGATCGGCCTTTTTACTTTTTGAAATCTCACCCAGCTAGGTTTGTTGAGAACAAAAAGATATGCTCTTTCCCATATTTTGATTTACTTAGATGCTCCAGAAACTGTTTTATTGGATCACGAAGATTTTTCGTTTTTTTCACGTATCTCAGCCGCATTAAAAGATTTTTCAGTTTTTCTTGCGCCAAATTGGTCTACGACGCGTGCATGAAGTACAATTTTTTTCAAAATTTTTGGCGGAAAATTTAATTTTTTTTGAGGCTTCAAAAATTTTTAATAATTAAAAAAAAAAACTATTGACCTACGTTATGATGAAAAAAATGTATGTGATGTGTCTTCATCAGATCTACCTTCATGAATTTTTTCATTATTTTTGTGGGGGTGATAGGGGGTCAAAAAATTTAAAATCTATTTTTTGGTAAGTACCGTTGAAAAATATTTGCAATTCTTCAACCGTCAACTCCAGAAAATCCAAAATATCCTCCGATATCAAATTCTCAAAACAACTCTTCTTCCGATTCCACTGCTTAGTTTCGATTCAAACAAACATGTTACTTAGCAGAATTAATGGGTGATTCTGAAAATATGGATCTGCAATATTGTAAAGAAACTCCGGAAATATTAAAAATTCGAATCCGCTCAAGACATATCAAATCAAAAATATACAATGTATACATTCAATACCAAGCTGACATTAATGATTTAGATGCCATAAAACGTTGGTATTGTGATTGTCCCAATGGTACAAGAACTCTGAGGTGCTGTTCTCATGTTGCCACTGTAATATATTTCTTATCTTACGCTCGATACCTTTCTAAAATAGTAAAACCAGCAGATGTATTATCAAAAATCTTCAGCACGCATGAAATCCCAGTTATAAATGAAGACAGTGATGAGGATTGAAATGTAATATTCTCGTTTTATAATATATGAATTTATTTTCTTCACAATAAATATATTTTATATTTTTGAAATGTGTTTTTCATTATAATTCTATTCAAAAAAAGTTAGAAATAATTAAGAAAAAAAAAGAAAATGAACAAGAAACAGGGTTGAAAAAAAGTTGAAAAATTAAACAATAAAAATTATAAAAATATTACTAAAAAATAGAGGCTAATTTTTAAAAAATCCGTTTTTACCGGTTCATCTTAAATCTTTTCAATCTAAAAATTATTTGAAACCTCTATTCTTTAGGAAAATAAAAAACCTAATTAAACTGAAAGTTTTTTCTGAAAAAAATATCGAAAAATAGCGAAAAAAAATAGATTTTTAACTTTTTGACACCCTATCACCCCCACAAAAATAATGAAAAAATTCATGAAGGTAGATCTGACGAAGACACATCACATATATTTTTTTCATCATAACGTAGGTCAATAGGTTTTTTTAAAAAAATATTAAAAATTTGTGAAGCCTCAAAAAAAATTGAATTTCCCTCAAAAAAATTTTAAAAAAAATTGTACTTCATGCGCGCGTCGAAGACCTTCAATTTGGCGCAAGAAAAACTGAAAAATCTTTTAATGCGGCTGAGATACGTGAAAAAAACGAAAAATCTTCGTGATCCAATAAGACAGTTTCTGGAGCACCTAAGTAAATCAAAATATGGGAAAGAGCACGTCTTTTTGTTCTCAACAAACCTAGCTGGGTGAGATTTCAAGAAGTAAAAAGGCCGATCCCCCCCCCCCCCCTCCCCTATGCGCCAAGGCCCTTTGTTCATTATTTGACACTTTTCCGTCACTTCCGTTTTTCCCGGAAATGATCCTGACTTTGAAATTTTAAACGGAACACCTTTTTACATTTTTGTATTCCGGCGACTACTTGATTGTTTAGGGTCATTTTTATTTTATTTTTGCGTTTAGAGTATAGTGAATGCCCTCAAATCAATCTAATGGGCCACATTGATAGGACAAAAATTTGAACGTCTGATTTTTCGAATTGGTTTAGCACTTACTACCACCCAAAATTTCCGAAATCACTAATTTATAATTAAATCAACTTTATCAAATGGCAACATCGTTTAGACATCATCTAGCTACATACTAATTTTCACAATAAATCCATTGATAACTTCAAATCCAAAATACTTGCAGTGTCAAAACAAATGTATTTTGAACAAGATGGGGCTTCACCTGGACGAGTAATTGCAACAAATAGCCCTTTACACATTCACCAGATCTTAGCGTTTTAGATTTTCTTATGTAGGGGTTATGTGAGCGAACGAGCTTGTTATATATCCCTTCAAATACAATACAATTTACTGTAATTAGGGGCGGAGTATTAATATCGACGTTTATTAAATTTTAAACGATTTTTCTTTTTTTTATACTTATTTTGTCCTTTATTTTTGTAAGCAAAATAATTTCATACCTATATAACTATACCATAATCTCTGTTTTGTACGAACTCGGTCCGACCAACTATATCTCCCACTACACCTACCGACCTACTATATCTCATCCAGTCTTATTGAGTTGGCTGCTGACGTCAGCTCAACGTCAATCGAGAAATAAGGACTCTACCATATTTGGCTAATTACCGAGGTTTAACCAACGTTTTCTAACCACAGCAAATATGACTAGTAATAAGCGAATCTTTAAAACACGTTAATCGATGACTAAAATGAGCTTAACAGTTTTACCAAGTTACAACAACGTCATCCAATCAATTTAACGCTACTTATGTGTTCAAGTCATCATCCGAATTTTCCTTAATGTTTACGTTGCCATTAGTTCAAAATAGTGGAACGTCGGGAAAGTGTTACTTTGGTATTATATCGTATTTTTCGTTTAGGGAGATATTTGAGAAAATCCGTTTTTTGAGTCGTTACTCTAATTTTATTTCCTGATGCGGTCATCCTACCAATGTAAACTTCATTTTATTTAACGTTGTGTACAAAAGCCTAGATTAGATATAATTCAAATTTAAAACCCCTGGGACTGTGCTAATATAAAAATAAGATCATCAAGTTTATTATACGACTCGTCACGAGTCGCTAAGCATCATCTTGTAGAACATCTATATAGTTACTTAATGAATCCTCTGCAAACTTTATCCCCTTCATCCTGCGATCCTGCATAAAATTACTTATGAAAATTTGTTTCAGCACGGGAGATTGTTCGTTCGGCAATCTGGTGGCGAAGCCTGTTCAGCTATTCATGTTTTGTGCTGTCTATGGCCCAAGTGCCCTCATCCTGCTCGTCTGTTACGGCTACATTTATTTGGTCGCTCGAGGTCATGCTCGAGCCATTAGGTCGGAAGTAAGGCATTCCCTGCACCATTCACCAACCGGAGCATCGGGACCGCCGAGGTATGGGCTCGCTCTTGCTATCACGGCTGGCATGTTCCTTGGCCTTTGGCTGCCCTTTCAGGTAGGTAATATCGTAAGAGACAACCTTGACTTTATGTGTGTGCATTGTAAGGCTATAAATAGATTCTAATATAAAATGACCGTAAATAAATGAAATTTGTTCGTTGACACTTTAATTAATTCAATAAGTATCGTGTCGTTGTAGGTTGGATTAACAAATATTCCCTTAGTGCGGGAATTATAAAAAAGAAGTAAACAGGATATAGCTTTAAGTCTAACTCGTTTAAACAACAACATACTTTAGAAAACATATTCAGCAGAGGAAAATATCGAAATGCAATAAGCAATGCACACAAATTTTCACTAAAGTTTGTGCGCGTTGCTTGTCATTAAAATTAGATTCTTTCGTTGGTATAATAACAACTTTGATTACTAATATCATTGGAATATGCTGCATTTGGCAAACATTTGAATTTTAAAGAGCGCAATTTTACATAGAGGGTAAAATGGATCACGAATTTGGACGGTCGACATTTAGAGAAGTTAGACCATTTGCTTACTGTTAACAGCTGCGTGATAATATAGGTGTTTTTAATGTTTATTCGTTCCTATTATAGATTCTCATCTTTTGGTTTAAGATGAATACATTTATATTGAAATAATCTAAATATTGTTTAATCAGGAAATATGAATTAACGTCTGTTATTTGTTTAAAATTGTATGCATAGTATTCAAAATATAAGGCAGCAAAGCTGTGGATCCTAAGAAGGTGGTACCATAATAATAATAGTAATAGGTCAGTTCTTTTCGTCTGCATCAGTTCTAAAAGTGTAAATGGTGTCGCTGAAAATTACGACGAGTGTAACTGCTTCTATATCGTATTTTTCGTCGAGTGTAGCTGCACCAGAACTGTACAAACTACAATTCCTTTTTATCAGGTGTGCAGAAGAAGAGAAGAAGTAGCTCAGAATATTCGAATATAAGTTACATTAATGAACCTAAAATGGACAAATCTTATTTGAAAATAGAGAAAAATGAACCCGTAGCTGTGCATTTTCACATAAGTACATTAACGTTTATAATTCGTAATTTAAAGCATATTCTGGTTTCTTAATTATGTTGTTGGGTATTTTGCCCCTGTAAAAATATTTTAAAATTTTGATGAAACAGACATTTTATAATAGAAGTATTAAAAACCAGCCTCTGTCTGATCCTTTTGGCGCAGGAGTTTCTTTCATCAAAATTTTTAAATATCTTTGCAGTGGCAACACACCATAACAAACAACAAACATAAGAAAACACATTACCGTGTACCGAAATCTCTATATTATGATCCAAACGTATATTTTACTTGGTATACGTAGAAATGGTCTTGAGGATTTAGTTATTCCAACGAAAATGTGTGACATAACTGGGCACGGTGTACTACAACCAAATTTAAATGAAAGTTGATGCCACTCTAAATTTTCTTTTTTTTACACATTCTTGGATATATATATAGAACCAATTTCCACGATATTTAAAATCATTCATTGCAGAAATTTTGTTTATAAGTATTTTACTTTTGTGTTTAATGACACAGCCACACAAAAAGAGTGGTCTGGCCTGCGGACCAGACCAGTGTATCCTTATGTATTTGAACCCGCTGAAACCGAACCGAAGAATTTTCAGATTTGCTCGTTTTTCACCCCAAAAAAACCTTCCAAAAAATGGACTGTACGGCGGACCATACCAGTGCTCTCTTATGTATTTGGACCCTCTAAAACAGAATCCGAAGTCAGAATTGTCAGATTCGCTGGGTTTTCATCTCTAACACCAAAAAACTCCCCCAAAACAAAAAAAAAGTGGTCTGGCCTGCGAACGAGACCAGTGTATCCTTATGTATTTCTACCTGCTAAAACCGAATCTGAAGTCAGAATTATCAGATTGGCTCATTTTCATTTAGTACTCACAGAACTATCTTAGAACCATTCGTCGGTATAGAGTTGTACGTGGTTTTATACCTTTATGTTTTGGGTAAGTTGATTTACGTATCTCGGGTTTCTATATCTATGTATGTTCTCGGAAGCAATTTATACGGCAAATAATTAAATATGTAACTAGAAGTTTGTGGATGAAACAGGCCAAATAAACAGACTAGGACTAGGTGCCGGTGGCATTGTGTTGACCATATTTCTTGGATTTTGACCCACAGTGCGAGTTATTCTAAATCAATAAGGAATAACTTCATTTATGTTTGTATTCAATATTCAATTTTATGATTTTTTTTAATAACTACTTCAATATGCTATTGTTGAAATCAGAACAATGAAGTTATTTTACAAATAATTATAAACATTTATTTGAAAATAGTAATAAAGGACAGAATTTACAATACTTGATTACTCTCTTCCTCAACATTATTTTGATTAGTATTATACAAAAGAAGACTGCTAAGGAATTCATTCGTTGTAAAGCATTAATTTCGTTTACCTACCTGTGTCCCAAGTAACCAGTTTCTGGATTCGCCAGAGGTACACTATAGGTTTTGATTACTACTGAACTCCTCTTCCTCTCTTTTTTAGGGTATAATGTAGGGGAATACTGGGATTTTAGGATTATTCCCTTCAGTTGTGTCATAAATTTCTTAATTGCTGAAGCAGCAGTTGAATTGGGTTATTATAGACTTTTTTACGTCAAAATATTCGCAAGTTATTATTAATGAGACAGTAATTACCTTCAATAACTCCCAACGCCTGCACCTGAAACATACAGAACACAGAACCTTAAATAGGATTTCCCAATTTTAATGAGCAGGACTTCACAGACACGCAAAGGTGATTATTAAATAAAAAAAACTATGAGTACAGGCAAACTGAATTACAATAAGGAATAGCAAAGTTAGTCTAGTTTTTTCTTGATATGTCCATAATACCTTTGAAGGAACTGTTGAGTCTCCTGCTGTACGTTGCACATACGGGTATTTCAACAATTTAGGCGGCCAAGAATATATTTCTCTAAGTTTGAATCCGAATTTTTTTTTTATTATTATTAAACTTTAATATATTCATAGAGAGGTACATTAATGCGTAAATAATAATAATAATAATATTAATAATAATAATAGTAATAATAATAATAATTTCATATTGCCGCCTGCATAAATCAGCCTCAACAAACATTGAGAGCGCACGAAGGGGTGTCAGCTTTTCTCTGTATCATCCTGTACACTTCTAATATATGCAGTTCTATATTTTTTTGCACACTTGGGTGAAATTACCATCTCTTTTAGCATCTGTGAGGCACTCCTTTTTCCCGAGGTATGAAGTGTTATTTATGCTGCATGTAGCAACATTTCTTCACTTGTAGTACTTCGGTGTTCTTTAGTTTTTCTTCGTTTAGTTCTCTCGCTCAATTCTGCAAATATGGCCGGCCTAAACGTTGTGCAACTATAGGTTGCTCAAACGTTTCTTGTAACCAATTATTATTTTTTTTTATGAAGATGTCAACATTCCTTTGTGCATTAGCTATCTTTGTTTAAATTATGATTTTATGTAGGAAAATCTATAATTTAAGTCTTTTATTTGGTTTTCAGAATAATTTTGGTATGTCAAAACATAATTTTCAAGATACTCCAATTTTTCTTCAAAAGTAGGCAAATTTTGCTCTAGCATTTTTTCAAACAAGTGCCTCCGAGTCACAACTCGAACATTTGATGGCCCTAAAACAAAGCTTGATGCTGTTAGTATCAACATTTTTTAATACTTAAGAATTCTGCATTTTATACCAAGCCATTTGAAAGTCTCTTAATACAATATTTCGCAGTCATTCGCAGCTGATGTACTCATGGTTCTTTTTTATATACTCTAAAGTCCCCATTAAACCAAAAAAAAATTTTGGGACGAACCCTGAAGTATAACAATTATCTTTAGATAAGTAAGGAATTTGTTAAAAAAGAAGCAAAAGTAATATATTTTTTTGTTAACTTCTGAAGCTATACAAAAATGATAATAAAAAATTATTGTGACGTTAAATATATGCCCACTTAGCAGCATTATCATAATCCATGGCGAAGTTTTAAATATTTTTTCGAGAATTAAAGTATGCACTGTTTAGATGAAAACGTTCACAAATAATGCCAAGAATAAATACGTGTACTTAGAAAGACGCCTAAATTTCGACTGATATTATTACTTCGCTGTTACAAGGAGCGATGAATAAAGGGTCGCCTATTGTTCTGTAGCTATTCAACTTAATCAGGTAGATTTTTTTCCTACCTGCACTGAGTTTTACGAAATCGACTTATGGCCGCCTAAATAATCAAAATACCCGTATGTGCGTTGGGCGGAACAGGTCATTATGGGTGGAATTATGACTTTTCATAGTTTACTTGACAAATGCGTACCAAATCAAAAAAATATCAAGCGACATTTTTAAATCAAATAAAATTTTCTTGAATTTCTTTCTTCTTACAAGTACGACAAAAATTGCCAGAAATCCAGCAATTTAAAGTTTTCCTATTACGTGTCGAGTTACGGTTTTTGGCATTTTACTAGGAAAATGTGCGTTAAGTAAAAAAAAAATAAAAACCTTTTTGAAATAAACATAATGCCCTTCAATTTGATTTTCTCTTAGGTTCAATGTGATTGACAGAAATATAGCACTTTTATATTATTTTGTTTTGATACTTTAAAATATGTTTGTTTGTTTGTTATAATTATTTTTTTTTTAATAATAAAATTAAAGATGTTCGTTACTTTTTACATATTTTTTTATTAAATTAATGAGCGTTTTAGTTTAATACATTACAAAAATATATTTATATTATTACAGTAAATATTCTTCATGATAAGTTTCATTTTATTCTGTATGAAATTTTGATCGGTTGCATCTGCATCCTCAACAGTAGATTCTTCAGTGACATCTTTTATAATAGCATTTAATTCAAACACTGAATGCCATCGCAGTTCCTGCAAAGCCCTGGACAATTATATCAACTTTTTGGCAGCCAGATTTGCCCATACAATCGTCTCTTCAACTTCATCATACTGAATTTAGTACATTAGTAGCTTGGTCTGGTCATGAAGGGCAGAAGCACCTTGTTAACTCCCATCTATCTCCAATCTCGTAAATTTTTTTATTGTCAAGCCAAGTTTGGATTTGATAATAAACTTTCAGTGAATGAGATGCACTTTCATCAAATCTTGATGATAACGATTCCAGTTTTGTTGCTTCTTTTACAGAATCTTGATTATGTTAAAATGTCCGTATGTCTGTATCTGTGAAATTTTCGTCACTAAACTAAACATGCGTCAAAATCTTTTAATTTTTGATATCAAAAAACTTTTTTTGGAAAATAATTGATATCCTTTTTACATGTACTATATGAAAAGAAAATTTCCACGAAAATATTTAATGTTTTATATATAAAAAAAGAAAAATGGGCGAACGTAGAGGCGTATTTCTTGTTTATCCTTTTTGTTCTTTTGGTTTCTTGTCCCTTTTTTCTCTAATTTCTCTCTAGACCAAAAATTTCAAAAATTAAAACATTTTCAATCTTAATTTTTCTTTCCGACCACACTTTCCTGTAGGCAAAGTGACCACCAGGGAACAGTTCTCGAACGGGTTTTTTCGTTTAGTTTTTCCCGAACCAACAACCAAAATTTAATCAGTGCGCGTGTGCCACGCTAAATTATAGTGTAATTTTTAATTATCTTTAAGTATGTCTGTATATTATTCCCAAATCAATTTTTTTATTTTTTCTTTTACCTTAGACAGGAGTTTTAACTTCCTCAATTGTTGTTTTAACCGAACCGGACCTGTCCCGCCCAACCCTAAATTCTCCGCGGCGCTGCGCACCGTGGTTGTTTATTTGGCTTCGGGCCAGGTACCGGAAAGGTGCATGTAGCTGTTAATTAAAAATAAAATTCTCCTTCTTCTTCTTCTTTCGACATTGCAGTGAAGCAACGTTCAGCGCAGTTAGTACTTGGATGGTTCAAATCCATCTAGGGAAGCACAGCGATCTCGTGCCACCTTCTAGCGGCTTGTATATCAGCGTATAAGCGGAAACTATGTAATTTCAAGACGAGGATTACATAGTGGATATACGGTTGTTTATTAAATGTTAGGCAAGTAAAAGATTCCTACTCTTCGAAAGAGAAGAGGTTCGGCAAAATTTCCAGGTTGGGGGTAGCTCTTCTGCTGGCAACAGTGATAGGCCCTGGTGGCGGAAATAGGCCGACGTTAAATAGATAAAAAAAAAGAAACTGAGAATAGAGTAATACTTGACATATTTTATTTTGTTAACATTATGCTAAAAGTAAATGAAGGCTAGTGAAGGCTAGTGAGATGTTAACAATTTACACTCGATAGTAAAAATCCATGTGGGCTCCCTTTACAGCCGCTACTGTTTCTCACCCCGTTGTTCTGTGGAACTTGATTATCTTACAGTACGGTTTGGGTCTAATGAATGGAGAATTTGCATCTTGTCTGGCAAAACAATCTGGGATCTCATTTTATTTAATTCCTTCTTGCCTTCGGCAAAAAGGTAATCTTGTTATTTTTGCGTCTTTTAACTAGTTGTAGATATTTCCAGACTCAAAATTATATGAATGAACAACTTTAAGTACTGCCTAATTATCTGAATGAATATGCCCTTCTCTATATACAGTGTGTTTCACTTCTCGTGAATACACCCCCTGCATCTTTTTTATTTGTGGCCGAATTCATTTCAAATTTTTATCAGCCATAAAGCTCCATAAGATGGCTGTATTCAATACATAAATGCCGCCTAGATCTAAAACGCCGGCCTTCTGCGATAAAAGGAAAATCGCAATTTTCGAGGCATCATAGTAGGCTTAGAGATACACAAAAATTTTGTTAATAAAAGTTGTTAGAAATCACTTGATATGCCCCCTGTAAAATTTTGTAACAATCTGAATATTTTCAAAAAATGAAAGTTGTGAACAAAAATCGGCATTCAATAAAACGCTAAAAGGACCACTTTTTCTTATTACACATCAACTTAAATATAATATAATAATAATAATAATATATGTCTTTATATTAAACATACAAATTGTAAAATTTACAAATGGCGAAGTTCAGAAATAGTTACAAGTAACCTTCTGCTCTTCCACTTAACCAGATAAGTAACCTAATATACATATCCACTATTAATTTAAGATTTAAAATATAAACAATAGATGAATGCACTACAAGGTTTGAAAATAAATCCCTACAAACAACATGAATTTATTGCAAAGTAATATGTAGCTAAAAGAAAGAAAAAGACAACAAGTGATGAGATTTACACGTTACTGAAGCCAGTGGCTTCTAATTATATATATCTTTTTTGAATTTATAATGAGAAACTTCTGTGAGATGGGGCGGTATCCTATTATACAGTTTGCAGATATTATATGTAAAAAAGATCTCTGAAAAATTGCAGTGTAGTGTTTAGAGGTGGTTAACATATATTTAAATCTTAAGTTGATGTTATGTACATCTGTACGAAAGCTAATTTTTTGGTACAGGTAAAACGGACATTTATATTTAATTATATTATTATATAACACTAATGAATGCATATTTAGCCGCCCAATTTCGCGAATTTTTTTAGATATACCTGATTGTTTTCTTCTAATGCTACAGATAAATCGAATGCATGAATTCTGCATCAATTGCACTCGATTTGCGTCAAATTTTGTCTGACAAGGTCCATATATCACATCACCATAGTTAAAATGGGACAAAACCAAGGAGTCGCACAGACGCTGTTTAAGTTTAGGACTGAGAATAGATCGATGACTGTATAATAATTTTAAATTTAGGAAAGCTTTTTTTATAGAAGAGCTGACGTGTTCAGTAAAGCGCAAATCGGTATCGATAATTATTCCAAGGTTTTTAACTGAACTCACAGCATTTAATTTAATATTGTTTATTTTTATATTTAGAAGGTGTTCACATTTTAATTTAGATGCTTTCCTACCAAAGATAATTATTTTGGACTTGTCTGGATTTATGATCAAACAATGAGGCGTCCAGGTCCTGATTAATTTTATCACTGGCTATGTTAGCTTCATTTGGTTTAAATGAAAAATAAATTTGCTTATCTTCAGCATACAGATGAGATAAACAGTGTTTACCACATGATATTAATTCACTCATGTATAGTGTAAAAAATAGTGGTCCCAGAATTGATCCTTGAGGAACCTCACAAAATATATTTTTTGATTCCGAAAATTCGTCTTTAAGTTTCACAATTTATTGTCTACCAGTGAGATAGTTTTTCATTAATTTTATAGAATTTATGTTAAATTCATTACATTTTAATATGGCTAGAAATAAGTCGTGATGTAGTCGATCGAAAGCCTTAGAGTAATCCAACAGAACCAATACTGTTATTTCATTTTTATCCACAGCTGACAATATGTCATCTGTAACTTTTAGTAAAGCTGAGTTACAACTATTTTTTATGCCTAAATCTAGACTGTAGATCAGGATGTAGTCGATATTTATCAATGTGTGCTCTAATTTGCGTATTTAATATTTTTTCTAACACTTTAGATAGTGTGGGCAGTATACTAATAGGCCTTAAGTCCATATAATGCGTAGTCTCACTTATTTTAGGTACAGGTATAATATGAACCATTTTCCAAACTTCAGGAAATACGTGGTTTTCTATGCAGAAATTTACGATGTGTGTTAAAAATGGAATGATAAATGGACAGCAATGGAGCAACATAGTAATATTTATACCATCAGGCCTAGTCGCCTTAGATTTAATCGACAAAAGACATTTGTATACTTCCTCCTCACTGACGGTTTTACATTCAAAATCTGATATATTATCTTTCTTTTTATTAATTGTAATGATTTAATAGGTCTGCACTTGGCACGCCGCTGGATTGTACAATGTTAGAGAAATAATCTTGTATCGCACTAACATCACACAACTCTTCAGGTATTTGAGGTTGAGGCTTGGAATGAATATCTAATTTTCTTAACATATTCCAGTTATTTTTTGAATCATTTTTGTGAAGAGTGAATTCTAAAAATGCTTTCTTCTCATTTTTAACACAAATATTAACAAAATTTCTTAGCTCTTTATATTCACTCCAATCCTATTTTTAGTTCTTTTAAATTTTTTCAAGGACTTCTCACGTAATTTTATAAGTAATTTTAAATTATCTGTCAACCACGGTGTCTTCTTTTTCGTAATTCTAACCACCCGAATAGGTGCATATTTGTCAAAAATATGACTGATTAATTGATTGAAAATATCTAATTTACTGTTTACATTATTCACATAAAATATATTTTCAAAAGGCAAATTTAGTAGATCTGCATAAAAATTTTCATAAGAGAATTTACTGATATCTCTATACTTATAGAATGTTGGCTGCGATTTAGCAGTTGTTAATTTCAGAGTACATTTTATTAAAGAGTGATCAGAGATGTTCAGATTATCAAGAACCTCTGAATTTAAAACAAGATAAGTGTTAGAACACACTATCAAATCTAACAAAGTCGAGCTACTATGACAGTAGTGTGTAGGTTCATTTATAATTTGAATTAAGTCATAGCTTTCTAATAGAGACAAAAATTGTTGAGCATATTATCTATGTTCATAAGATTAATATTAAAGTCCCCTGTGCAGATAAGATGGTCACAATCAGTTAACAAATTACATATAACCTCCTCAAAACTGCTATAAAATTCTAACACACCAAGAGTAAACTTTATTTTATCAATCGTGAACGTTGTCCAAAGTTGTTTAAAGAAAATATTTATACTCTTTTTAGTTCTTTTAAATTTAATATTATTTCTAACGTACAATAACACACCCCCCACCTCTACCGTCTCTGTCTTGCCTAACTATGTTGTAACCTGCAATACTCATCGCCTCATTCTCAATATCTGCTGACAACCAGCTTTCTGTAATGGCAAAAAAGTCATAATCGTTGTTAAAAATATGATTCCTAATAATATCTAGGTAATTTTGTAAATACTGATCTAGAATTAATATGAGCTAATTTAATGTGATTTGCCATCTAATATTTTAAAGTGGACAAAACAAAACAGAAAAATATGTTCATTTATAATTAACTATAATATTTAGCAACTATTTATAAAACATAATACATTAAAATACATTAAATTTATTACAATTATTTTTTATTATGCGTTCGGCGATAGATTCCTCACATTTGTTTTCTGAAAATTCTTCTTTTTGCTGCTCGGATGTTGACCTTTTCTTCTCAATTTTTTTTCTCCACGTGGATCACTTCGTCTGCTTGGTTCGATATTTTCTCTAGCGTTTTTTCAGGTATCTTAAGAGAAGTTGGTGTAGCAGGGTTGCTCTTTGTTCGCGTGGTAATGAAGTTGATTCCAGTGGCGGCTGGTGAAATTTCAATATTTTTTTTCTCGTCTGTGGCGCATGGGACCCATACGAAATTTGGGAAATAACATCTAGAGAAGCACTTCTCTAATAACCCCTAAAAAATTTTGAAAAAGCAGTTTGCGAAAAAATTTTTGAAAATTCGTTAGCCTCCCCTGGGTCTAGGGACTCCTGTTTATTTTTATTTTTTTTTGTCATATGCATTTGACTTTTCATAAAAATACAACAATAGATTTTGGAGTTTGTGAAAATATTTTCATTATTAACTGAAATACAATGAACTGAAATTTTGTAATTTACAATTTAACAAATTACAATATTTCAATTCGTTGTATCTCAGTTAGTAATGAAAATATTTTCATAAACTCCAAAATCTGTTGTTGTATTTTTATGAAAAATCAAATGCATATGACAAAAAAAAATAAAAATAAACAGGAGTCCCTAGACCCAGGGGAGGCTAACGAATTTTCAAAAATTTTTTCGCAAACTGCTTTTTCAAAATTGTTTAGGGGTCATTAGAGAAGTGCTTCTCTAGATGTTATTTCCCAAATTTCGTATGGGTCCCATGCGCCACAGACGAGAAAAAAAATATTGAAATTTCACCAGCCGCCACTGGTTGATTCTAATTTCTGATTATCCTCTGATGGTGTGGGATCAAATGTGGCCTGGACTGCATTGAGTTTTAACTCTTCTGCACCATATAATTCTCCGTTTATTAGTAGCTTATTTTTCATAATTTCTGCTGAATATTGTTTTTCTCTTGCCAGCTTTAAATGACCTGTTAATATTTTCCTTTCACCCCCAAAACAAAAAAGTGGTCTGTCCGGCGGACCATACCAGTGTATCCTTATATATTTGGACCGCTGAAACCGAATCCGAAGTTATAATTGTCAGATTGACTCGTGTTCACCCCCAACCCCCAAAAAACACCCCCCCCCCCACAAAATGGTCTGCCCGGCGCACCATACCAGTGTATCCTTATGTATTTGGTAAGGATACACTGGTAAAGTCCGTCGGACAGACCACATTGTTTTTGTTTTGGGGGTGTTTTTAGGGGTTGGAGGTGAAAAACGAGCCAGTCTGACAATTCTGACATCGGATTCGGTTTCAGCAGGTCCAAATACATAAGAATACAATGGTCTGGTCCGTCGGACAAATCATTTTTTTGGGGGGTGTGTTTTTTGTTGTTGAGGGTGAAAAACGAGCCAATCCATCAATTCTGACTTCGAATCCGGATTCAGCAGGTCAAAATACATAAGGATACACTGGTATAGTCCGCCGGACAGACCACTTTGTTTTTGTTTTGGTGGTGTTTTTTGGGGTTGTGGGTGAAAAACGAGCCAATCTGACAATTCTGACTACGGATTCGGTTTCAGCAGGTCCAAATACATAAGAATATACTGGTTTGGTCCGCCGGACAGAGCATTTTTTTGGGGTTGGGGGTGAAAAACCACCTGATCTGACGATTCCGACTTCGGATTCGGTTTCAGCGGGTCCAAATACATACGGTTATATTGGTCTGGTCCGCCGTACAGACCACTTTTTTTTTGTGGGGCTGTGTAATTTATGTTACTTTATTTAGATGTCTCCATTTGTGGGAATGTTCATAAGAAATGTTTATTTTGGTTTCAATACAGAAAAAGTGATTTTATGTAATATGACTAACCTTACGAGGGCCAATTTTATCATAATCGTAGTCTGTTTGCTTCCATGTGATTTGGTTTATATAAAGTTTATATTTCAATATTCATTTTACTACCACTTTTAAACAAATTTCTTGAATGTATACGTTTTCTTTTTTTTAAATGGTTTTATAATACTTGGAAATCTGCATGTGTGTATGTATTATGTATGTATGTATCAAATTTTCCACTTCCCGTTATCCAATCGAGCTGAAATTTTGCATACACGCGTGGATAAATAATAAATAGTTTCAATAATAATTGTGCATGACTTTCATTTGCTGTAAAAAGTTCTCTTTATGTGTTAGATAAAATCGTCTCATAGAGATTTTTTGTCTATCTCTAAGCCTACTATGATTTCTCAAAAATTGTGATTTTCTTTTTATCGCAGTAGGCCGACGTTTCAGATCTAGGCGGCATTTATGTGTTGAATAAAGTCATCTTATGGAGTTGTATGACTGATATAAATTTGAAATAAATTGGGCCACAAATAAAAAAGATACTGGGGTGTTTTCAGGAGAAGTGAAACACACTGTATGTGTATATCTCTTATATAATTTGATGTCTTATCACTAATATAACTATCACTCAAAACCGCGTTTTTTTCTAGATCGATGAACTTCATCTTATCAGTCATTCACGGTGATAATAGATTTATCGGTTGAAAATCCCCTTAAAATAATATAAGTACTACTTAATATTACTGTATAAATTGTATTATGAAGTTGTAGCTCACGTCCGCGTTTTGTCGCTAAAAGTTATTTATACTTCGTTTTTCTGAGAATAGATAAAAAATTTGCCTTAATAATGTGTTATCAGATTAAAAACGTGTATCAATAACAACTTTTCCAATTTGTCTCAGAAAATCTTAGTGTGTTAATTTAATTCAACAGAAAAACAGATAGCGGTTATTCCCACTATATGGTATTAATTATACAGGGTGTTCCATAAATAATAGTACATAGAGCAATAGCAGATTCCTCGTGTCAAATTTAAATTTTTGTTTTGGTTTTTTTTTAATAATTTCTTTAAAAATTGAAATATTTTAATAAAATTTGGTGAGTCGGAATTCTTTGAGGCGAGGGATTCAAATCTATTCATACTTTTGCAGTTATTTGTAGAGGGCGTCACCTACGGTAGTTTGCGTGGCATTTATATGTCATATATTTTTGGCAATTTTTTTTTCATTTTTTTTAAATAGAAATTCATATTTTCCTGTCTTTTTTACATAAAAAAGATATGCCTTCTAAATGTCGCTACGAGTAACCGTTTTCGAGATATTTGGTTTTAAAGTATTCAATGCAACCAATTTAAATTAAATAAAATATCATGTTTGTTTGATTTACAGAATAATTAAAAGTGAAGAGAACAGTATGAAATTAACTTCTCTTTTCTCAACTTTTTAAAATTTATTACATTCCAACACTAGCAAAAAAGTACGAAGAACAATGACTTTCAAATAAATAAACTTAAAATTTGAGAAACAGTTTTTATTTAAATACAAATTTCATTTAAAAAATAAAGAAATAACAATAATTAATAAAAAAAGAGATGTGTTCGGTAACAAATGTTTGAAGTGACTTCCGTTTACTTCAATACATTTGACGGTGTGTTTATCAAACGACCGCCTTATTTTAAATAATAAGTGTTCGTTTTAAAATGATTCGATTGCATTTCTAATTCTCTGCAACAATTTTTCTTGATTATTTATTGCATCTTGATACACAAGAGACTTCATGTACCCCCATATGCAAAAATTCAACGGATTAAAATCTGGACTCCGCGCAGGCCAAGGCATATTGCTCCTACGACCTATTCAGCGACCAGAAAAATTTGTATTTAGGTAGTTTCTGACAGGTATAAAAATGTGTTGAGCTCCATCTTGCATAAAAAATATATTTTGTCTTAAATATAGTGGTACATCATCCAAGGACTCACCTAGCTGAGTTTATAGAAAATTTAAGTATAATGCACCGTTTAAATTAGGTAGTAACTCATACGTTCCAAAAAAATAATTATCTAAAATTCCATACCAAATGTTTACTTTAAATTCATATTGAGAGCGGCGTTCGAACATTTGGTACACAAATTAATTATTGTTATTTATTTATTTTTTAAATGAAATTTGTATTTAAATAAAAACTGTTTCTCTTTCAAGTTTATTTATTTGAAAGTCATTGTTCTTCGTATTCTTTTTGCTAGTTTTGGAATGTAATAAATTTAAAAAATCTGAAAAAAGAGAATTTAATTGTTCGCTTCATTATCAATTATTTGTAAATCAAACAATAATATGATATTTTTTTTAATTTAAATTGGTTGCATTGAATACTTTAAAACCAAATATCTCGAAAACGGTTACTCGTAGCGACATTTAGAAGGTATACCTTTTGTACATAAAAAAACAGGAAAATATGAATTTTTATTTAAAAAATATAAAAAAAAAGTCGCCAAAAATATATGACATATAAACGACACGCAAACTACCGTAGGTGGCGCCCTCTACAAATAACAGCAAATGTATGAATAGATTTGAATCATTCGCCTTAAAAAATCTCCAATCACGGAATTTTGTTAAAATATTTCAATTTTTAAAGAAATTATTTTAAAAAAACCAAAACAAGAATTTAACATTGACACCATGTATCTCTGTTAATATCAACGTTTGGACTAAGGTAAGTCTGGTTAAATCGTAATATTTTTACGTAAGGAATCTGCCATTCCTCTATGTACCATTACTTACGGGACACCCTGTATATTACTGGAGTGCATAAGATAATACCACATAACAGACCGAACCTAAATTGAAAAACAGGACAAAATAAATCAAGAAATATCATCATGACTTCTGAAGTTGTGCAAAGTAGACATATTTCGCTCATTCTCTTTTCTCTTTTTTATTAGCGACGTCCAGTACAGTTTTTCGATAGTGAAAATCCTACTTTCCGCAGATGATTTAAAGTTGTTTGCATTCGTTGATACTATCAGTGATACTGAAAACTAATGGAAGTAATAGTTTACTTGAAACGAACAATTGTCTATGGGGTTTTATTAAAAGTCTTTGCAGGGACTTCACTGATGCTACAACACACAGCTACACAAAAAAAAAAGTTTATTTTCCACAGGTGAACGCCACCTATCCCCATGTTTTTTGGGCCGCTGATTCCAAAGATCATGTCAAAAATATATGTTTCACTGATCAGTTTTTCACAAATTAACATTTCATCCCTAAATTCGGGGTTAAATGGTTATTAAATCTAATAAAATTACACGGGTTGAAATAAAACTTCTGAATTGGTTAAAATGGCTCTCGTCACATACTCCCAACTTTCTATTGTACCACGGAAACAATGGTGGTGTACTTCTTCCCCCAAAAAAGTACTACTACCTCTTATTCTGATTTTTCCATAGTACGTTTGTGAGGGCTCGACAGATCGGGATTATCATGATCAACTTTTCGGATCAGCCAATAGCGTAACACATCCCAATTGCGCCCATGTTGAATTTTCGACGAACGAGAAAGAGGCATTAAATAGCGGCAAATTCAAAATTTGTAGTCTTGTCACATGATTATGTTATTTTAGTTACATAAAGTTGGTAATGGCCAGAGACCGAGTAGACAGCAGTAAGCCAGTAAGATAGTTTGTTTGGTTAAGTTAATAAATTATAAAAAGTAAAGTGTTATTATTAATACCGAATAAGCATCACACAGAACATGACAAGTCTAATAAAATATTTAGGAAACATTAATGAATATAGAAACTTCGTGGTATAATGAAGGCTTATATTTGCTGTGTACTTTGCAAAGCAGTTTTTGCCGAGTGATTACCTATCAAATAGGCAATATATCAAAAAAGTATGCACGTACGGCCATTAAGATCGATATTTTTAAGAATATGCACATAGAAGTATCAATAATTTCTCGAAATCATAAGATTCTTGTGATCCATGTCAGGTTCAGGATCTACCAATATCAATTTTAGAAAGTATATTAGGTTCATATGAAAGAACTACTAGGTATATGCGTCAAGATAGATTAGTAGTAGGTGTTACCTTCGTAAAGTTGGTCCCCTATTTTCGAAATTTAAACATTTTTCAATGTAAACAGTTTGCTCATAATTGCTTGCGAGTTCCTCTCGTTGGCTCGTTATCGCTTAAAAGAGATTTAAAATTGATAGCTCCATTCTATTGATTAAAAAAAAATTAACGGCTAATTTGTTTATTTTCCCATATATTGTCTCTGTTTGCTTGTCATTATTTATAATGATATTCAAAAGTGGCTGAATTTTTTTAAGCAGCAAGCAAATAAAAGAAACTGACGAGCAAACGATTCGCATTCAAATATGTTTCAATATCGAAAATAGGGGGCCCACTTCACAGGTATCGATATTGTTCATTAACTAGTATAAGGAATGCTGCACAAAAAATAAAACAAAATCAATATTAGTTTAGAGAGAAAACTTATATTTATATATTCATTATAAAATATCATTTCCCATTATTATATTTCATATTTAATATTTATATTAAATTGTTACGCTGTTAAGTAGTTTTATATAATAATCTTAAAATGCACTCATTTTCTTTTCTTAAAAACCCGTAACCCTGCGTCACACACTCTGTAGTGTTATTGCAGAAGTAATGTCTTCAAACGACCACTTCACACATTGCTGATTAGGTCGTTGAATTTGTCCAATTGTGAAAATAGATTTCACAATTTCATGTCCTCTTTATTGCATCTTTTCAGTTGCTTTTTTCAATTCAGCTTTTCAGTTCTAAAATTTCAATGTTCACTTCTTCAGCTCGTAATTTAGTATTCTCAATTTCTACTTCATTGAGGCTAAAACTATCTTGCCTGAAAAATATTTACGAATTATTTTCTAGTTTCATCACAGACTACCGTTTCATTTTAACTTACCGTCGCGTCGTTGAGGTTAACTACGTCACGGTCGCAAAAATTTATCCACATTTTTACTATATTTTCATCCTTAAGGAATTAAAAGTAATTAATATTACTATTTTTGGTGTTCTCGTTTCGGTTTTTCCAACTTTTTACTAAACAACCTGACATTTGAACTACTTTGTCAACATAAATGAATGACAGAATATTAAACATGGTGGCATTTGGGACGGCGCAATAGAGGACGAAAATGAAACCTTCGTTTGCACAAACGATATATCCTTACACCAGGGGAGTTATTACAGGGAATATTGATAAGTCGAGTATCTTTTGACCAGGATACGCCAAAATAACTCCCCCTTGAATGCCTAAATATTCCGAAAATACTGCAAAAGAGCTGAAAAACAGTTTCCTCTAGTTTTCGAGAGCGAGTAACACAATAATTGCAATACTTTCCCCTACTCTTCTGAACTACCCCTAAATGAAAAAAGACGACCTTGTTCTGATTTTTCCGTACCACGCTTGTGAGGGCTTGACGATCGGGGTTATTACAGGGAATATTGATAAGTCGAGTGTCTTTTGACCAGGAGACGCCTAAACAACCCTCGGAGATTGGAACCACCCCCTCCCTGAATGATAAAACGTTCCGAAAATACTGCGAAAGGGCTTGTATGTTATTTTGCTAAAGATTTCTATTATTAGCAGACTGTAATTTCTAAAATCTAAGTATTTGACTATAATAGTAAAAAGTCCCCGTCCAGTCAAAATCCTGGTGGTTGCAATTTGATAAATGACGGAGATTGAAGGAAATCAGGGATAGGAAACTTTAAGGTAAAGACGAGGAATCGGCAATACTCGAAGAATTATCGCACGGCACAATACTATTTAGATAATTGCTATGTTTAACTAACATTTAACTATATGGTTTTACTTATATCAAAAAATGAAATTTTGTCTAGCACCTTTTAAAAACTTCTTTTAACTATATGTCTATAATATATCTATAATGTCCAATGGCTCACTGGTAGTAGTATCAGTAGTCCACTTTTTGTTGCCCTTTTTGCATGGGAGAATAAAATTCCTGTATAAATGATAGAGTTTATCATCTATTCACTGTCAGGTAATTTGGGTTGCCTATATCAATTTAAGTTCAAATAAAATAAAGAGCGACGCAAACCAAGATTGGTAGATTTTAAGGTGGCCTAATAACTCACAATTCCCACCAAAAAATGCCATTAGCCAATGAGCAGCTGGTGTGAAATCACACCAGATGCAGGGCCTTATTCAAAATATTGTAAGAATTTGTGTAATGTTAATTAAGCAAAGAACTCGTAACTGGAACGGGCTCGCAATGACCCGCTTTTGAGGTCGGTGGTAATTATCCTCGCATTTTTTGAGTCACTGTTCTGCATGCTGGTAATGAGGATAAGTTGTAGAATGTAACATTACAGATCATCGTAACGTCAGACCATATTTCTGGCCAGTACGGACGGTTCTTCTAGAGTGAGATAACTGCGCAGCTACTGCGCGTTCGAAGAACAAAGATAGTTTGACTTTCCATCCCCGCACTGACTTTTTCGCCTAAAAGCTGTATATTAAGGAACCTCATAGTCTACAAATCTTGGGCGCAAACAGGGCTGAAGAACGGTTTCCTCCAGTTTTCGAGAGGGAGTAACATGATAATTGCAATGATTTCCCTCATTCTTCTGGAACTACCTCTAATTGAAAAAAAAATGACCATTTGTTTCAATTTTTTCATACTACGCTTGTGAGGGCTTGACAGATCGGGGTTATTACAAGGAATATTGATAAATCGAGTATCTTTTGATCAGGAGACGCCAAAACTACTCCCGCAGGTTGAAACCACCCCCTCCCTGAATGACAACACATTCCGAAAATACTGCGAAAGGGCTGAAGAACGGTCTTCTCTCGTTTTCGAGGGCAAGGAACACGATGGTTGCAGTCCTTTTCCCCCACCCTTCTGGTACCCCTAAATGGAAAAAACTACCCCTTGTTCTGATTATTCCATACTAGTCTTGTGAGTGCTTGGTAGATCCCCTTTATTACAGGAAATATTGATAAATAGAGTATCTCTTGATCAGTCCCGGGGGTTGAAACCACCCTATCTCTGAATGACAAAACATTCCGAAAATACTGCGAAAGAGCTGAAGAACGGTCTCCTCTCGTTTTCGAGGGCGAGGAACACGATGGTTTTGCCCCACCTTTCTGAAACTACCTCTTTTTCTGATTTTTCGATACTACGCTTGAGAGTGCTTAACAGACCGAGGTTATTACAGGGAATGTTGATAAACCCAGTATCTTTTGACCAGGAAACGCCACAAGCGTATTATGGAAAAATCAGAACAAGGAGTAGTAGTAGTTTTTTGGGGGGAAGAAGTACACCACCATCGTTTCCGTGGTACGATAGAACGTTGTTGTGAAACATATATTTTTGACGTGATATTTGGAATCAGCGTCTCAAAAAACATAGGTAGCTTTCACCTTTGCAAATAAACTTTTTTTTTGCGTGGCTGTTATATTAATTATAAAAATATTTAATTGACTTATTAGGTCAATATTGGAGTATTGTTGCATTGTCTGGGATTCACATTACCAGCCTGGCACTGACAAACTCAAAAAATTGCAAAACAAAATAGTAAATTTAATTTAATTTGCATTTCAATTGCATTTCAATAAAACCAAATAAACGGTATGAAAAAAATACTTCAATTGCTCTTAAGGCGAGACGTTTTAAGGCTATACTGAATTTTTGTTTTAATATTATCACTAGTAAAATAAAGCACAGTTTGTGGACAAGGACAAAAATATTTAATAAGTGAAATTTCTGGCGTATTTTTGAATTGTGCGCCTTGTTGTGCCTTACTTTTCTGTGAGCGTGTATGAGTCCTTAAGTGGCAGTCTTCGGCGCTGATGCCTTAAATATGCATTGCTCTAAATTAATTGTCTTTTGATACATTCTTTCGTAAGTCGAAGTTTTTATTTATTCTTCGACTTAGGTCGATTCTGGGAGGTTCTATAACAATAACACTGACGATCTTGACAAAGCTTAGAACGGTATTTTACAAAACACTAAAATCTACAATTTAGACCTAAACTTCTAGTTAGACTCTAGTTTAATCTAAACCTATAAAACAAGCCCCAAGTCTATGATCGTAAAGATGATTTTACAAATATTTAATCAAATTCAAATATGTATTTAAGGAAAAACTAATTATTATTTTGGAATAAAAAGACAAAGGTATATGTAAATTTAATTAAAAATTAACTTTATATACACAAATAATCACAATGGTGCATTGATAAACCCGAGATTAAACATATTACAATCACAATTACATATATAGGTCGGTACTTAATATTTTGTCATAAAATATAAAACATATAAAACATTTATAATTCTCACACTGAATTAAAAATATAAAGGTACATAAAAATTAAAAATGAACTTTTTACACACAAGTAATCGCAATGGTGCATTTCAAACCCATTATAGTCACAATGAGATAAATAGATCATTTACTTAACATTTTGTCATAAAATTTAAAACATAAAATTAGAATACAACAGTACATTCTAGTTTAGTGCTTGTTTCGTTCGTCCTTAATGGCTTTAATTATTACTGCAAATGCTACGTCCAACGTTTTGTTCCACGGTACCATCTCTGTTGCAGTGAAGAGAGAAGAAAACAGTTCGATTAGTGTCTCTTTTAAATCCTAAAATGAAAAATGTTATATTAAAATAGTTTCCAAATGTTACTATGTTCTTAAAATAGTGATTCCTAATAGTGTTTAACAAATGACATATGCCACCATATAAGTAACATAGCGCCCAGTTCAAGTTACTAAACAGTGCATTATAAGAAAAGTTGAAGCGCATTATGGGAAAACTGATTTGCGTTTTTTTTGGCGTTTTGCCAAATTTATTATAAAATGGTTGGAATGGACTGTAGCAATATTCAAATATATCGTTTCGTTCGCAATAACTCTAATAGTTATATTAGTTATCGGTATAATATATACTACTGGTTCTGTTTGTTTTAACGTATCTCAGTCAGAGCTGAAAATATCTTAACGAAAAAGATGCTCTAAATTATCACAGATATTTTATTTACAATAATTCTCATAGACCTCAGATAAAAAGTGTCTTGTAGAAGTAACTTGTGTCTAAAAAATTTCAGATATATTCTTAATTACTTAGATAGCCCCTTGTAACATCTGTGAACGTTCATTTACAAACACCCCTACCCTAAATTAAATAGAAATTTTTTTTTAAAAATTACATTTTCCAAAAAAATATCATCGTGGATAATTTGCTACGATAGAACGAATTTAAAATGTTACATATATTTATTTTACAATAAATAAAAAATGTACTTCTGTGAACGTTTATGAGCCTTCCTCCTCCATCGCTCATTTTGCTACATTTTCTTCCCATCTCTTAAATCGTATATTTTGAATCAAGGCATCTAAGGTACTTTTTCCGAAGTATAAAATATGTCTGGATTCAAATAAAATGTTTGTACGAAAACACATCCAGTCTTGAGTTATTTTCCTACAAAAGTATGAGTAGAGCTTAGCACATTCCCCGGAAAAGATATTTATAGCCGTGTTTGTTGATATTAAAAATCATAGTTTGTGAATTATGCACTTCACCAAGATTGACATGAAAACATAATTTCCGGTAATTGGGGTAAATGCCAAAATAAACAACGTTGTTATACTTATTTCAGCATATCTACATACAATATAAACAATTCAAATTGACTTCGCTATTAATATTGAAAAATGAAATACATCTAAGTCAAATAGTATGAACAGTTCTGTAATGTATTTTAATGATATAAATAATCAGTATTATTACTTCCACATCCAGTAGAATTATAGTAATGACAAAATTTTTTTTTAAGTTTTTATTGCTCAAATAGGCTTAGAATGCCATGCCGAGATTTTGAGTTTAAGAAAAAGAAGTCTGTCTGTAGGTCTGTCTGTCTGTAACTTTTTTGTGCGCACGATTACTCTGGATCCTTTTAAGGTATTGACTTAAAATTTGGTACACGTATGTATTTTAACGAGATCTGGAACTAGATTATATTTTCATCTTATTACGTTGACGGGTTCGGGGATAAATTGGGGTAAATAGGTAAATCAAACAGGTAAGTAAAATTGGTATTTAGAGAAGATGTCTCAAAAAAATTTTGGCATTAGCGACCTCCAATACTACCCCACCCCATTATTAAAGGGCGTGAAAAAAAAGTGATTTAGTATGTGTACAAGAAACAAAGGCCTCAAAATATTCTTTTTACTTCATTCATCACCACTACCACCCCCTATCACTACCCCCACCCCACTATCGATGTGGGATATCATTTTATGGATTTCAAATGTTATATTAATAAACATTATTTCCACATACAAAATTTTTTCGTTTTGGGAGACTTGGGTAGCAAATCTGAATGTAGAAGTAGTGATTCCTTGAGCAGCGGTTTTTTTGCTAACAAAAGAAAGGTCGATGTTGTGAAATTTTGTTTAAATATCAAAATAAATAGTGAAAATATTTCTATTGTCAAACAAAAATAATTTAGGTCTAATATTCGACACTAAACTTAAATTTACACTTCAAGTCAATAAAGTAATGCAAAGGGCATATATACATATAGCCTTAAAGCTGTTGTACGGCAGTGAAAAACTTTTAAATCATTATCCAAAAAATATTGAATGAAAATATGGTGCTTTCTAATTTAATTATGGAGATTACGTTTATAAACTCCACCTTAATCTTTTTGAAAAATCTTGCATACAGTGAGTACAAAAGTTATTCTGGAGATTCATATACAACTCGAGAAAATATGACCATATTTCTGCTAAGTTTAAAGAACTACTGTGACTAAATATGAAGAATATGTAGAAGCATCACTTGGCATTTACAACCCACAAGGTAGGACGCACCTTCACTCCTGCTTATCTCAAAGTGATACGACGTAGCAATTCCAAAGCAAATAAAGTTCCAGCAGCAAATAAAAAAAACCGTTACTTAAAGAATCACTACTTCCAGATCCAAATTTCCGGTGATGGTGATGCCAAAAAATTTTTTAGGCCTTTGGTTCTTGTACACACACTAAATCACAATTTTATTTTTTTACCCCCTTTAATAATGGAGTGGGGATTGTAGTGGGGGTGATTGAAACCAAATACATTTTTTAAGCCTTTGGAACTTGTGCGCACTCTAATTTTTTACATCCTTTTGGGGGTGGGGGTAGTAGTGGGGGTGGCTGATATCAAAACAAATTTTAAAGTGTTAATGGGAGTGATAGTGGAGATGGCTGAAAAATGTTGAGTGTTTGGCTTCTAGTATATACATTATGTTTCAATTTTATGGGCTCTTTCTTGCTTGCTTTACCCCCAACCCTTCAATGGAATAAGATCAAAATATAATCTAGTTTCAGATCTCGTACCAAAGTTCAAGTCAATGCTATAAACTATTGCAGAGTAATCGTGCGCACAAAAAGAAGTTACAAAATAAATTTCAAATTTTTGATGATATGAAAGTCGAGTTATTGGCCAAAGACAGTGTATAACATGGAGTTGGAGACCCTTAAGAGACCTTTAAACAGTTTCTGAATACAGGACTGTGTTAATAAAGCAGGATTAAATAAAAATGGACTTCTCATTGATACGAATATTATTTTACTACACCTACAAGATACACCCAAATCCAAATAGACATTCCTAAGGAACCTTGGTATCGCTTTTTCAAAATACCTAGAAAGTACACTACTACATTTATCAGGCTGAAATTTGGACATGGTCGCTACCCTCTAGATTTAAATAAAATAAGAAATTTGCCAACCAAGTTACGTGTTTGTAATATTGTAGGCGACCTGGATCATTTATTTTTTAGCTGCAGTAAACATTCATCTGGACGTAGTCAATGGTATTACTTATTGGCTTTAAACGATAATATAGTGAATTACTATTTTTGAAAACTTCTGGCCTGAAAGTATAAACGTATATCTAATGGATTTCTTCCCTACATGTTTCACCTTTGTTTTAATTTTACCTAATTTCCATTTACCGTAGTCCACTCGCATGTGTCTGCCATAATACCCTGAAAGACTTTTGAGCGAGAAGAATGTGCATACATACCTCCCTTGGATTTTGTATATAATTTCCAGTTTTTTTTTTTTTTCATCAGGGTAGGTTAGGGTAATATAAGCACAGACGTGTGCTACGTATGGGTATGAGTGCTAATGTGTATATCCGTTTAGTATATATCTATAACAACTTGTGCCTGCCTGCAAGGATATCTCCTTCCTAATGCCACTAAAAAAAGTTACTATACTTCCACTCCACTACGTGAAGTAATTATATTTGTTCCAGTCTCAATAAATTCATAGAGTAATAAAGGCGCCGTTACACGGCGCGTGGTTCACCGAACCTGGCCCAACGAACCACGAACCACGCGCCGTCTGACATGGGTAGTTCGCTATTAGCTCGCGGTTCGCGGTGCATGCTACCGCGATCCATCGGATGTCGGTAAACTTGCACGGAACAAAGGATACAACAAATGCATCACAAATCTGAATGAACTACGTACTATAGTGACACCCTCAATTCAAGGCTCCGTTACACGGCGCGCGGTTCGCCGAACCACGAACCTGGTGCGTGGTTCGGCGAACCATGCCTCGTGTAACGGCATCTTAAATTGAAGGTGTCAGTACGGTACGTAGTTCATTCAGATTTGTGACGCATTTGGTTGTATCCTTTGTTCCGTGCAAGTTTACCGACATCCGATGGACAGCACGCACCACGAACCGCGAACTAATAGCGAACCACCCCTGTCAGACGGCGTGTGGTTCGTGGTTCGTCGGGCCAGGTTCGGCGAACCACGCGCCGTGTAACGGCGCCTTTTTAACTTATCTCTGACCAGATATACTATTATTCTTCATAATATTAATTTAGATAATCTTTTTTGTTTCCGATGTATAATTTTATGATTCTCCTTTTAGTTTTACTTTTTATTGGTACATAATTAAATTAATAAATTTTTACTGAAGTTTACAAATAATATTTTAATTTATTTAACATATTTTGCTTGCTTGTAGAGGAAAATCACGTGTTAAACTTCGTCTTGATATATATTATACTCTGCAAATTACTATTATTATTGTTTTATTATTATACATCTCAAATAGGTTTTTATTTAAGCTATTACGAAAAGCATTATGAAAAACTTTTAACAAATTGTGGCAATGGATTGAGGTTTAACATATTTGACTGCTTGTCTTGCCAGCTGTTAATTTAAAATTCATGAAATAAATATTTTACTAATCTTACTCTATCTTGATTGAAATGTTTGGAAAATGTGTTTCTGAAATATTTTTACTTTCTTACGCCAAAATATCTATATACTAGCTCAAGTTTCCCAGCATTGGTCGGAAGCTAACCATTACCTAAAAGAAGGTTACAAGAAATTGTTTCCGAACCAAAAACATTTTATTTTTCAAGTCATAAGATGAGTAGGAATTACGGGAGTTAAAACAAAAAAAATTAGACCAGGGCTAAACAAAAAATGAAATAAAATTGCAAATTTTGAAAACTCTCGACACAGTAACATTGACTAAATAACTAAATAGCAAATAAACAAAGATTTATAAAGTGTGAAATAATACGAAATATTATTATTAATTCATATAATAATTTCACGTCATTTAGTTCAGCATAATTAGTTCTGATTCCATATCAGTACAGTCAATCAGTCATTTGACCCGTGAAGAATTCCTGCAAGAATTTTTTTGTGGGAGTGATTGCAACAATCATTAATTAATATTTTCCACAAAATATCGTTGTCGCTACGGCCGCCATGTTGAAAAAATGACGGTCAAAATAGGTTTTTCTCAAGTATTTCCTTTCCTGTTAGTTGTACCCTTAAAATTAGGTATCACCAATATTATAGAACAAAAAAAAAAGTACAATTTTGGTTAAACTATTTTTCTCTATTGTTAATATTTTGAGATTTACAGCTGTCAGAATGATGAAAATTTGTACTTCTACATAGCAATTAGTTATTATGAATATTGTTGATTATAAAATTTTTGAAAACATTTGTTGAAACAATTTTCTTCTACGTCAATTGTTTAAAAATTACAGCAGCTCGAAGTTTGAAAGAGTTTCTTGAATTTCGGATAAATATCTTCTCTGTTGTTCCCACATTATTAACACTCATTAATTTTGCATAATCCATAAAATTGACTTACAATAGTGTTATTTCTTTAAGAGAAGGAATTTTAGCCAAATTTTTCGAGTTTTCACTGATCTGTTGTTACAACAATTTCTCTTTATTGCTACACTCGCCCAAAAATATGAAATTTATGCTTCACTGCAGAGTTTTGGAATTATCTCTATCCTCATTGGTCTTACGTAGTAATTAGCCACTATCAATACTATAACTATAAAATTTCCCAAAACTGTTGCTTAAACAATTTTCTTCCACTATCAATTATTTACGAATTACAGCAGCTCGAAATTTTCAATATTATTCTACCTTGGGAGAAGTTTGTTCAAACAAGTTGTAGGAAATATTATGATCCACAATATTGATAATAACTTATTACTATGTAGGAGCAACGGGAATAGAGATAATTGCAAAAATTTGCAATAAAGCACATATTTTCACCTTTCTGGCAGCTGTAACCCGTAAGATATTAACAATGGAGAAAAATAGTTTTATGAAAGCTATAGCTTCTTTCATTTTCTACAATATCGGTAATACCTAATTTAGGGTAGAACTGACAGGAAAGGAGATAATCGAAAAAAAAACCTTTTGACTGTTATTTCTTCAACATGCCGGTCATACAAATGATTGTAACAGCCCTCCCTAAATTATAGAACAAAAATACTCCTTTTATGAATTATTCACGGGTATCGTTTTTTTGCTCTATAGATTGTATTATACACCAACTTTTACGATTTATATCCAGCTTCCCTTTTTTTTATGTTTTCGAGATATGTTACAATAACACAGTGATGATATTTTGTTAAAAAGAATGCGAAAACGCACATTGTTTCAGCCAGAACTTCTTCATTTTTATGATACAGAAAGAAACGAAAAATCAATTTAAAGATTGATTAATTGTATTTAATTCTGTCTCTTAAAGTTTTTGATAGAAGTATCATATTTTCTAAAATATTCAACATTTAAGCTAAATATCCATTTTCAGAGTGAGAGGGAAACATGCGTTCATTTTCGATTTATTATAAATATTTAGGAAGACAAACATAGTATATTATTTAAAACTGCTTTTGATACTTGCTGTTGTTCTAACAAATACAACTATATATTTTCTTATTGTAAATTTCTGTTGTACTTGAATATTGTAGTTTGTCAATGAAAATAGTTCCTAATTTCATTATTAGAGCATAGCACTTAACTATATACAAAATGTATTACAAAAACTGTACATGGTTGTATTCCTTAGAGCAATGGGAAGTACCTGAAAGATTATACCATTTATGATTTTTTTAAAAATATTGTCACGCCCAAGGCGTGCTCAAGCTGAAAATTATACCCGAATATCTGAATTGAAACGGCAAGTTAAATCCACTCATTTCAACAAGCAATATTTATTTAATAACAATGGTAAAACAATAACACTATACTTTTTTTATGGCTTTAGGAGTTATCCATGCAGCTAGGCACAAGTAACACTATACTTACAAATATCACAATCACAATATACAAACTCACGACGCAACGTGGTTATGAGGAACTTTCAAAAGGCAGTAGGCACTGCCTCTCTTTCGGCGCCCTGGTAGACACCTCCGTTATTGTTTACATTTTCGTTTAAATACCCCGGTAGATGATGCATGGCATTCACAGTTCAATGTTGACTTTGTATACAAAATATAACTAACCTTGTCAAATCAGCAATTCTCGGTTTTAAATTATAGACGTGTTATTGAATTAATTAATATAAAACATCATTCTGCACGTTTATTATAAGTTGTTTAAATAATCTATTAATAAATTAAATTAGAAATTAGGTTTGACAATATTTAAAATAAACCGAGAATAGACGCATATTTCCCTCTCACTCGGCAAAATCCTATCCTTAAACTTAAATATCTCTGAAACTAGTAACCCTACATACATATAACAAAATATAAATTCATTCTCAATTTATAATCTTTAATTTTAATACCCACCATTTTTTCGCTAAAACCAATATATTTATTGAGATATTTGCAAAGAAATAAAAATTGTACGTTTTTTTCGAGAATCCATTTATGGTTTAAAATGCAATTTCTTTCAAGCAACTGCTGTAAACGAACGAAAAAAATTGAGCGTCTAGGTCATACTACACTATGTTAACAAAAAACAGTATATGAGAATATATTTTCTTAATTACTGACTACTTATATTAACAAAATGGTGAAGTTTTTATTAAGAGAATGTGAAGAAGCACACTCTTTCTGCCACAACTTCTTTGTTTTTATGCTATAGAAACAGTAAAAGAGTCAGTTGAAAGCTTGATTATTAGTCTTTCATTTAGTCTTTCATTTTTGACGTAAGTGGTATAATTTATGGGATGTTTAACATTTAAACTAAATACTTCATCTTATAAACATTAGTATGCCATATTTATACTTCCAGATCTCCGAAACAGTTAGTTCAATAGAAATTAGAAAAAAACGAAATCCATCTTCAATTCAGTAGTTTTCTTATTTATACCTAGCATGTTTCCACTCAATGCAATACTTTTCGAGTTATTTGACGAAAATCGAATACCTCTTTTTCAAGCTAAAATCTCAATTTTCATGTCGTTATAACTTAAAGACTATCAATTTATATGAAAAGTTGCATAGAACCTTTGCTTCTTAAAATCCGATTCTCTTTCAGATACAGTGTTTTGGTTTTTTGGCATCTACTCCCTATAAATTTGCAAGCTCCCGCATAATATAGAAACTTTTTTTTGATGCATTTACTGTTAAGCCACGAATGAACGAAATTTAATTCATATGACATTATTCCGAAGTTAAAACGTCTAGTTAAAGTTGACTACACACTTGTAAAATATGTCGGCATCTTTGGCGGGGCGGTGCTCCGTGTTTGATGATCAAAGGCACCGACATTTTTTGAGTGCTTGGTAAACCTGAAGACAACTTTACTGTACTAAATTGAAAACTAAGTTTTTAATTCGCGAATATACTGGCAACATAGTTAACTCTTTATTGATGGTGTGCAGTTACCTAAAAGTCTATCGAGGTGAAATCTTGCTAAAAAATTCTTGAAAAAAGAACCTTTCGAAAAAAAAATCTTTCTCCTTTTTGTGTCGGAAGTTAAACATTCAAACAAACAAATAAGACTTATTCTATAATAGTAGATACTTACCAAAAATGCTTGTTCCGTAATCTTTCTATGTTCGTGAGATTCCCCAATTTTCGATAAAATTGTAACCAGTAGATCATTCTGATCCAATGAATCTATCGCCGAAGAAAATGCATAAATAATTGCATTTCCGTGTGCTTGATACCTCTTATTCGTTGGTAAATCTTTTACTGGTAGATTTCCAAATGGAAATAGTTTTAAGTACTCGGGATGATTTTTAAATAACCTAAGAACAAAAAATGAACTGAGAAAAACAGTGTACTACAATCATCACTCATCGAAGGAATGAGCCACAACGAAAATATTTTTTTAATGATCAAAATTCTGAGGTAAAAGTTAAAACTCTTACTTTTATGTCAGAATTCTGACTTACAACTTTCAACTTAGAGAGATAAAATGTAAAAATTTCAAAAGCAAAGAACGGTATGGCTAACATTTACTTGTTATCATTAGCCATCGATCTGTGATTGTGTTTGACTGGATATACTTCAAAAGACTGAAAACTTACATTTTGTGCAAGGGGATGAGGTAGAAAATTAAGAAAATTTCATTTAGATATATTTTGAATGTATGCAATAAAACGTCTTTTACAGTTTATTTTATTGCGTTTCTATAAGATAAGGTATGTATTTGAAAAATTTCAAATTTTTTTGTTTTTTAGAAAAAGGTTCATGTTAAACTAATATACAGGGTGTTTCAGTTAACATTCCAACAGCCGATATTTCGAAAACTAAGAAATATATTTTTATTCTGTAAACGGTAAGGGATTTCTATGGTTAATGCCTTCTTCAGGAAGTACAATTTACTAATATAATGTTATCACCAGAGATGGCACTGCAGTTTAGAAATATTTTTCGTTCAAGGAAGCTTTGAAACATATGCCATTCGATTAAAAAATTAAATTTTAAACAAAATTATTCTTATTCAAAAAAGTCAGATCTGCAATAGTTTTTGAGTTATTTTAATGTTATTGTCTAATTTTTAAGCGTTACATTTTTTATTTTAATTGCTGTAACTTTTTTAATCCTGATTTTCGGATGTAGGTTCTTAGGAATTTTTTTGCCTATTATAAGAGAATTATTTACTGGGGTAATTTTTTTTTAATAGCACTTCCGATTTTAGGGGAAATTAAATTGAGTTTACATGGAAAAACAACAAACAAGGTAATTTTATTTTTGAACAGTACATCTTGACAACAATATTTAAAATAAATGCTCGAAATTACTTCCATCTGCTCGAATACATATTTCAAAGCGATGTAACAATTCCTCGTTACATGTCCTTAATAATATATGTCCATTAATTGCACCAGCGCAAGCGTAGATTTTATTGTACAAATCTGCCCATATCTTCTATTGGCTCTTGATATATTCCAGAGGGGTCAAGTCCGGAGCGCGCGGGCCATCTAATCGGTCCTGAGGTGCCAATCCAGCGCCTTGGAAACGTATTATTCAAATAATTTACAACAATATTAGAGTTGTAGGGTGGGGCGCCATCTTGGTGAAACCAAATTTCAGCTCTGTTGTGGGAAACATTTTCTAAAAGTCTTAAATAACGCACACCAGTTAAATTTTCATGGTATAGAAACGGACCTATAATATAACTATTTAAAATACCACACCATACATTTACGCTGAACACAGTTTGGTTTCTTGTTCGAATCATCCATCTTGGGTTGTTTTCCGACCAATATCTACAGTTATGTTTTGTAATTGTGCCGTTATTATGAACCTTTTACTTTCGTCACTCCATAGTACATTTTTAAGGAAATTACAATTTCCTTCATAAAGAACAGAAAACTCAGCAAGAAAGGTTAAGTGACGATCATAGTCCGTAGGCATTAAATGATGTAATAATAATGTGGTTTATATGGAAAGCACTTATTTTCTTTTAAGATTCTTTGGCACGACGATAGTGATACATTGGTGGAGGCTCTTATTTGTCGCAATGATAAGTGGGGATCATTGTTAATGGTTTGTAAAATTAAAGCTGTATTCTTCTGGGTTCTTGCTGTTCGTATTCTTTCACGTTTCAACTTTTTAAAACTACCATATTGTAATAAGTTGTTACACAAATTGGAAAAAGTCTTGCGACCGGGTTGTGGTCCGTTTGGAAATTGTAATTGATACCTACATGCTTTTGGATTTTTATTGCACTTTCCATAAATTAATAACATATTAACTTTGTCAACATTGGTGTGGGCCATATTTTGGACAAATTTTACAAACATATTCTTAAACTGACACACGCAAACGAAAATTAAACTTCTGACAGTTAATAAATAAACAACTGCAAATTATTCAATTATTTTAATTTAATTCTCTCAATTTAAAGTAATTTCTGGTAAAATCGGAAGTGCTATTAAAAGAAATTTCCCACCAGTAAATAACTCCCTTATAGCAGGCAAAAAGGTTTCTAAGAACCTACATCCGAAAACCAAGATTAAAAAAGTTACAGCGATTAAAAAAAAAATACAACACTTCAAAGTTAGACAATAAAATTAAAATAACTCAAAAACTACTGCAGATCTGACTTTTTGGAATAAGAACAATTTTGTTTAAAATTCAATTCTTAATCTAATGGCATGTGTTTGAAACCTCCCTTGATCGAAAAATATTTTTAAACTGCAGCGCCATCTCTGGTGATAATGTTATAATAGTAAATTGTACTTCCCGAAGAATGCATTAACCATAGAAATCTATTACCTTTTACAGAATAAAAATATATTTCTTCGTTTCCGAAACATCGGCTGTGGGAATGTTAACTGAAACACACTGTATACAAAAAGTACTTTGCATATGTTGGAGCCAAGACGTTTAATAAAAGTAAAAATCTCATTTTGTTTAAGTACACTTAAATTTAAAACATAAATAATATATAATTTAAACATTTATAAAATTATAAATCATTCTGACTTAAAAGTTTTATAATATAAAAATAGAAAGCAACACTTAACGACAACTGAAGCGCACCATCTAAACATTTGTTAATTTTCAAGCTTTATAACTTATGAATTGAAAATTCCAAATTCAAATATTTGGCAGACAGTTTATTGCTCTGACATTTGACTAACATTATAGTACGTAGTGCAGTTCTTTAGCTTATATAGCCAAAAAAGCTGCACTTTTTAATTGGTGGTCATAGTTGATGCCAAAAGGTAACTTTCCAGAGAGGGAGCCACTTTAAAATCCATGCAGGACACCAAAATGGCAGCTATTCAAGATGGCCGCCATTAGCCACACTAAATATTTTTGTATCTCAGCTCCTTATGGTCCGATTTCTATTTTCTTTTTGTTTGTTTGCTTGTTTGAAAGCTCTTGTAAAGAGGACACTTTTTTGTACACCTTAAGGGTTCTGCGTAATTAAAAAAAAATTATATTTTTTAATTTTTGTAATTTGATGAAATTTGTGAATTATTTATTTATTTGCATAGTAGATACTGATGTAGTTGTTTTGGCAATATATATCTTTAACGTTCTCAAAACTCCGGGACTTCAAGAGGTGTGGATTCTGTTTGGTGCTGGGAAGGGTCAGAGATATATGAGCATTAATGCCATGTTTGAAAGTATGGGTGAACATAAAGCTGTTGCATTGAGAGGATTCCATGCATTCACTTCAACAGTCTATTTCTGATGAGACCTTTCAAGTTCTGGAGAAGTTTACTGTTTTGCTTTACTATAAAGAAACCGAAGACTTCTCTCATGTTAGAAATCTTCTCTTTACTTCAAAAAGTCGCAGTCTACAAAGTCTGCCCCCAACAAAAGAGATGTACTAAGGCAGTATTGTCTTCGTTCAGCACACCAGGTTGGACAAATTTGGGGTCGTGCATGCTCAGTGATGGACAACATTCCAGGGCCAGAAGGATGGGGATGGACCATGGTTGATGGGGAGTGGACGCCGGTCTGGTCTTCTCTTCCTTCTATTATGGCAGCCTGCAGAGAATTAGTTAAGTGTAGTTATTTTGGATGCCATACACGATGCTCCTGCTCAAAAGCCAAGGTTCCATGCACGTTACTTTGCACAAACTGCACTGGGGGTCGATAATGCAGCAATAAATAAAATAAAAGGTATGCGTTTAATTGATTATTTTTAAATTCGTTTCACAATTTCAAGAACATTATATTGCTTTGTTGATCCAGTTTCTTAATATGATAATAATATATAATTATTATATAATTATATAATTCATCCAGGGATGAACTGGAAGATAAAAAAGATGATTTCGAGTGATCTAAAGTCGTAAAGGCTCTATAGAAGCAGTTCATTTACATGAATATTTCTTAGTATTTAGTAGTTTTTTGTTTGTAAATTTTTTTACTTAATGTAATAAATGTTTTCAAAATAATTAAAATCACTATTGTTTATAAAAGCAAGTCTCTACTGACATATATGGAATATCATCTACATAAACCTTTTTTTTGTGGCACAATTAAAACTTACTTATCAATGGTGAGAAAAGTGAAATTTTCAGGTTTTTGAAAATTTCGCAGAACGTGTGCAGATAAATGTATAGAGACAAAAAAGTGTCATCTTTACAGGAGCTTTCAAACAAAAAAAAAGAAAATAAAAATCGGATCATTAGGAGCTGAGATAAAAAAAATAGTATGGCTAATGGCGGCCATCTTTAATGGCCGGCATTTTGGTGACCTGCACTAATTTTCAAGTGGCTCAATATCTCAAAAGGTATCTTATGATATCAACTATAACAACAGAAGGTGGCACATCCTAATCAAAAAGTGCAGCTTTCTTTGGTGTACCCGATCCGATGTACTATTAGGTATGTAGAATGTTTCAGATTTCGAGACATTTACGCAGGCTGTTATGTTCAACTATTCTTTGTATTATTTTGGAATCAAGAATGTCGTATTGAAGATTCTTTATATAATAATTTATTATCATATTGAAAAGATGTCCGATGATATTAAATCAACTATCTAAGGTGGTTTGGAAGAGAATTAATCAATTTTATTCTTACCATAGTAACAATTACTTCCACATACACGTACGGGAGTTGAATTACAGTAACGATAAAAAAAAATTTGAAATTATTTTTGTTCAAATCGGCCCAGAATCTCATGAAATGTCGAGATTTTAAGTCTGTCTTTCGGCCTATCTATTTTCTCTTTGTGGGCACTATTACTCTGGAACGATTTATGATATTGACTTGAAATTTGGTACACCTATAGTAACTTGATTATAGTTTGATTTATTTCCATTGAAGGGTTGGAGGGTAAATGGGGGTAAATGGGTAAAGCAAGCAATAACACTCCCACTCCGCTATAAAATTGTGATTTAGTGTATGTACAAAAACCAACGGCCTTAAAATATTTTTGGCACCAGCCACCCCCACCCCCACTACCAACGTAGCATAGCATTTTTATGGGTTTTTGGGGTAGATGATTTCAAATATTACATTAATAAAGTTCCATGAACAATTGTTTCCACGTAGTAGAGTGCAAATATGGTATTAAATTTTTTTTCTGAATTTGAAAGCAGTGATTTCTTAGGTAGCTTAGGCAACTAGGCTTCTTTAATGTCAGTAGAGGTATTATCAATTGGTACAAACTATTAATTACTTCAAATCTAATAAACAGAATATTTTAGCAATTCACGATTCTTGATTTTGTGACTTTTATCGACAGTATCTTTTTTAAAAAAATCTATATTCTGAACTCAATTAGAATTGACAGGGTGTGTTTGCTCACTCAGGTAAAAAAAGAATCAGCCTTAGACATTTTCCTACACTCACTTCTTAGTTTGACGGCGTGATGAATATTACTTCTAAGTACAAAAATTAATATGCTGTCGTATGTGTGAATGACCATAATATCGATAATTTATTGAACTTGGGAAACAAAATCTGTTATTTGAATTTACCCACTAGTGATGTTTGTTTAATGATTCTCTCCATCTAGATAACTTAAATGTTTACTCGGTAGTAGGTACTAGAAAACCGACATTTTTTGTCTGATAAACTACGTTTACCTAATTTAAAATAAATATTATAGATGAATTAGTCCAGTGCATTCAGATGAAATTGCGGAAATGCTTTGAACTTTAGGGCTTTGAATATTCTTCTGTAATGTACTCTAAAAAGGACCACTTTGAAAATTTTACTTACTAAAAATTGATTAAACAGAAATTTAAAAAAATTTTAATATCTTAAACAATTCAAGTTATCGAATTACGAAAAAAAATTATACATACAGGTATTTAAAAATAAAAATTTAAATCTGATGCAATCTCCGTGAAATCTAGACTACACCTTCCCCAGCTGTAATTCAGATAATATCAATTGTATTTCAGAATAGTAAATTATATTTCAGAAATCGTCAGTTTTAATTCAGATTACCCGAATGTATTTCAGAAAGCATCACTTGTATTTCAGAATAGTAAATTATATTTCAGAAATCGTCAGTTTTAATTCAGATTACCCAAATGTATTTCAGAAAGCATCACTTGTAATTCAGAATAGTAAATTATATTTCAGAAATCGTCAATTTTAATTCAGATTATACTAATGTATTTGAGGAAATATTATTTGTAATTCAGATTAGTCAATTATAATTGAGAAAACATCATTTGTAATTCAGAAGTTGCCAAGACAAAGTAGTTATAAAAGTATCTATTCTTAAATGAATACATTAACTTACTAATAAATTACTAACAAAACAATGTATTTTAAGTATTTTAAAATATTTAACGCCCTACTGGCATGTCATTCATGGCTAAAGCCGCAGCATGATGTACAGTCGTACGTTGTGCTGCACGTGCACAATCGCCTCCGACAATTGTATCTTTTGCCTCATCGATAATTGCTTCCAAGTACACCAATCTCTGCTCAATAACACGAGGAGCTTGCACATGGGCACATTGAAGATGAGTTTTAACGTAATATTTTACTTTAGACCAAATGCATTCAATTGGATTTAACATTGGAGTGTAAGGTGCTAATCGTAGAAGACTTGCTGCCGTACCATTAATAACTGTTTCAAGGCTTGAATGGCCAGGTGCGTTGTCATAAACCATAATTAAGTCTGTCAGCTGATTTCCCATATCCTCCCACTGCTGTAAAAGCCTCCTAATCCAAACATTGGCTAAAACTGAAGTAAAAGATCCTCTTCTACGCTCCATAGCTACTAAGCCTGCTGCTGATATAGCTCCTATTAGATGAACATTGGGACCGCGTGATACTGGTAGGTGTTGAACCGTTCTGACACCAGCTCTAGCTCGACCCCTTGTCCGACGGCAAAATAAATTAAAATTAGTCTCGTCCATCCAAACAATTTGTTTGCCTTGCTGTATGAAAATGTTAAGAGCTCGAACATATTCCGCACGTATTATTTTCTTGTCTTCAGAATTCATAGTAATAGGCTCTTTGTGTACCTGCTTTACTGTAAAGAGCCTACCTTCCAAATAGTTATCTATAGTAGAAAGAGAAACATTTTTTTTTCAAAAGTCCTTTTTTCCTTTATTTGTTTCATCGTGTAGTCGCATTTCTCTTCTATCCATGAAATAATTAAGTCTATTTCGTCTTCAGTCATAATCTTCGGTTTTTTGCCACCTTTTGCTAACATTACATCTCTGCCAGATCGCACCCAATGAAATGCAGTTTTATACTTCACGCCCAAACTCGCTGCTAAAGATACCCAGTCGTCCCCTCTATTGGCACATGTTACTATCCTCTGGCGATCCCGATCGGTATGTTTTCCATATCGTTGTCTTGTAACAGGTTCATTGTCAGTAACAGCAACTCTACACAAGGGGCAAATTGTACCTGGTTTATTTATCAAAGGTTCAGCACATTTGGTGTGGAGTAGGTGATGACATGGTATTAATTTTGTAACTGGATATCTTGCCATTGAAACTCGACAAATTGCACAATTATCTGTTAAGTTCATAATTATTCTGATTTTCAATTTTAAAAAAGAGATAATGCTTAAGTCAGTTGACTTAAATAATTTTATTTATGTTACTATGTATACGTAGTTAAGGCATTTTCATGGATATGTTGATGTATGTAGAAATTGTACCACAGAGCACAGTAACTACACAGATGCGAAAGTAAGCCTTCTATGTAGCCAAAACCAAATTTGTATACGTATCGCTATTTTTTAAATGGTATATCAATCAACCTCACTCTTGTGTTGACACTGTTGACGTTTATGGTGCTAATTTTGGATTTGTGAGTTTTTTATTGTATCTACATATAATAATTACATTTCGAAAGTCATACTGGAGCCCGAAAATTTGCTAGGGCCTAGTGCCTAACTCGACTGAAAATAGGCGCCGATTATTAACAATTCAAATGGTAATATTTTTCAATTCAACTCAAAATACACTGTTTTTTTTTCAGTGTATCTTTAAATTTAAAGATTAAATTAACAATACATTTCTCTCAGTGTAGACGCAATTGGTACATAAGGTCACAGAAAACGTACCATCAAAACTCAAACGTGCCGCCAAAGCCTTCGCCTCTGTGTTACTGTGCTCTGTGGTTGTACATAGTACAGTTTATGTAGAATACGAACATCTTAACGCTATCTGAAATTCACATCACGTTTTCTCAATTACAAATAACACTTTCTTAAATATAATTCACTAATCTGAATTACAACTGAACATTTCTGAAATTAAATTGATTAATCTGAAATACAACTGATACTTCCTGAAATTAAATTGATTAATCTGAAATACAATTGATAATTTCTAAAATACAATTAATTAATCTGAAATACAGTTAATGCTTTCTGAAATTAAAATGATATTTTCTGAAATACAACTGGGAAAGGTGTAGTGGATTTTTTAAAGTCTTGTGTAATCTTACGTAAATCTGTGGTACACCTATGTCAAGTAGTTACCCACTTGAAATAGTGGGATATATGGGATTTTACAACGATATTTATATAATTTTTAAATAAATATAATTTATAAATAAATATAAAACAAACACAATAATAACACATTGATACAGTATTTCACAATTTGTTGTGGATTTTAAGAAGTTCAAGATTTTTTATGAGATTTGTCAAATTGATAAATCGATACAAACATGTTATTGTTGATACCTGAATTTACGACTGAGAAAATTAAGAAAATGCCACAACCAACATTTAGACAATACAACTATTTTATGCTATCGATTTTATTAGAGGGGCAAAAATTCGATCTTTTTAACATTGTTCTTTGGATAACAATAAAATATGAAATGTCAAGGCTGATTCATAATAACTTAAGCTTACCTTGCTACTATTTTTGAGCTAGAAGTAAATGACTGATAATAATAATTGACTATGAATTTCCTCAATTTGTTCCAACACCTTTCCAACAAAACTATTGCGAGGAAATTTTAGTATTGGGCAAATAAAATGTACAAGAATTATGCAAAACGTATAAAAGTAGCTAACGTTTTGTTTTGAAATTGTTTAAGAAAATGCAATAAGATCTTGTTTATACCACAACATTGTGTAGGCCCGGTAGGGTCAAACATGTTTTTTTCCGGTTGGACTGTTTTAACCTTGCCCAACAAACACTAAAAACTTAAGCGATTATTATCGTGACAAATGTCAGTGGGCAAGACCTCAGTGAAATTGAAAAGGACTCACCCTAGGGGAACCGCCTTATTGATCACAACACCGCCATGTCAGGTAGAGTGATTAAATTTGCCCGTGCTTAGAGCTATCCATCTTTCAGATATACGATGTGACCCACTTAAGATCGCAACACCTATGTATATCCGTTAATTGATGTTTGATTGACTTCAAACTTTGGTTGTAAGGAAAGATCGATAAGGTGATTCTTTGAGCAGAAAAACATTCACCTTCTACAAATATAAAGCCACCTGCGGTATCAAACTTTGCGGAAAAAATAACAATATCATATTAGACATTTTTCTATGGGAAAATTTTGTTAAGGAAACTTGTTCAGAATTATTCAGAAATCTCGGCCAGGTCCGACTGCAACTTTCACTCGTTCCCAATGCACTCATTTGAAAATATGCTCTAAGTGCAATTTAAAAGGCGCAAATAACCGTTAGCTCTACTCTGCAAAATTGTAATTTTTTTTAAGCATGAAAACTTGCCCTCCCACCTATCAATTCATACACTGCAGCCTCAAAGAAAGTGCGCTAGATTTTTTACTGAGGGCGCAAAAGAGAGCTTGCTCTGCTTTGCAATTTAAGACTATTTTAGTATTTCTTTGCTAATGTAACCAAAAAAGCAGTACTATAGAGCTCTTTCAACTTTCAGTAGTTAATAATTCGAAAGTGACTAGGATGGGCGCAAAGAAGCTCATAACAGACGTAATCTTTTGGGAAAAAAAGTTTAACAAACAAATAGAGAGGGCAATTTAACTCACCCTAGAAGTGGTTGTAAATTACATAGAAACAAGTACATGTACAATAATTTGTTTCCGAATCCGAAAAAAGTAAATACATATTTTTTTGTTTTTTAAAATTTTTATTTTATATGGTGGCTATGAAGACCTGAAGTTTCCCATTTAAATTGCATGGGGAAAAATCACTTTTTGGGATTTTTTGAATAATTGTTGAGGGTTAGGGAAAATCTTATAATAAACTTGTAGGACTTGGAGAGGACTATCCAACGAAGAATCTGATGTATATACATATGGGTTTGTCGCCTTTAAGACACCTCCACAGTGCACTGTCTGAAGAGTTTACATTTCTTGATTTAAGGATAGATTTCGGGGCACCGCACAGTGGGCCACAGAATCGAAAAACCTGGCCAAAAAGCCAAAATTCGAAAGAGGTTTAATTTCATTCAAAGTAATATTTCTGTAGTTATAAATATTCATTCACTACGTTCAGGAAATTCCAACCGTATTGTTCTCCATTTTCATCTGATACACCCTAATAGTCTAAGATCCGGCATATAGTGGCCGCGGTACGTGAAACGATACTTCATTTAATGAACACGCGATGCCACTTGGCATGGTGTTAGATTAGATGTTGGAAAATAAATTCCGAAGGGGAGCCACCCAAAATTTCGCTTAGGATTCAAAATGGCGGTCGATTTAAAAAATAACAGTCTTAAAATATAATAATTTTATGGTACCGTATTATTTCGAGTTTGGTATCGTTTTTGACTATTTTTGAGTTAAAGATCAAGATACCTAAGTTTGGTTTGCCATATTACAAGAAACAGGGAGGGTTCCAGTGAATTTATCTAAATTTTATATAATTTATTCACGTGAATATTACGTTGTTTTCTCGTATCAGATTTATTATTTTAATTGAGTAAACTTAACACGTATATAAAACATAAACTTAATTCTTGTCATTCAGCCACAGTTACAATTACTTCCACATCCAGTGGAAGTATAGTAACGACAAAAAAAATTTTAAAAATTTTTATTGTTCAAATAGGCTTAAAATGTCATGAAACGTCGAGATTTTAAGTTTGAGCGAAAACAAAATTTTTGTCTGTCGGTCTGTCGGTCTGTCTGTAACTTTTTTGGTGCGCACGTTTACTCTGGAACTGTTTAAGATATTGACTTGAAATTTGGTACACATATGTACTTTAACTTGTTCCGTCCAAGGGTTGGGGGGTAAATTGCGGTAAATTTGTGGTAAATGGGTAAATTAAGCAGGTAAGAGTTCATAAAATTGGTATTTAGTATATATAAGAGAAGCTAAGGTCTCAAAAAAATTTTTCTCATTAGCCACCCCCATTACCATTACCACCCCCACCCCATTATTAAAGGGGATGAAAAAAAAATGTGATTTAGTGTATGTACAAGAACCAGAAACCTCAAAATACTTTTTTACTTCATCCACCCCCACTACCACCCCCTATTACCACTACCCATGTGGTGTATCGTTTTATGGGTTTTTGGGGTAGAGGATTTCAAATATTATATTATTAAAGTTTATGGAACTTATTTCCAAATACAAAGTTTTTCGTTGTGAGTGACTTCGATAGAGAATCTGGATGTGGAAGTAGTGATTCCTTGGGCAGCGGTTTTTTTAGGGAAGATTACAGGTACGGTAGGTACATGTATTTTGCGACATTTCTTATTTAGTACCTTTGTCGTTTAAAAAAATAGTAGACTTTTAATGGAAATGCTTAATTAACTATGATGAAGGGACACCCTGTATGGTATCCCAGCGCCATGCACGCACCGTCGTTATGACATGCGCTCACGCGTATATCCCACAGAGTTGTTCAGTTGTTCGAGAATATGTGGGAATGTAAGAACCGCTAGCATCTGTTGCAGGCAAATTCATGTGTAAAAGTTTATTGTTCTATAAATATATCGTTTAAATACAAAATAGGACCCAACATTATACAATCTGTTTGTTGCGGATATTTAACGCAAAATGCCTCCGAAAGTACAAAAAAAATTGAAAGTGGCGGCTGTTGAGGCACTAGGACCTTTACAGTTTAAAATCATAGACTGGATGAAATGCTGTTTGTGCCAATGCGAAACAGGAGAACCTCTTATAAATCCATCTCGCAACAAAAACATCGCACAGCGAAATAAGGGTTATGGTACTCTAGCAAATAATTTGGAGGAAATTTCATCGTTTGGGAGAATTGTTCCCGAGTGTTAATGGTTTTAAACGAAGGAAGTGGAGTTTTTTCAACATTTGTCTCACGAGAAGCAATGTGGCATAAATCATGTGCTCTAGAGTATAACAGTACCAAGCTTGAGAGAGCTCGAGAAAGGGCTGAAAAAAAATCTAGCGAACCAGATTCATTGCCCATAGCGTCAACTTCAGCTTCTAGTGGAGAAAACAAAAGTTATTTCACGCGATCAGTGATACCACCACTCAATATTTTTGAAAATATATGTTGCTTGTGTCGGCGAGGAAATCTGTGGAATCAACCATTACTAGAGAATATTATTTAGGTATTATGCAAATCACAACTTACACACTTTTTATTTATTATGAAAATACCTACTTTCTGTATATTACATCAGGTGATGACATTTGACATGGAGGCTCAACTCAAGGCGGTAGTTTCTCCCGATATTTTAGTTTCACTTGGTACCAAAGATTTTATTTCGCAAGAGGTATAATACCATAAACAATGTTTGAACAAGCATTTAAATCCTTTAAGACGCCGACATGATACGGACGAGAGTAAAAAAATATGTGAGGGCATTGCATTTGCTGAACTTGTTTCTTATATTCGACACAAGCTTGAGACAGAAACAGCCGACTATATTTTCAGAATGCGAGATCTTACAAAAATATATGATGATATAAAAAACACGTTTCCTTGGAAAATGTATCGCTCCTAGCGTCCTTATTTTTTGTCGTCTCTCAAGACCCACAATATCATGAACCCTTGGTAAAATCGGTTGATAATACTCAATCGGCTGACGATACTCAATCGCCTGAAAATAGTGAGACAGAAGTGTCTTCTGGTAGCAGTACCGATACCAAAGATGAACAAATATGAATTTGATTATAAACTATTTATGTTGTAGAATAATAAACACACACCTAACTATATTGCAATCTAATCTAATATGTGTTTTGCATGTTCAATATACTATTTTCTAAGTGACTTGTCCATTTTTATTTTTTTTAACACTTATTTTACTTTTTACATCCCCGCAAACTATCCCCCATTACCCTTATTTTTATTTAGATTTTTAGAAAACTGGACCATTTTTAAATTATTTTGCCACATTTTTCGCATTTTCCACTCCTAAAAACATCGCTCCCAATAAAGTTTTTTTTTTTTTTCAATATTTTTTCCATGCTTAATGTACTCTTTTTAGCCGATTTGTCTATTTTCATTCTTTTATCACGTTTTTTCAATTTTTGTACCCCCGCAAACGACACCTCCATCACTTTTAATTTCTTTAAATATTTTTTTATGATTGATGTACTCATTTTTAGGCGATTTAACCATGTTCAGAATTTTGACAAGGTTTTTCGATTTCTGGGCCCACTGTACACCGTGGAGGTGTTAGAGGCGACAAACCCATGTGTATATACATCAATTTCTACGTTGAATAGTCCTCTCCTCTCTAAGTTTAATGGAAGATTTTCCCTAACCCTGAACAATTATTCGAAATATCCCAAAAAGTGGTTTTTCCCCATGCAATTTAAATACGAAACTTCATGTCTCCATAGGCACCGTTTAAAATAAAAATTTCGAAAAACAAAAAAATACGTAGGTACTTACTTTTTTCGGATTTGGAAACAAATTCCCCCAATTTGTTCGAGACCCTCTATAAAAATTAAGTGATTTTTGAACCACCCTAATGTACAATGTACATACATTTATTTTATCTTATTAATAAAAGTAAAAAAAAAAAAACTGCTAAACATTAATCAAAAACTGCTTACAGATTTAGCAACGCCACTCCGCTACCTGTTGGATCTTTTTTTATTTTCTCGTACGAACTTTTAACCAAATATTTATCCCTCGAGGTAAGTCCTGTGACGGGATCAGGATCATCTGTTCTTCCTGGCGTACCATATCCAAAATAACTAATTACTTGGCCCATAATTAGACAGGATCTCTGTAACACATATGTATTGTTAGTAGAGCACTTACTTCAATAATACTCGATTAAAAACAAACTTTTGTGATTTAAACTCTTATCAGACCAATCATTATAGTACTGCCTCATATCGGCACATAAATCAAATCGATGTCGTTAAGGGGATATGAAACAATGCGCAATATTACATAATGGGCCTTTGATATTTATAGCAGAAAATATTCGGTGATATGGCATTAAAATCTCGACAAAAATAATACAAAGCTCAAAAGAGTGTAAGCAGGATAATAATGATAATATTTAAATTTAAGTGTAATAAAATTTTCTAAAAATATCGAAAATAATTTATATCTTTTGGGGCGCACTTGTCAAAAAATTGAGAAAGATATTTGAAGATGGGAACTTGGAGAATGTATTTTTCTAGATTTTTTCTGTTCCCATATTCTTCTGATACTATTATCACTTGTATTTTTGTATGAGTCATTGAGCACTAGTTTACAAAATATAATTTCTTTAGTGAGAGGTGGAAGAAAATTAAAAATATAAAAATATGTTAATCGAGTCGTTTTATGTGTCATTTAAGAATTAAAACATAATGTTTAAAAGCCGCATATTTAATAATAATGATAGTAGCCAAATGTGAAAAACATCCCACGGTTACATTTATTGGAACACTCGCAAACAAATCTACAACTTTACAACTTCCTTGTTATATGCTTTGATCCCACCTACAGATTTAAAATGTTTGATTGTTCTTTAACAAATTCTATGTTTAATAAAATTTGTTAAAGAACAATTAATGACCATTGGCTAACAGAAAGCATTCTTCTAGCTATAGCTTATGGTTGCAAGGCCTGCAAGACCAAAACATATTCTTAAATTGTTCGTTTAAAAAATAAACAATTTATTTACTATACTTCACATTCTGATGCAGAAAACACAGAATTCATCAGAATCTGGTTCTGATGACTGCGTGTGATACGTTATAACTTATATTTGAAAATCATGATTTCGAGGATAATGACCAGATGGACTATGAAAATTTAATGTTTTCGTTTGAAAATGAAGCAAGCAATACCGGTGATTCGGAGTCAAATTTATACAATTAAAAATTTTAAAATCATTTTTGGACTATAAATTAAGTGGCTTAGGATCCGCTCGATACTGTATCAATTATCCGAAGAGAAATTTTTGTTTAGTTATTTTTCCTGCATCAGCAGTATATGAAAATTTTATATTAGTAATCGACACCTTCATTAAGTTTTATGATTCCTATTTGAAATTTTATTTATAATATCTCTTTTAGTTCATCCGCAGTGATGAAAGGAGTTAATATTACTTCCACATCCAGTGGAAGTATAGTAACGACAAAAAAATTTTAAAAATTTTTATTGTTCAAATAGGCTTAGAATGTCATGAAACGTCGAGATTTCAAGTTTGAGAGAAAAAAAAAATTCTGTCTGTCTGTCGGTCTGTCCGTCGGTCTGTAACTTTTTTTGTGCGCTCGTTTACTCTGGAACCGTTTGAGATATTGACTTGAAATTTGGTACACATATGTACTTTAACGAGATCTAGAACTAGATTATATTTTCATCTTGTTCCGTCGAAGGGTTGGGGGGTAAATTGGGGTAAATTTGGAGTAAATAGGTAAATCAAGCAGGTAAGAGTTCATAAAATTGATATTTAGTATAGACAAGAGAAGCTAAGGTCTCAAAAAAAATTTTGGCATTAACCACCCTTATTACCACCCCCACCATTATTAAAGGGGATGAAAAAAAAATGTGATTTAGTGTGTGTACAAGAACCAGAAACCTCAAAATATTTTTTTACTTTATCCACCCCCCACTCCCACCCCCTGTCACCACCCCCACCCCACTACCGATGTGGGGTATCGTTTTATGGGTTTTTGGGGTAGAGGATTTCAAATATTATATTATTAAAGTTCCATAAACATAAACAATTATTTCCAGATACAAAATTTTTTCGTTGTGTGACTTGGATAGAAAATCCGGATGTGGAAGTAGTGATTCCTTGGGCAGCGGTTTTTTTATATTTGCATTTCATTTAAGTTGTTCCGGTTCGCCCCGCCCTGTCCTTCAGCTGACATGGCGCTTCGCGACTTTGTCTGACAGACTCCGGGCACGGATGCCGGAAATTTTATGTAGAATTAAATTGTTAATAAAGTTGTTTTGATTGACTGATTGATTGATGATTCGGAGGTATGTTCCAAGCGAATACGTTAAATTTTTTGTTTTGTAGCAATTAATTTTCACTCTCAGAAAGAAATTGTAATATGTTTTTATTCGTAATGATACAACTTATTAATTGTAAATTATTTTAGTTTGAATTTTCAAGAAAATATGGTCATTAACTACACAGAAAGTGCAACCAGCCTAACTTGTACTGCGTATTCTGAATGAATGAAGTTCGGGCTCTGATCATAGTAACACAAACCTTTTTTCAAAGTTGCGTCTTTTTTACGTACTTTTGAAATGAGTTTTTAGATTTCAGTAAGTACAATTATTTTTGCAAATGATAGAATTTTCAAAAAAAAAGAAAATGAAAAAAAAAAACAGAAAAAATACCTACGTTTCAGAACGACAAAAATGTCTTACCCTTTACTATCGTAAAGCGAGTCTTAAAGTTTATAAAAAACTTGTACTTATTATGACTCCAGACTCATTGCTATACGATACGTTGCGAAAAAAAGAATAGTCTAATCAAATTTTCGAACAGCATTTCTTGGCAATTAAAAGCAATTTTATCCAAAATTTGGCACACCTATTTACGATCATAAGAAGTTTCTCTTTCGAAAAGCGCTATGGTTTCAATTTTTTTTTGAGGTTATGTGATTTACTTAAAAAGTTAAAAAATAAATTTAATAGTTTTGAAGGAAAATGTATCCTGAAGAATTTGGTTTTTGACACATTCTGATCCGACCAATAGAACTTGAGATTCAAAACAATGCAAAGCAGAAACAAAAAGAATTAAAGTATAATCCACTACTCTGCAGTTTGTTTAGTCACCACTACGTAGTGTCCGTTTAACCAAAAATCTTGTATTCGTTTTGATAGCAATAAAAATAATTCTATTATATTTTCTTCCAAAAATAAGGGACTCTGCAATAAGGTAATAACCAAATATGTTTATTTCCGAATGACATGGATGTTTTACAAACTTCTCATACCCATAATATTATTATTGCAATTTACAGAAACGTAGAATATTCTTATAAAGTGACCTATAAAATTAAAGAAAACAACAATTGTTAAATAACAAATTGATAACTTCTACTATTATATCTCTTCACAGGAATTTTGATATTTTATTTTTGATACAAAACTTGTTTTCTTTTTTATAACAACTCGTTAATATAATAAATAGTATAATTTATAAATATATATTTATAAACATAAATATGGAATGATATACTTATAAACAATTTTGCACAAGGTCATAACAATTTGATGTAATGTGCATATTAAACAGTGTAATAAAATGGCAAAATTACATCTTAGATTAACAGTGACTTAATTATTAATAAAAATATGTACAAAATTACCTGTTACATCCGAAATAAGTATTATCTTCGGGGATACTTAACACTATTAACCGTTTAAAATGTCTGCCTTGTTGAGACTATACTGCATGAATAAATATATAGATATATGTCCATTAAGTGACCGACTAGAACCGTTATAATGTGGTCAACCAAAACTAGTTACACGTGTAATCCCATTTTAGTATTAAAAAGAAAAAATGAATTTTAAACTTTGTGCAGAAAAAAATATCACCACTATTTTATTCATGCTTTTGAATTCACCGTCTGCTTAGTATCATTGATTAATGTTATAAGTCACTTAACTTTGTATTATATCAACAAGGATGTCTGTATAGGTATGGGTACATAAATGATAAGTACGTCAAGCGAATACAGAAGAATAACAATAGTGACTACTACAAGAATTTCAAGTTGTGCAATTATTCTATTTGTTTACACAACGACTAATTTACCAGGAATCTCCACGGGTTGATACGATTAAGTTCATGGAATTATAAAAAATACTTGAAATTATAGTGTTATTTGGTATTCCTATACGTAAAAATCGTCAACTTTTTGTGTGAAAAATACTTATAGTACAGTCATTTGGTAGTTTTAACTGGAAAGATTTAAGGGAGTCTTGAACATTGGTGATTTTATAGATTTCGATGTGCTCTTTCCGAATTTCTACTTTGCCACCTCGTATCTTTGCCGCTCCCGCCGCCATATTGGAAAAATGGCGCCTAAAAACTGTTTTTGACAATATATCCTTTCCGATTCATTTTACGATAGAAACAGTTGTATAATAAATTAAATTAGAAAAAAAATTCCTATATTTTTTTTGATAACCTTTTTTTTTGATAACCTTTTTTTTTGTAAAATGAATAGTTTTAGCGTATGAGCGCCGCAAAATCTACTCCAACCTGCGTTTTGGCCAAAAAACTCATTTCCACACCACCATGAGGTAGAGTAAGTGGCGCGTTTTTTTTATCGTAGTATCCCCAGTAGGCCTAATCCACATGCAATGCACTATTCCAAAATTTAGCACATTCTCCTTCGCTTCGCTGTTCTTGACGGATCAAGTGTTGCGAGTTCATCGTCTTCAGTACTGATCAAAACGTCACAGATAGAAATTTCATCCACATCATCCGCGATGGGATTATCAGTTTCATTGCAATCCTCTTCGTCCTTGATTTCATCATACGTTTGCTCGAGAACAGTCTCCGTTTCTTCCTCTTCATCGCTATCTTGTGATGGAATTTGCAAATTATAACAGGTACCACTGCAATTCGTGCATATAACGGAGCACTTTAATCCAGCCATTCTGCAACCACAGGCTTCCTCACATCCCTTTTTGCATTTGCAAGAAATAAGTTTTAACAAGGTTTCCGGAGCTGAGGGCTCGAGTGTGGTGACAGAAATTATCTCATTATTGTTTCTTTTCAATCACCATTGCTCTGCATTTTGTTCATTTCCATACCATTGCTGAACTTGGTGATAGGTTCGGAACGAATGTTGTCGTGCTGCTGCTTCTGTTGGTGGTAGCGATGCAATATTAAATTTATTTTTATATGCTGATTTTTTGAAGCATGCATGTCTATAGTTTTCATACTTTTCACTGTAACCGTACAATGCAACAAGGAAGCGTTCTCCAGCTTTAGCAATGATCTCTGGATCAGCATTTGGGTTTTTGAATACCTGGATAACTTCGTTTAAATCTGGATTTTTTCGGAGTAAAATGGTATAATGTATAATGGTTCGTGGCGCTCGTATGCTAAAACTATTCATTTTACAAAACAAAGGTTATTACAAAAATTATATGAAATTTTCTCTAGTTTAATTTATTATATAACTGTTTTTATCGTAAAATGAATCGGAATGGAGATATTGTCAAAAAACAGTTTTTAGGCGCCATTTTTCCAATATGGCGGCGAGAGTGGCAAAGATACGAGGTGGCAAAGTAGAAACTCGGAAAGAGCACATCGAAATCTATAAAATTACCAATTTTCAAAACTCCAGGAAAACTTTCCAGGTAACCTCTTTTTTGAGTACAAAATGACTATTATTATTATTATCATATATTGATGAACATCAATATTTCGCCAAAAATAAATCACCTCCTCATTTACAGATGATTAATTGAGGAGCTTGAAAATCTTACTATTCAATAATATACGTTTATCCACGACTATTGTATAATCATTGCATTCTACATATATGATAATAGTCAAATGATAGTCATTATTCCAACTTAACGTATAATGAGCATAATCTACTAACACACCATTAACCAATCAGGAACTGGCAATTTTCATAAAGAACGGGCGAGTCCATTTTTTCCAAGGGAGAGGCCATGTTTTCGTGTTTGACGTTTAAAACGTCAAAGTTTTACTGTAAATTAACTTTATTACTTCCACCAGTGGAAGTATACTTAGTAACGCAACAAAAATTGAAAGTTCTTATTGTTCAAATAGGCTTAGAATGTCATGAAACGTCGAGATCTTAAGTTGGGCAAATTTTTTGTCTGTCGCGTCGGTCTGTCGGTCTGTCTGTAACTTTTTTTGTGTGCACGATTACTCTAGAACCGTATAAGACATTGACTTGAAATTTGATACACGTATGTATTTTAACGAGATATGGAACTAGATTATATTTTGTTCTTATTTCGATGAAGGGTTGGAGGGTAAATTGGAGTAAATGGGGGGTAAATAAGCAAATCAAGCAAGTAAGAGTCCATAAAATTGGTATCTAATATATATAAGAGAAGCTATAAGATTTCAAAAGAAATTTTAGCATTAGCCACCCTCATTACCACTCCCACCCCATTATTAGAGGAGGTGAAAAAAATAAAATGTGATTTAGTGGGTATACAAGAACCAAAGGCCTCAATTTCTTTTTACTTCAGGATGGTGACATGTGAAATCGCAAACTCGATTCTAGCTCGAAAACATAAGAGTACTTCTCTAATACCAGTATGATGGCACGACTAGATTTAAAAAGACTTAAAGAATTAAATATATTTGTTCTGAAACGGCTCTATTATACGTTGACACCAGGATACTTCCTTAGAATCAATATGACCAGTTGCTCCAAGAAAATGCAGGGAGGGATGCCCTAGAGGTAGGTCTTAAATTAAATATTTTTTCTCTAAAGCAGCTCCAACAATTTTGATCAAAAACACATGAATACTACATTACAATACTTTCCCTGGAAACTTTGTTTAATATGGAAAGTAAAAATATTAATTGCAAATTAAAATTCATAAAATAAGTATTTTACTTCAGCATCATAATTTTCTTTGGTTGAAATATTTGTAACATAGTATTTGTGAATTTGAACCTCAGAAAAAATAACTTAAATCGTTTCAGTTTCTCCTACATTATAAAAAATCAGTTTTTTGCTGAATTGTGTGGTAATATGTTGAATAATGTTGGACCATATTCAATTCAATTCACTTTATTTCAAGAAAATTACAGTTAGAATTTATAAACAAATAATAACATCTCATCTAAGCTGTGAGGCCTGTATTTGAGATGAATGTTATATTTTGTATACAAATGTTTAATATGTAATTATATATAAGTTCTTAACGTAATTCTATTCTATTCTATTCTTAACAGTAATTTTGTTATTGAGGAAGAGAAGAAAAATATTTATTGGGTGTAATGTTCATTAGTTAGAATACTTTCAAATATATGATGATTTTTCTGAAGGTAAGTTCGTAAAATTTTCTTAATTTTAGATTTTTTTTACTGTTTTTTAAATTCACTGGTAGGAGATTGTATAGTTTGGGGGCAAGAAAATTTATATATCGCTGGGTATGAGATTTACGCATTGCAGGAATTCTTATATTTTGGTTGGAGACTGCTCTGGTGTTGTACGGTATATCCATTTGGATATCTATTTGACATACATTTACCATCCATTGAATGGTTTGAAAAGTGTAAAGTAATCTTATATTAAATAAACCCGTTTCTGTGTATAAGATTTTTTTTAAATATAGTTTTTATTATTGTACTTTGTATGACCTGAAGATTTTTTAAGGCATTTTTGTATAAACCGCCCCAAACTGTTATGCAATATCTTAACATTGACTCAACCAGCATTGTAAATAATTACTAGATTTTTTTTGTTTAGTATATCTCTTAGCTGATAAAACTTATACATTAATCTTCTAAGTTTTTTGCGAGACACATTGCGTGTACATTCCATCTTAAGTGTTGATCAACCATTAACCCTAAATATTTGATTTCAGTAACCCTCGTACCCTTATCGCAAGTACAATTTAAAGTATTTTTACAGGACAATTCATGGGCAACAATTTGGTTGGTTTCTGGTTGACCATCAGATGATATGGAAAATGTTAGAAACTTAGTTTTTTGTACATTTAAACTTAGAAGATTATTATCTAACTAATTTTTTATCATTTTCAAACCATTTTCAGCTTTATTATATACTTTTTCCCATGTACTATTTCTGAATATTAAGACGGTGTCGTCGGCGTAAGATATTATTTGACCATTTATGGTATTTCTTAGCATGTTGTTTATATATAAGAGGAATAAGATCGGACCAATTGCCGTCCCCTGTGGGACGCCTGTGGTTATTTCTAAGGGTTCACTTTGGACATTATCGATTTTAACTGTTTGTGTTCTTTTTGTCAGGTAATCTTTAAATAATCTTTGTTCACTTCCTCTAATCCCCATGATGTCTAATTTTTCTAATAGAATATCATGGTTGACGGTATCAAAGGCTTTAGCTAAGTCTAAAAACATGGCTAAGCATTTTTTGTTACCGTCGAAACCATCTATGATTGCCTTGACAAGTTCATTCGTTCCGTGTTATGTACTAAGATTCTTTCTAAAACCATAGGGCGATAGAAGGACGGACAGATGATACATAAAAAAATTATTTGGATCAAAATTTTGCCTTTAAATTCTGATATTCTGGCAGCTATATAATTTACTACTAAAGTTTTTATAACGTCTACATTAGAAAATTTGTCTACTGATATTGAACTTGAAGTGATATAGAGAAATTAAAAAGATATAAATTTGGTAGAGATTTTATCAATGCCAGAGAGTTACCAAGAGTTATGCAAACATTTCATATAGTACTTATCGTAAATTTATGATAAAACCCAGGTTTATATTATCAGCGATTGTTAAAATTTTTTGTGTGTATCATTATTATTATAGTTAAAAATATAGCAATTATTCTGCTTCTTTCACGTCGTGGTCTGCCTTTCGGAGGGATATCGAAATAAATAAAAATAAATTGAAAACGTCAGAATATACCAACTACCTGATCGGGAAGTTGTAAAGAAATTTTTTTTTTCGAATTCGGGCTTTATTTCTTTTTTAATAACGTTTCAGAAAAACTAATACGTACCTACAAATTGAAATAAACTGTGTTTTCCCCAAAAAGTTTTCAGTGAATCAAATGTAAAATCAAATCTAATATTTAAATGTTCTTGTTTTGCTGCATACTTTTTCCTGTGCACCATTATTATTCTATTTCCATACGGTCTCAATTTATTTTTACCACAAATATAACTAAATAAATAACTATAAATTTTATAGGAAACAAAGTAGAATAGGCTTCTACATAATTTGAAACACATAATAAAGATTTACCACTTTAGTTACAACTTCAACATTGCAGAAAAATCATGTATTTAGGTATGATAAAGTAAAAATAATTTACCTGATTTCTTGAAAATGAAGATTCTCTTAGGAAAATCGAACAGTTGAACCTTTTAAGACGTATGTTCTTTGCGATTATTATATGAATAAATATATAATAATTTTACACTATGTCATCAATGTCGGACAAGTGAAGTTTGTTCTCGACTATAGATTTATATTTAAACTGATTATAATTTCGCGAAAGGCAATGCTGAACAAAACTGGAGTCGCGAGAACATAGTGTCAGGTTATATTAGTATGTATGGATTGACGTCCAAAAATAATATTAATGCTTCTTGTGCGTGAGAAAAAACCGCTTTTCTTAATGTTAATATTGCTGCTTTAACCTGTTTACTTAATTTTTAATTAAATAGGATAATACCAACTTTTTATGTATTTATTTGATGACTTTCAGACGCATTAAAATATGTTTGTCTCTAATATTGAAGGACAGCCAAACCATAATATATAAAAAAAACTTGCCTAAAAATGCGTATCATAATTGTAAACCAAATAGACGGCTGCCTTCTGGATCTCAAACTTAGAAGTCTACCTAGTATTTCTGGGGAAATGGTTACCTAGTTATTGTTCAGTTGAAAATTTTTATAAAAGAACAATATTCCAGAACCTGTTATGACATTGTAAAATTTTACCTCATTGATAATTTTGTAGGGCATTACATTTTCTATTCAAATGTCAAGAATAGAGAATTGTGTTTTCAACAAAGTGGGTGTGAATGGTGTGATGAAATTACTCTAAAACTAATTTTGATGCTAGAAAACCAGCAGAAGGAGATGAAATATTTTAACTTTCTATAATCATGTAGAAAGTCTGATGTTTTAACGTAAGAAGCAGAGTAGAAAATGATCTTTTACAGTACATTGTGAAAACTGTCTGGAAATGTTTTGTATGATGGTGGATCACATAGGGTGATAGAAGGATGGACAGACAGATGGCATTCAAAAACTAATTATTGAATTGTGCTGATAGACCATTGGCATCTTATAACGAGAACGTAGAACTATTAAATCTTGATGTTTGACAAAGATATAACCTATGTTCATTTTTACAAATAACTGAACTAAACAAACTAAACTACAATCACATTTAACACAAGAATACTCTCCTAGTATCAGTATGAGTGTATACTAATTGCCCTTAGAAAATTCAAGAAGGGTGTGAAGGGTAAGATTTAATAATGCATGAAATATTCTTGTCTCTAGAATGGCTCTCACAATTTTGTGTAAATATGTTATAATGATAGTCCCGTATTAAGGGTACGAAATGTCGAAGAATCTTAATAGTTAAATGAGTAGTTCACTACTACAGTCGCCGTCAATTTGTAAAACAAACCTGTACATTTAAATGGGATAGCGTATGCCGAAGATACTTGCAGCAGTTCATCCTAGCAGTTTACACGGGAATCACCGCGGTCATTGCACTTCACTGGCCATTCATAATTGTATACATTTGGTGTGAGGTACGCAGATCCTCGCATCCTCGCATCTAGAAGTTCAGGCCACAATTTGAGTCCGTGTATCGAATTCATCAATTTGTAAAACAAACCTGTACATTTAAATGTGACCGCACATGTCGAGGATGTTACCAGAGCTGTTTATATCCGAAGTCAACTAGCATGTTCACGTCGAAACAAAATAGTTTGTTTTTACATGGTGGTAGAGAAGTAGACTACGCGGGTCGCGAATATTTATCATATTTTGAATAAATATTTCTATGGATATTTGTTTTAAGTTATAGCTAACAATCTTAATTATTACTTTATAATTAAAATATATACAAGCTCGTATCTTAAAATTATTTTTTTATGTTTATTGAATATGTTACCTACATGATTTTAGTAAATATTTCTATGAATAATTTTTTTGCCTATGGCTATATATCTACACCAGAAGTAGGGACAGTGGGCAGGACCGTCGACAGGGGGAGGCAGAGGGCCCGGGACTACGGCTATATTACGTCATATAGGCTAGGCCATTCAGTTGTGCACATTTGGCGATTCTCAAAAAAATTATATAAATCAGTGACGTAGCCAGGGGAGAGGTCCAGGGGGTCCGGACCCCCCCCGAAATTAATTGACATTTAAATAATTGGCAGGCATGTTATTTAAAATTAACAAATTAATTTCATTTTCGGTTTTTATTGAAAATTTTTCTGGCTGATTTCAAATTTCTATTCCAGCCAACCCCGTTGTAAATCGTGTTTTCTTGCAATTTTATTGCAGCCATATGGATAGGGCAGATAAGCCAACAGTGTGAGGATTTGAAGCCACACAATCTAGCGCAATCTGAATCTGATTTAATCTCAAGTAACCTGCTGCATATAAGTATGACGGATGTGATGTGATTGTATAAACCTAATTCCTTTTCATAATGAAGCGTTCCAGAGATTCCTCAATTATATCTTTTTCAAAATAATAAATAAAATAACAATGTATATAAAGTAAAGAAAATTGTTTCTTCCTACATGCTTGGTCGCCTAAGTGTGGAATCAAAATTAGCGCCCCTCTCAATAAAAAACAACGCTTTTCTCTTTTCAATATGTGACATTATTATAGATATATCTTTATACAGTTGTACATGGCTCCATGTTGCTAGTTTATTAATTAGAAACCAATAGTTTGCTATAGTTAGTTCTTCTGCAGTTAAAATGAGCCTTCTCATATCAGATGCACTCTTCAAAATGTTTGCCATCTACTGCATAGCTAGTTAGATCACAACTTTTACCATCTAGTATGACATTATTGAGTTAATTCACGTACATGATGAACAGCAAAGGTCTCACTATGCTACCTTGTGGTACACCTATATTAGTTGTTACTTTCCCCAGATTTTCTCTCAATATTTTGACCACTTGTTTTCGATTGCTGTGATTCGATTCGATTATTATTATATTTGAAATAATTTCGGCTTTCAACAGAACTTAAAAAAAAAAGGTTTTTTTACTTAAAAAAATGGAGATATTTTAATTATGTAAAAAGGGGCTTATAGATGGAGCAATTAGCATTTTTTCAAAGTGATAGAATTTCAACGTCTTCAACTAACTAGTCGTCGCGACATCTAGAAAATTTAAATCAACTGCAGGGACTTTAAAAGTGCGAAGGGACTCCTGTTTAAAATTGTTTTTTTTTTGTCATATACATTTTACTTTTCATAAAAATAAAGCAACACGTTCTGAAGTTTATGAAAATATTTTCATTACTAACTGAGATACAACGAATTGAAATTTTGTGATTTGTTAAATTGTAAATCACAAAATTTCAATTCGTTGTATCTCAGTTAGTAATGAAAATATTTTCATAAACTTCAAAACGTGTTGCTGTATTTTTATGAAAAGTAAAATGCATATGACAAAAAAAATAATTTTAAACAGGAGTCCCTAGACCTGGAGGGGGGGTAATCGAATTTTGAAAAAAATTTCGCAAACTGCTTTTTCAAAATTTTTTAGGGGTCGTTAGAGAAGTGCTTCTCGAGATGTTATTTCCCATATTTCGTTCGGGTCCCATGCGCCACAGACGAGAAAAAAATTATTGAAATTTCTAGATCCGCGCTTGACTCAATTACTCTATTCGTATCTGAGTAATACCTTCAAAACGTTCGGACCCCCCCCGAAAAAAAATCCTGGCTACGTCACTGTATAAATATTTCAATTCAATAAAAATCTGTAACAATTAAATACTGTGGTAGTTTTTTAATAAATTAAAAACAGAAAAATAAAACGACAAAACCTTGAAAGAGGGAAGGGGCCCTCAATAATAAGCAGCCCCGGGGTTCGGTAAAGCTGTCGACGGCCCTGACAGTGGGGTATTTAGCAACTATAATTATTGGTATATAATTAATATAGCTATTAAATTGAAAAAGTAGCAATACAAATATAGTACGGCTTTTTCAGCATTGAATACGTGCCGTGTGCCGTATTTTAATTTCAACGACAATTCCCCCAGTGTTTCTATTCATGGTACACATGCGGATTAATTTTGAAGAACTGTGAGGGGTTGAGGTTTCGCCAGTACACACTACTTGTCTAGATTCGCCGTACAGTGTATAACCATCACGCAGGAATGTGTGTACGATATATATTGAATATCTTTTTATTTTTATTTTGTGAAAAAGTGAAAATGAATAAAAAGGACGAATCAATCAATGCTCCAGCGTTGTGGGACAAACGCCATAAACAGCACCACAACCGGCATGTTTTGAGTAGGGAGTGGAAAAACCGCTGCCCAAGGAATCCTTACTTCCACATCCAGATTTTCCATCCAAGTCTCTCACAACGAAAACATTTTGTATGTGGAAATAAACGCATATTTCCCTCTCACTCTGCAAAATCTTATCCTTAAAATGGAGCAGTATCCGACTGTTACCTATAAAACTGAGTTTTATATCCGTCGGCAAACGTATAAAAAACGTAGCATTATTTTTCTGGGTACTATACTGGTACAGTTGGGGATAATACAATATTTATATTGATTTTTTTTTATCTGTAATGATTTTTAGTGAACACCATTAACGAGTACGCAGAAAGAATTATATAATGCCAATGCAACAGACGCACACTACTCGTATTATCCGACGGAAAGAGCCACGCGACGGTGCTAGGCCCTAGCCGTAATTTTCAATAATGGGTTTAATTTTTAGTCATGTTTTGAATGTTCGAATTAACTATTTATGGAGTAGGGTTTTGTTCGTAAGCAGTCAGAAAATTAATCCGGTCACAATGCAACTTATTTTGCTACAAAAATAGCTTATAGCTATTTTATAAGTACTAAAATCTGTGTTTAATTTTAATAATAAGAATAATAATAATATTTGATAAAAAAATGCACACTCCACATTTTCACATGTATTTTTCTTGAAAACTACTAATAGTAAAAAAGAAAATTCAAATAACAAGTTTCTTCCATCCTGTATTTTCATTTATTTTTGATATACTTGGTATCTATTTCGAAAGATAACAATTTTCTCGATTGCTAATATAATTGCTAATTATTGTAAAGAAACATAAGATCATATTTTATTTCTCATTATTTCAACTAATTCATCAATTAATTTTGTTCAGTAATGTACAGTGTTCTAATGTATTTTAAAAAATACAATAAAAATTCAACAAAAAATAGAATAGACAGATAGTGCTTTTTAATCGGATAGTAGGTACACGTATATTATATCATACCAACTAATTAAATTTTATATTTATCTAATAGTACACCTATTCACTGATTGCGCATATCCCCATTTAAATAATTTGTATTTAAAATGTCCCATAAGAAGAGTATATCTCTGTATAACAATACGCACTCAAATGGGTTTGTTCCAAATTTCGTGAAAAAAATTTTTTGGATTGTTTCCGAAGGAAATAAAAATTCTGAAATTGTCAATGAAAATTCACTGTAATTGTCAATTTGTACTAAGTTTTAATTATTTTAATTTCTGATTGCAATAATAATTATTGCCATGCGCCATGCAACTTTCATTATATTTCATAATTTTCCACCCACAATAACAAACGCAATAGATCACCTTTTACGTTTTATAAAATTTAATGTATCACAAGAATGCACTTTTCAGAGATCTACGTTAAAAAAAGTTTTAAATCGGACCTAAAATACATGCTTTATGATGGTGATTCCAAACAAACGGCGACACACTGCAGAAATAGAAATTATTTACATGAGATACAATAAAACCAGGTCAATCACCCGAAAAATGGAACGTATTGATAAACTTCTCCGGCATGTACGCCCAGCATCGTGGCCACTAATTGACTAAAAATCCGAGATGCACGGCTAGAGTCGTTACTTCTTTGGCATGTCCGTACCCTTAAGTATACGCAGTAGCGTATAGTTGTCTTCAGATCTACTCGGCACTCAAAATATGTCGGCGTCTTTGAACCGCACAGCCAAAGATGCCGACATTTTTTACACGCATAATAAGTGTATAGTTAACTATGACTGGTTGGTCCAATAAAAAACAGCTCTTACAATTTTGATAAAATTTAACAAATGGTACGTTCGTACCATAATACTATGAAATATAGGAGATACGCTCGGTACGAGTACCAGCTTTTCACCTGCTGTGCGCATAGCGTCACTTTCAAACTGAGCCCGCGGCAGCTGCATGTCCGATCTCTGCCTAGAAATACGTCGAACACCATAAAACCCAGAAAGCTAATATTTGCAAGCAGATATTTTGATTTTTAATTTCATAAAATTCAAATGCTGCATTTGTCAGTATTTTGTCACTGTGCAATAAGGCCGCTGTGGGTTTAAATGTTGGTGAAAACACCTTCAAAATAATTGATGCAAACACGTATGATCTTTTGCGCCGTTGGTTTTTCAAAGTGTTAAAAGCTATTGGTATATTAGTTGCTATTTAGATGGTTTTTCTTTAGTATCAAATTTTAATTCATTTAATTAAACACAATAAATAGTTGTAGTAAATAATATACCACTTTAAATAATTTTATTAAGAAACAATGCATTTGTCTAACGTTATTCAGGATAATAGACAAACAGTCAAGAACAAAAAATATTTATTCCATTATTTAGTAATTTTAACAACCCTTCTTATTACAGATAAATTGCTGGATTCTTTAATGTTTCTGTTAAGAAAATACATTTGACTTAATTCAATAGCGCAGGACATCAAAGTATTCTCTCATGTAATTTTAGAAATATTTAATTAATTTCATTTCATTGACATGTTCGAAAATCTCATCATCTTCATTTTTTAACACTGCAAGAAAATCTGAATTCATTTCATTAAACAATACTCAAGCGCACACAGTTTTTCACCATTCTCTGCGCTGTTTCGTCCGCGAGGGAGTTCTGTTTACTTAATTACCAATCTCTCGAAAACTGTTAATTCTAGAAAAAAGTTTCAAATAAAAAAGTTAACTCCATCCTTTATCTTCATATGTAATCCATATACTTGGGATCTATTCTATATTCGCACTTGTAAATTTTCAGTTTATCGATATAGCCTTAAAAAAAATATATTTTTTCTACAATTATTAAAGTTTGACCTTCGTATTAACACATTTTATTAATAAGTATGGAGTCATAACATGGTAAACATTTGGAATTAATTCGTTTTTTCGTTTTTGAGCTATAGCCAGTAAAACGAAAAAATAACTGTATCATTTTACAATGTTCTCATATTTTTGGTTCTATCTTTTGAATCGACCAACCAAGAGAGTCGTAATTTATTATCTCATCGAAGGGTAAGCTTATAAACACTTCGATTAAGGTAATTTTAATTTACATATAAAATAAAAAATTGATAATTGAACTAGTTGACACTTACGTGACGTAACAGGGGAGACTGCGGCAAGGGGAGGTATGCGTGAGAGCGTATCTCACTTTCATAGTATCATGTGTTCGTACCAGAATGAGATGACATGACTAATTGCACAATTACACTCAAAGAAATAGTATGGGTAAATTCAACAAAAAAAAATGGTTAACTAACAATATCGTTAATTTTGTTAAACCAAACAATATTGGTGTTATTTTTAAACAAGTGGTGATTGTTATTTTAATTAATAAAAAGTTGTCGTACAACAAAACAAACGTTAACTTAAAAAATAGATGAATAAGACTATTATTTTGTTCGTCTGACTATTATTTTGTTGAATTCTGTCAAATTAAACTAGATAATAGTATATTTTATTTTTAACTATTATCGAATTGTAATTCTAACCCAGTATTAGTTCGCTGTACTATTGTACTTGGTAGACAAACCAATATTATTGTCGTCTTCTAGAAGTTCTAAAAGAATTACCATAAAATTTGCTTGCTTACCACATAGTCTATTACAGAAATTATTCCCAGATGACGCCACATACAAATCACTGACAATAATCAATCATGCATTATCTTACACTCTTATGAATTTATAGAAAATTAATAACATGATTGCAGTGTTCAAATTCTCTCAGGGATCATCGATATATTTGGATGGATCTTATAAACGATCTCTAATCTTTGGTTTGGGTGGTCTTGATGTCTCAATACTGAGATTTTGGCTAACCAAAAAAAACTTCATCATACAATAAAGTGTAGATCAACCTAAAAATTAGTTGGTGAACAAAAAACAAAGTCGTTGTACTATTTAATTGTAGACCAAATTGAAAATGGTTAGTGAACATAAAAAATGTCATTGTACTATTTAATTTGTTACAAGAAGATATGATTATTAAACTACTATTTGTTTACGAAAACAAATAAAGTTGTATGACTATTCTTTACTGATTGATTTAACTATGAAACTAGATAGGCGCGATTTCATATGCTCTTTTTGGTTGAATTTACCTATCATTTTCTTTGAGTGTATAATACTTTATCTGTTTGCTCCGTACATGGGAAGCAAAAATTAAAATTAAAAATTCAAATAAAAAAAAATATATTTTAAATATATATAAATTCAGTACCACAATTTTCTTTGGTTGAAATGTTTGTAACATATATATATATATTTCTGAATCTGAATCTTAGAAAAAATAACTTAAATTTATTCAATTTCTCCTACAACATTATTAGAAAACCAGTTTTGTTGCTGAATTTCCTGGGAATATATTGAAAGATGGTGGATCACACAGGGCGATAGAAGGAAGGACAGACAGGCGTGCATCAAAATACAACTAATTATCAAGGTCAAGGTCAAGTACCTGGGGGTCACACTTGATCGCACTCTGAATTGGAAGAGACATTTGGAAGTTAAGATAAACAAGGCAGTGTCGCAGGGCGGTCGGTAGGTCCTGGGGTTTCTCACCCAGAATCTCCCTCTGGCTGTACACTGCTGTGATAAGACCCATGCTTTGTTACGCAGCCATAGTCTGGTGGCCCAGAGTAAGGCAAAAAACAGCAGCATCTCAACTGGAGCATGTTCAAAGACTGGCATGTCTCTGCGTTACTGGTGCGATGAAAACGACGCCTACAGCTGCAATGGAGACTATACTCTGCATCCCACCTCTAAATCTGTACATAGAGGAGGTGGCGTTGAGGACTGCTCTGAGATTGCGATCTGTAGGCCAATGGTATATTAAGGGCACGGCTACGAGACATGCTCGTATCCTAGAGGAGGCTACAAAACAAATTCCTCTTCTGGGAATGGGAACTGACCGTATCCCCCTTATATATAACTTCAACAAGAACTTTGAGGTGAGTTTGAATGTGTCCGGTAATGACGAGCCGGACATATCAATCTACATCGATGGTTCAAAAATGGACTGTGGATCAGGAGCTGGGGTTTACTCAGAAGACCTAGATCTACATTCGATAATACCGCTAGGCACACATGCCACTATCTTCCAGGCGGAACTAGTAGGGATCCTGCAAGCGGTAATACAAACCACGAAGGCAAACGTCAGTGGTAAAACAGTGCGCATATCAACGGACAGCAGAGCAGCCCTGCTTGCCCTAAACAATTGTAGGACAGGCTCGGGACTGGTTCTGGAAATTAGAAAGGCCCTAGATGTGCCCGCACAAAACAATAGTGTCCAGCTCCGTTGGGTGAAAGGAATGACGGAATTCAGGGTAACGAAGAAGCGGACGCTTTAGCCCGCAAGGGATCTGAGAGCGCCCTGCATGGTCCTGAACCTGTAATAGCGCTCCCAGATTCAATCCACAGTTCCCTGCTAAAGAACTATACACTCAAACGCCATGCGGACGGTTGGACTGGTCTGAGCAGCTGCAGACATAGCAGAATGGCTTTGGCCACACCCACTCGTAAGCTAGGCAAACACTGTCTCCAGATGTCCAGGAGTAATCTGCGCATTTATGTAAGATTACTAACAGGACACTGCAGACTAAACAAACACCTCCATACACTGGGAGTTATAGACAACCCCAAGTTTAGAGGGTATAATCTCGATGACGGGACCGCCGAGCATGTGCTTTGTCACTGCCCTGCTCTCTCAACGAAAAGAGGATCCATACTGGGGGACTTCTGGCCCAGTATGGCCAGCATAGGTGGCGCCTCACCTGGTCTTTTTCTCAAATACATCGCAAGTGTTGATTGGCTTGAGGAATGAGAGGCTCGGTGGACATGCCACCACTTACGGGGGCAGCACAATGGGCCCGCTTATGAGGCCTGAGTGCACGTGAGCGTAAGCTCACCCCTCGCCAAACAATCCAGATCCTGACAACTAATTATTGAATTGTGGTGTTAGACCCAGTTCCTGTTTTAGATATAAATTGCCCCTAGGCCCAGGTCAATTCCCCCCCCCCCCTCCCGCTTGCTATTAGTTTATGGGCAGGGGACAAAAACTTTTGTTTAATCCGGAAAAATTTTTGAAGAGCGGGGGGAGGGAGAAATCCAAAAAACTTTTAGTCCGAAAAAATTTAATGGCGCCCCTAGCCCCGGGCCTATGAGACCTAGTCACAAAACCGGCCCTGGTTAAACCGTTGGCATCTTATTATGAGAACGTAATGTTCTGACAGCGACATAATTTGCTACTGAAGTTTTTATAACCTCGACATTAGAAAATTTGCCTACTGATACTGAACTTGAAATGATAATAGTTGGAGAGATTAAATAGTGATAGCTTGGATACAGTTTTTATCTATGACAGAGATTTACCAAGGGTTATGCAACATTTCATATAGTACAGTACGTCTTCATAATTTTATGAAGACCAATGGAACCCAGTTTTTTTATTATCGGCGATTGTTAATATATTTTCTGTGCATTATTATTATAGTTTAAAAAAATTGTAATTATTCTACTTCTTTTACGCCGTGCTCCACCTTTCGGTGGTATAATGAAATAAAAATAAATTGAAGGCTCATAGCCCAGACGACAGGAAATTTTATAGTGAAATCTCGAAAAACTGGCAAAATGAATAATTTTTTTTTTTAATAATTGCGTGAAAATGTATAGAATAATATTCTGAAAACCAAAGAAAGTGAAAAAAAAATTTTTTTTCATCCATTTTTCAAAATTTTGAAATTAAGTCAGGGTAGGAGAAAATAAAATATACAGGTGGATAGACCACGTGTTTCTGAACAAAAAATGTCGTAATAGAATTTATCGCTAAAGCCACGGTATTCTTGAAAAAAAGAGTGGAGTAACTTTGTCACTCTACGCGGCCAAGCGCCCGGTTAAATGTATACTATTAGACTGAGAGCTGGCTACAGAGGGGGAACATGTGACTCAATGTAGTTGATATTTTATCGAGTACAGGTTCCATTGTTACCGACATAGTGAGAGCCCGGTCGCCAGAAGGCAGTCTGGAAGGATAATGGGTGGGTGGGGGGTGGGGGGTTTGTCAAACATGTAATTTTTTCGAGCAAAAAAGTGATAAGGTGCAGTGCTAAAATTTGTAGAATGACTTAAGACAGTATAATTAAGTAGGAAATAAATCGCCAGAAGGGTGGGTGGAAGGTAAATGGCCACCAGAAGGCGCCAAAGTTGCAAAAAATTTCTCAGCAATTACATCATCAAGTGCACTTCTGCTTAGTTCGTGCCGAGTCGAATCTTCGAATTTCGCCATGCAATTTACGATCAGGTTTGTCTGGAAGACTTCCTCTATACGTCGCGACATCGTACGGCCATCCCAATGGTGTTTTTCGAAAAATATGAACGTGTCAAGATTGCATTCGATTTTTTCAGCTCCGAAATGCAAACTGTTTTCTGCTATTTTACGCAGATATCTTCGAAATGGTGGGAGTTAGCTCGAAATAAAAAATAAGGTCAAACGAGTATTTTCTACCGCAAATCTTTTGCTTCCATCAGAATTTTGATTTTTTTTTAGTTGTGGAGCTTCTACAGTTGGCAAATTTTTAATCTTGGCCCCTCCTCCGAAACACTGCTCTAGCTAATTTACTTAGAATTAAATTTGCTAAACCTCCTTTTTTAAATTTTTTGAATTCCGACAAAAATTACAGAATTCGAGGGGGCGGAAGTTGGGAATTTATTTTTGTTCAATTAATATCATGTACTACTTTGAAGCTCCCCCCTAATTAAACATTAAACATGTTTTACTTTATCAAGGCTGAAATTTTCCTATGGAATAGTTTGTTGAATAAGAGACTGTCTTATTCACTGATCGTCTCATGTTACCAAAGCCTCGGTGGACGTAATAAATATGTCGGCGCATTTGACCAAACACGCCGCACCGGTACCGCACCGCCAAAGACGCCGAATTTTTTTACACTCTAAAAAAGTGTGTAGTCAACTTTAGGAATATAAGATAAGTATGAAAGAGGAAGAAAAAGAGAGAAAAAACATAGCGCAGATGATCAGAAGAAACCGTATACCTGGATTCGTGGCAGTCGACGGAAAGATTTTCAAACACAATTGAAAAAAATTTCGTTCCACAGAAGATTATACTGAAAGTTCGAACATGAAAGTGTTTTTCTAAGAATATTTAAATATAATTTTTAATATAATTTTAATAAAAATAAAATAAGTTATATCTTTTCAATAATGTATATCTAATTGACTTCTGGCAGTTGACCAATAGTTTACTGAACATCACATCTCCAAATTATATTGACAAATCGTCAGAAGTACCCTTGATGATGTAAAATGTGAAAATACAGAGAAAAGTGATCGATCGGTTAAGGCGCTGACGCTCTCAGCATCGATATTTTCCCTCTTTTTCTTCCACTTAGCCTTCTGGCGTTTGCACATAATTTCATTTTGAAACAAACAATAAGTACGCAAATTGTCAGAAGTGCATTTGATTATGTAAATTTTGCGAAATTTTTTGCAACTTAATTATACTGTTTTAAGTCATTCTACAAATTTTCAGTACTCGAAAAAAAATTAAATGTAAATAATTCGTTATCTCTTTTTGCAGAACTGCAAAAGCAAATGGTGGGCGTAGAAGTTTAAATACAGCATTTCTTAACATGTGTGTTTTTTTCATTTAGAACAAAATAGTGGAGCTTTTATTGTTGTTTATAATTTATCAGATTTAAAAGTGGTTTATTAACATTTGTAACCTAAATGAGTGTTCTGGGTTAAAAGCTTAAAAAATGAATAATTATTGCATGACATTGGTTAGACGTATGAGATACACGATAACAGAAAACAATTATGTGTATTTTAAGTTAGGAAAAAATCTGATTTATTTAAAGAATTGCCGATCAGGTATCGAAAACTAAAATATTTGGTAAATTTAGAGCTTACCAATTTTTTCGATTTACATAAATTGTTCGAAATGCATCAATACACTTTTCGGCACATACAACAACACATTTGGTAAATTAGGATAATTTTTTATGGTTTCTATGCACATTAAAATACCACACTAAACTATTAACTAACGTTGTCAATAAAGAAAATAAAAATAAAAACTTGGTCCAAAATCCACAACAAACACAAAAAGAACGAACAAGTCGAGTCTGTACGTAATCAAGAACTTAACGAGTTGAAGGTTAATTCAATAAAATAAATCTTAACTGTAAATACGTGGTCCAAAATTCAAATGAACAAAGTAACATACAAAACAAGGAACGGCTTCCACGTGCGTACTTAACGAAATGTTCACAGAAACTAAAATACCGCACCACGACCTTACCTTACCTAATTTTAAAAAGCCATAAACAAGTGTGGCTATCAACTCGTGTCCTCGTCGACGCGCGGCCTCTAACAAAGGAACGCGGCAGAGTCGTATTAGCGTATTTGATGGTTAGAGGCGCCGACATACACGAATATAAAAGCCTATTCCAACATTCCAGCAGTTCTCAAACAATTTTACTGAAAATTTTCGAAATTTTTGTTTATTCTTTTTTTTTCTAAAACTATGGGTTTTTGACCCCATGTTATATGAGGTTTTTTTGTTCGTTTGGTCGTTCCCCACCACCAGTTTTTTTTAATGACATGAAACTGATTACACCCTGTATAATTATGAACGCATACAAAGACACCACACATAACCGCTGGATCGAAGCAGACCTGCCGCGCCGTCACTCGCATGAATTTTTACTTGCTTTTACTGTATTACAATTATTACAGGTACACCTATCGATCCACATTTCAACTATATCCAATGGATTCCTTATACATTTGTTAATCTATTGGAAAAGTTCCAGAATTTATATTCAAAACTATAGAGAATTATAAGGACAAGATCGTGAAAATCGCTATTTCTGATCATGATGGAATTGATTATATTTTTTTCCGAAATAGTGATATTTTATTTTTTTTCAATGGGTCAAGTTCTCGGAAAGTTACAGCCTCCGGCCTCTATTTATCAAAAAAATCGTCAAGCAAGGAAATTAAAATGATTTGAAATGTACTTTTTTTGAAGCCACGTTACTACAACTTAATAAACCATAATAATCATGAAGTGTACATACTTTTTAACAATTCTCAATGAAGAAATATTTTTTTTTTGAGGGGCTTTTATGTCTTTTTATATTTTTTATTGCGACGATTGAGTTCGGGCGTGATAATATATATAAATATATGTTTCCCATCTATCCTTTGCTTGTATTGTTTAAAACAAAAAATGCTTCGGGAAGCTACAATTTCCATCTTTTAAATGAACTAACACTCATATAGATTGAACAAATTCTGATTTAGTGACATGTAATTCAGTGCGTCGCGCGTCGGTGTCACAGGCATGCGTATTCAAGCGCGCGCACGCATGGATCTCGCACCGAGTAATAACGTTACTCTTGACTATTTTTTCCGTGGCTTTAGCGATAAATATCGTTAAGAGATTTTTTTGTTCATAAACACGTGATCTGTGCATCTGTATTTTTTTACTTTTTCCTACCTTGACTTAATTTGAAAATATTGAAGAAATGGATCAAAAAATATTTGTAAACTTTTCAGGATATTATTCTATACACTTTTACGAACTCATTAAAAAAAATTACTCATTTTGCAAGTTTTTGTAGGTAAATACTTTCAACAACTGGGCTAAACATATATTGAATTTTGTAACTACCAACTACTTAATCTCGAAGTTGTAAAGAAAAATACTTTCAGAATTCAGTTATAAGGGCTCTGGATTCTGTGTTTAATTAATGCGTACCTACAATTTGAAACAAACTGTGTTTTCCCCAACAAGTTTTCACTCAATCAAATGTAAAGTCAAATCTAGTATCTTTTTCTGCTGCATCCTTTATCACGCATACAATTTATTTAAGAAACACATTGTAATATATTCTCATTCTATCTCAACACGGTGTTAATTTGTTATTACCACAAATAGTTATATCACTGAAATTTTATAGCAAACAAAGTAGAATATGCTTCTACGTAACTTGGAACCATTTAAAACTACATTATATAAAAAAATATATACTAGGTACGATAAAGTCAAAATAATTCACCTGATTTCTTCAAAATAAATATTCTCTTAGGAAAACTGAACAGTTCAACTGTTTAAGATGTATGTGCTTTGCGATTATTACACGAATAAATATATAATAATTTAACGTTATGCCATCAGTGTCGGACTAGTGAAGTTTGGGTTCGACGGAAACAACTATAGATTTATATTTAAACTGATTACAATTTCGCGAAAGGCAATGCTGAACAAAACTGGAGTCGGGTGAACATAGTGCCAGGCTTTATATTAATATGTTTGTATTGACGTCCAGAAATAATATTAATGTTTCTTGTGCGTGAGAAAAAACCGCTTTTCTTAATGTTAAATATTATTGTTTTAACCTGTCCAATTAATTCTTAATTGAATGAGATAATTACAACTTTTTATGTGTTTATTTCGTGACTATTAAAATAGGTTTGTCTCTAATAATATATTTCACATTTCAAAAATATCTGACTGCCCACAATTACTCCACAAGATTTAAAAATAATCTTATACTTAATCAACATTCGACAGACGTTATCAAAAAAGTATTTATTTTAACGAGTGCAAAATATTCAATATTTTGCCAACTAAGATAAGAAATTCTCAAAACATTTTCCTCGCTATTTTCAAAAAAAGGCTCAAAATATTACTTATTAATAAAATCTTTTTAATTAACGTTAAACCTAAGTTACCTTTTACTGAATTTGTTTTGTTTTTATGTGTATTATACCTACACGTGTACAATATTGTGCAATTAATTGAGAATGAACAATTTTTATTATTATAAAAAAAAACTTGTCGAAAATTGCGAGCCGTAATTCCCTACTCTTTATTGAGTAATTTTCCAGTTCTGTAAAAATATTTAGAAATTTAATTAAAGAAACTTTTAAGCCAAATTGATAAGACTGAGGTTGGTTTTTGAATCATTCTGTATTCTACAACATCTTATAATAATATATAAACTAAAACAAAATGTTAAAAGGTTATTCAATAATTAATATTATGTTTAGAGGTGTTAACGTTTCGAAAAAACAAAAATAGCTTTACGTTTTCAAAATTATTAAAGCTTTTCAGTGCCTGAAGCATGATAGTTTGTTGTTTGTGTATTTTTGTTTACTTGATCTCTGATGATGGGTAACAGCTAGTTCAAAAATCTATGGAATAATTTGATGTACATTTATTCTCGATTAACAAAATACTAGAGAATTTCTTAAGTTTCCCTTCAATTTCGTTGTTTTCTTTTTCCCATAGTCCCATCAGATCGTATGATTGTTAACTCACGCGTGTTGACAGATTTTTGAATGCCATACAACATGTTTTAGTTCATTGCGCTACCTACTCCAGTCACATTAGGCGGGAAAAAGCAGCATCTGTCAAAAAAATCCAAGTGAGCTGAAATTTTGCATACACCTTTATTTTACTCTTAGAAGCAACGTCTGAAAAGCCATCATCGATATCGCGCTTGCGTCTTCAGTTATTCAAGGTCAAAGGGCACAGAAATAAGTTTTTCTCAAATATCTCGCTTCCTATGGGTCACATGACTTTTTTGGCTATTACAAAAATGAAGACTAGGAAATTCTCCACAAAAAAGGTTATATGGGCTTTTTGCGTACAACTAACCATCCAATAAATAACAAACACTGTTTTGCAGCAAGGCACAAAACTCTATATATATATTCAATTATTTTCCAAGCAACAAAAATTCATGACTAATAAAAAATGTAGCTACTAGAGAGGATATGCAATATTCTAGACACGGCGTGGCAGTGCAAATGGGCGGCGCGGAAGGAGAGGCGAGGGCTTTAAACGGTGCTTGAAAAATCACTACAGAACATCACAACTATCGTTGGAGAAGATGTAGATCTTTGAATTCCCCTAATAGAACGTGCTTCTTTTAACCAACAAGTTTTCTTCCTCAAACTGCGTAAAGGAAAAATATAATCAAAGATATACTCTTCTTCTAGTACAGATAAATTTCCTAATTTATAGAAATCATCGATTATTTCTACATGCCATCACCGGGTGCGACACAACATCTGCACTCGTTAGCAAAGGAAAAATAAAATGTTCAAAAAATGCTCAGACTTGCACAATAAGCAGAACTTTTTAAACAGAAAAATTGTCCGGTAGGAACTATTTTACAAAATGAAGTACGCATTCTTCTGGCAATGTATAGAGCTCCTAAATCAGAAGTATTCATTAACAACTATCGATACATGAAATTCGCGAAGTCAACAAGATTCAACACCGCACCGCTTTGAAATTGTCTTCACTTCCACCTACTGCCGCAGCAGCGGTATGATCAGATACAGAATTGGCTTGGTAATGATTTAAATCCTGAACAGTGGGGCTGGACGATCAATAATCATATTTTGGAGCCCACTAAGACACTACCGTCACCTGCGCTAGATGTACTTCTAAACACCATATTTTGCAATTACACTAAAGGATGTAACACAATACTTTGTGGCCACTGTCACGGTCACTCATGTCGATAGTGCTATCGAAGACTCACCAGAAAGTATTCAAGATGAAGAATATAATTAAATTAATCCCGTTGATTTCTTCACAGAAAATATTATAGATTACAAAAGAAAATGATGAGGAAGAAGTTAACGAAGAGATAAAAGATGACGAAGAGGAACATGTGGAGGGGGAGGGAGAGGACGAGAACGAGGACGAGCTATAGAAGGTAATTAAAACAATGAAAAATATGGATTATGCCTACTGGGCAAACAATGGAAAACAACGCACCTTGCACCCCACCTCTGAGATGGTATGGAAACAGATACATCGCTGCTCATTATTTCTCTAACGTATAGCGTGAAAACGGTTGGTTATTCGTAAAATATGTATATAACATTTTCTGTAGAGAATTTCCTAATCTGCATTTTTGTCCTAGCCGAAAAGTCAAACGACCCATAGGAAGCAGGATATTTACGAAAAACTGATTTCCTTGACCTTTGACCTTGAATAACTGAAGACGCAAGCGTGATATCGATGGAGACTGTTGAGACATTATTTGTAAAGTCAAAATTAAGTTGTATGCAAAATTTCAGCTCACTTGGATTTTTTTAGCAGACGAATTCTAATGTGACAGGAGTATACCGTGCCAATACGGAGCAAGATTAAAAATATTGTATAAAATACAAAGAAAGAATTTCAAAGGACGAAGGATGAGTTCAGTTCTTGAGGTATATCTATAGAAGTGGCAATCTAAGAATATGTTTTCGCAATCAAACGCACGCCCAAAATAAGAAATATTTGCACTTTTTGCTGCGTTACAGTGAAAAATGGTTTTAGAAAATTGAGTTAAATTTCATGTTTTTTTTCTAATTTTTAAAATTTGTCAGTGTTTTTACATTGAGTTTGACTAGTTTTGACTTGAACTTAAAAATCATAAATCGCACAAAAAAATTGTTCATAAAATGAGATAAATTTACAAAGAATTGTTTATTACAATTGAAAAAATAATGTTTTTAACGATTACAACCTAGTTAGAAAGGTGCAGAACATTAAACAAAAGAATTCTCGATTAGTTGAACGATTTCTATGCGAGGGCGAACACAAAAAAATATGAAGGCCGAATGAGAACCTCGTTCTTTTAGGGAAGTCGGTTAAAAATATTTATTATACTTGGGAATATTTATATACTGTGAACGAACATTGTCGGAAAATATATGAAATCCAAACTAAGATATTCTTTTTCCCTTATGGGTTGCAGTGCTGAGGCCCCTCTGTACTTAAGCTTTAGGTTATTATCCCCTATAGTCGCATTATTCCACTAGGTCCATTCGTGCCTTAAAGCGAGTGTACTGTCCATCAAAACTATCTCTTCTGGCGTTATAGACGGCCTTTTAACTACGGGAGTTAAGCGTTTACACAAGATGTGATAAGAAATTTCTTTCTTTTTACCACATCCTTCAATCTAGTTCGTCCCTCACCTTCAATTTGGATATCTTTCTATTTGGCGTATCGTTCCCACTGCATATCTGGGCAGTTTCTGCCAAATTTTGGCATTTTGTTGATATTTGATTTTGATAGTTCATCAATGAATGCTATTGATCTTTTTGCGGTTCTTTAAGATATCATGAAGGTCAGGTGAGGTCCCATTAAAACTGCTGACCATATTGCCCGTTTTCTCATGATCTATGGTTGTCTTAGTTCCCTTGCGTCTGTCTAGTGATGCGCTGTTCTCTTCTGCCAGTTTCGCTAAGGACTCCAGATAGCCTCGTACCGGTTTAGAGGGTATCTTCATTATTTGCAGAGCTTGAAGAGCTACTTAATAGTCACTAATGTTGCGGATTCTCATATCAGCGGATGAACTCTGCACTATTTCTTATTCCAGGCTATGGCTTTCGCCTGGAGCACTGTTGCGGTACTACTGAGGTTCAGGCTGGTGTCTCTCTCTGATGGGTCCCGTGGTACTACTATGCTGGTACTATTTAGCTTTTTTATTCTTCAATATACTGCTTTCATTTGACCGGCCTGTCCTACTCAATCTTCTGTTCTAGTAGGCATGTATAGCCTTAAGATTTTCTTTATACTGATTCTATCTGAGTACATATGCTATTTCTGGGTATAGTATCCTTCCTTTATACATCTGCTTATTTTCAGCCAATACACCGCCATCAGCGCCGCATTCTCCACTACTAAATATAATGGAAGTAGGCTGAAAAGCACTTCTTTGACAGAGAAGCTGAGTAAGCATTGTTATCTTTGCTCCCGTTATTCCTAGGCACACTAGTCGGTTGTGGTTTCCTTAGTGTGTTCATAGCCTTCCCGTTTTCCATGCTCTAATCCTTCTGTACTGCCAATGTATAATTTTTGCTTATATTTCTCAGGTAGTGTTCACCATGCTTCGAAATGCCCATAAAAGCTGCGTAGCTTTTGTGGCCCCATTATGTAGATGTGCTTCAAAATCCAGTTTGGTATTACGAAGTAACTACCAGGGGTATTCTTTTCCCCGAAGAAACAATTTCTTCAAATTCTAAAGTTTTCTTTTTTATGCTTGTCTCCACAATGATCTTTCCTGAATTTACAAATAGCCCCTCCTGAGTACATCATTTGTCTACAATAGGTACTGAAAATTCTTTGGTTCATTTCTATTGTATTGCTCTCAAATTTTTCTATTGCTATGATGATGACGTCGTCTCCATATTTTTGCACATATAGTCCTTGTTGTTCTACTTGCACTAGCCTTGCTTTGTGAGATGTCTCCAGAGTTTTCTTCTCGGTATTTGTGCTGTTCCGTGTTGTTTTTGCGATGATCAAAGATTTCCTTGTTATTTTCTTGCAAGATTCTCTGGAGTTTAGTAACCTTGAGAATGTCTTTTTATCTCCTCTTCTACGTGTAAGTTTATTTTGCTTGGTTAAGTAGCCTCCGAATCTTTGTTTTTCTGGAGAAAAGCTCGTGACCCTAATAAAGAATCTCACGTTTTGCTATCCTCTCTTTCAGAGGTGAAATGAATGATGCCCACGTTTCTGTTTTGATTTTGCCACCATATGGCCTTCCGACTTCGAGGATATCATACTACTATAACTCAAAAAAATATACAAAATTTTTCGACTGAGATCGCATCAAGGTCAAATTAAGAGGAACCTTATCTTTATGCAAAGTTAAAATTAAATTGCCACGTATAGAGATTAGGTTCCTTGTGGAAGGTAACAGGGATTTTTCGAAAAAATTTCAACGGTTCGCGGTGGTGGGAAAATAGAAAATCCGCATTCCTTAAGTTCTGTTCCGTGTCCTATATTATATGTTTAAGCTCTCTATGTCAATGTGGGGCTTTTGGATGTCGTGGAAAGTCAGGCACACACTAGGAAGTTAGAAAAAGGTGTTTACGCTTGGCAGTGCCTAACTGCAACTTTGATTTTTTTCGTAATAATCTTATTAAAAATACCTTAATAACATTTTAAAGTAAAATAAATTCTGTGACGTCTAATCTGCCCGAAGTTCACTCAAACCTGAGAAACATGCTGTATATTAGTTTGGATATTTTCTACACCTTCGAATTTATGTGCTTAATCAAAAACCTCAAGTTAGAGCAACATGTTAACTTTATAATAAACCTGTTTATATAAAACGTGAGAGTTTAAGATTCCCTTGACGAACACTTCTATGGCGGATAATGTCTAGCTTAAATAAAGAGTATTCCGTCATACTATTTTACATATGTACAACATTTGAAATAAAAAAAATTAAGACTGATCACAAAGAATTATATCCCTTTTAGAGTGGCTGAATGAAAGACAAAAGAAGATCTGTTTCATTTGGACTCCGAGTCATCTTGGTATAACCGGAAATGAAATAGCTGATAGTGCAGCATGGCAGGCAGCCGACCTGGAATTAGTAGACACTAAATTAGTACGACATTCAGACCTATTTCTGAAATAGTTACAGCAAACTTGTGGAAGGAAGAATGGGATAGGTGAATGCAAACAAAGAGCTGTCAAACAGGAAATAACCAAATGCGAACCCCCTTGCAAACTTACAAGGCGAGTGTTAACCCGATTAAGAATAGATCATAGTCATCTCACTTCCTTTCACCTCTTAAGGGGAGAACAACAGCCAAGATGTGATAGCTGTAATGTAATACTCACTGTCAGATGGCATATCCTTTTAGAATGTTATGAATTTAGTCAAACACGGCAACGTTTACATATACCAAACACCTTGAGGAAATGTTTTAGTAATGGAAGAACAGAGGTGGAGAGAACATTAACTTTTATCAAGGAAATTGGTATTTTCAAAAAATTATAGATCTATTTTTAAGGAAAACTGGCTCTATAGAATATTAGTGAAGAGAATTGTCCTAGAAGAGAATGATTGGTGAAGGGAGCGGCTAATGACCTAAGCAGTCGATGCCGCTGTGGGGAAAAAAAAGACTAACCGAAGTTTTCTTGTTTAGAACAAACAGTCCACACACGTACAGATATCTGAGTTCAGCGTATTATGAAATGCATTACTCTACTTTTTTTTTTTCTACGACGATTATTACAAAGTTTTATTAGATTAAAATATACTAAATTGATTAAATTAAATTGGTATAACAAGGAATACGTTTCGTAAACGTGTTAATCCCATATTACCAGCTTTAACGGTAAACAGGTTAATATCAGAAACAGTATAATGGGTTAAAGGAAAATGTTGCATTGCCTACTATTCCTATATTTTATATAAATAAGGTTCCTTAGAGACTATAAACAAATATATATATAATATTTTCTTCATCTAACCGAAACGGAGAAAAAGCATAACTTTTTATCATGCCTCACCTATATGCTATTGGGAACTCTACTTCTAAGAATAAGCTAATTATATTTTAATGAAAATTTTCTGTCTACAGGATGTCTACTATTATATTTTATTATTTCCTTAAATAGTGACATAGTGATATCCTAAATATAAAACCCGAAGATTAGTGACACACAAATTATTTTGTAGGTACATACAAAAATTCATAATAAATCAGCAATCGCTGTTTGAATCCCGATCCTGAAAAATTCAACCGTCCAGTCCGGACCTGAGCTTAATTGATAAATGTGTCGTAGTTATTTTATTGATTAAATAGTGATAAATTTCTTATCGAGTTATTACACATATAATAACAAACCTCTTGATTATTAGTATTTACTCTTTCAGATTATATTCGTAATGAATTAATATTACTACTAAATTATAATTTTAGTTCAAGCATATATCAAGTTTGACGAAACTAATTAATAACAAGTAGCAGTTACAGTCGGGTATGGTCGACTGCAAATATATATTTGAACATTTTGCATAATTAATTATTTGCAGATCCAACTGTTTTAGTATAAAATATCTCTTTCCTCTCCCTTCTTCGTTTATTTTTGTACTTTTTTGTTATTTATTCTAAATTGATCTCTTCCTTTTTGTATTATAAATTAAGTGGCATCCGCTCGGTATTGTACTAATTTTCTGAAGCGGGCTTTTTCGCCTGGTCATTTTTTCTGTATCAGCATATGAAAATTTTATTTTAGTATTTGACATCTTTTACTAGCGACTAAGTTTTATGATTCCTATTGGAAATTTTATTTTTAATATCTTTTTTAATTCATCGATAGTAACGAAGGCTGTTAAGATTTTTAAATTTACATTTCATTTTAAGTTGTTTCGGCCCCGCCTTGTTCTGTATTTCAATTTGCTCAGTCAGTGATATTTTTGCATTTTCCGTAAGTTTTAACCTTTTAAGTATATAGTGAAAGAATTAGGCCTAATAGATAAGGCTTATATTTGATTTCGAATTTGTAACATATTTTAAACGGCCGACGGCGCAGAGCGAGCATCTATGACGTCATACCACCCCACTGGTTGTATGAGTTACGCGGTTATAGCTAGAGAACAAAACTCTTGAAATATGCTAAATAAAAATGGCCCACAACTCGCGAACATATAAAAACTGAAGTCATATTCTTATGTAAAATGACCTGCCGAATCCGATTCGATTCGATTCGGAATTGCAAAATCGGAAAAAATCGCATTTTTTTATGAAATATCTCGGAAGTACAATATTTTATATTTCCCATCTCATAACTTTGTTTCTAAAAATTAACTTGACCTGAAAATTTGGACATGTATATTCTGAAATATAACGAATCGATTGCTGTACATAAAATTTTACTAAAGATCATTATCTCTGGTACAAAAAATATTTTCATTGGAGATCGCATGGATTTTTCAGTAGCGGCATTGAAAAAGTCTACATCGAAGCAACTTTTTTATTATCGAAGATAGAGTACTAGTATAAGCGAGTGAAATGCAAAGATCTTTAACTACTAGATGGTTTAACCCATAAGGAATTCCTATATGACAAAGCTGCAAACATCTCAACGGAGAAAGCAATATTAACACGCCTCAAAAAGCGAGATAGCAATGCTGGAATTGTCGGACTTTACCATCACTAGGTCGGATCAGTTCGAGTTTGTTAAACAAGATTTTTAGCTCTTACAGCGCAAACGCAATCAAATATCAATCAGTACTAACAACTAACTGGAGCAACCAGCGGTGTTGCCAAACTGCCACCATTTTCTCTACATTCTCCGATCGCACAACGTTATTGCATTTGACCACTTAAAAATTCCCCGCTTTAAACGACTTTTGTCTCTGATCTTTGACAACGTCGCGAAAGTTTCCGACTAGAAGCAACCAGAAGTGAGGCATGCGCATAGACAACACGCGTATTTGGAATTGGGTCCAGAGTGGGAGCAAAGCGGGAGAGATAATGGACGGTTCTTTACTTGAAAAAGTCAGGATATGTTATACGCAGAATTGAGATAGGTTGAGCGATCTAGGAGTTAAAACATCTTTGGTGAAATGTAGTTTAAAGTCTGAATTAAATTTTGAAAAATAAGAATCGCTCTTTGTAATAGTTTGGTGGTCATAGGAGTGCAATAAGTGTGAGCGTGGTACGCGCTGCATTAAATCCTAGCTTACTGATGCAGCAGACCTTCACTTTAACCGCTAGTATTTCAAAAAGGGAGGAGCCAATTTTTTGTTATCATGATGTGTTCATTATGTATCTGTTGTAAACCACTCTAGAGGAGCGATTTCGTAAGTCTATCGTGTCGTTTTTTTTTTTGGCGTAGAACCAGGTCAAACATGTTAGGTTCCTATGAGTATGTCACCGGGCATATGAAATCATATTTTACGACATTTTTTTGTGGTCTCGAACTTTTTAAATCAATAAAAAGTGAAAAAAATGTATTTTTAAAGAAAATTGTTTTTTTTTGTTTCCACCGCCATATCTTTAAAACTATCAAAAAATCTAAGATGAAGGTGCTACTATACACCTACTATGTGACTAAAAAAATAATAAATTTATATAAAAAAGACATTTTAAAAACGGCTTTTATTCAAATGTACTAAAAAGGAATAAATAAAATAAATAATAATTTCGTTAGACGTAATATGATCGACCAAAGTTAATTTTTTCGAAAAATTTAAAAGCTGGGTCGTTCATTTAATGAGTTTTAATATTTGGAAATAGAAATTCAAATATTAAATTGATTACAAAACTTTGAAAGAGTAAAAAGGATGAAATAAAATATTTTAAAAAACTTTTTAAATATTTTATTAAAGAAGCTCTAAAAAGTAAAACTAAAGCCTTTAGCTATTATAACATTTATCTCGATGTAGACACTAAAAAGTTCCATCCAAGACATATGACTTTATCAATGCCCCACGCTTTTATTTTAGTCGCATATAAGTTTCAAGATGCTGTGATAGCTAAAAACATTATTTCATACTTTTGTATCTGAATTCTACGAAGGCGTAGAAGGGTCACGGATGTTTTTTTCCAATTATTCCCAGATAAATTTGTAAATAATTTGATTATTCCCTGTTAAATCTGTAAATAATTGAATTATTCCCAGTTCAAACTGTAAATTTTATTATTCCCAGTTCAAACTGTAAATAATTCAATTGCTCCCAGTTGAATCTGTAAATAATTTAATTATTCCCACTTTAAACTGTAAATAATTCAATTATTCCCAGTTCAAACTGTAAATTTTTTTATTCCCAGTTCAAACTGTAAATAATTCAATTACTCCCAGTTGAATCTGTAAATAATTTAATTATTCCCACTTTAAACTGTAAATAATTCAATTATTCCCAGTTCAAACTGTAAATTTTTTTATTCCCAGTTCAAACTGTAAATAATTCAATTGCTCCCAGTTGAATCTGTAAATAATTTAATTATTCCCACTTTAAACTGTAAATAATTCAATTATTCCCAGTTCAAACTGTAAATTTTTTAAATCCCACTTTAAACTGTAAACAAATATTATTCCCATTTTAAACAGTAAATAATTGAACTGGAACAGCTGGAACACTCAGTCATTTCCAGTTTAAAAAAAATGTAAATACCTAATATTCTGTTTTGTATGAATGCGCAGTGGCTTTCCTCGAGTAAATTGGATGCACAGTGGATTACCTTGGATAGTATGGACGCGTAGTAGGTTTCCTCGAAGAAAATACTTAAAGTAGAGGCTTTACTCCTATCGTGTAGTTTACGGCGCACAACGATTTTTTATATCTTTGTCATGCCATTTTCCGCGTATTAGTTCCACATCTAGTTGAAGTATATTAACGCAAAAAAAATTTGGAAATTTTCATTGTTTAAATAGGCTCAGAATGTCATGAAACGTCAATATTTTAAGTTTGAACAAAATAAATTTGTCTGTCGCGTCGGTCTGTCTGTTAGTCTTTTATCTTTTTGGTGCTCACGATTACTCTGGAACTGTTTAACATATTGACTTAAAATAAGGCATATAAGTATTTTAACGAGATCTGGAACTAAATTGTATTTTGATTTTATTCTGTTGCAGAGTTAAACGGTAAATTGGGGTAAATGGGGGTAAATAGGTAAATCAAGCAAGTAATAGTCCATTCAGATCAAATAAATCCACAGAAACTGCCTCGTCTCATTTGTTAGAATATGTCTACACAAACTTAGACAAGAGTCAGTATGTCGTGGCGTTACTATTCGACCTATCGAAGGCATTTGATACCGTTGACAAGAACATATTAAAACAAAAAATGTATCATATTGGTTTGAGGGGAAATATCCTGTCATGGATATTAAGTTATATAGAAGGCAGAACGTTTAAAGTAAGAATAAGTGGGGTGGAGTCAGAATCACATGATGTAACTATGGGGGTACCCCAAGGCTCTGTTCTTGGGCCTCTATTATTTTTGTTATATGTGAACGATCTTCCTAACTATCTCACCAAGGGTCATCTGACTATGTTTGCTGACGACCTTACGGTAACCGTATCAGCAGAAACGCCTGAGACTCTACAAGAATTAGTTAACCTTATATTGGAAGAAGTTAGTTCATGGTCCCAAAGAGATAAACTGATACTTAATAATAAAAAAACTGTGTTTATTAATTTCTATTTACAGAGACCTTTGCCACATAATATAAAATTTATTGAAGACATTAGCTTATCGAGCAGCACTAAACTGCTCGGCATCATTTAGATAGTAAATTGTCATGGAATCTACATATTGAACATGTCTGTAACCAGTTAAATAAAGCCTATTTTGCCATTCTGCAACTAAAAAGCACACTAAGTGAATCCGGACTTTTAAACGTTTACTATGCACTAGCTTATACACATATATCCTACAACATATTATGCTGGGGAAGTGCTAAAAATAGGGAGAGAGTCTTTATCTGTCAAAAGAGGATAATACGATTAATATTTAATATGGGTTATAATGAGAGTTGCAGAGTAACATACAAAAACAAAAAAATCCTCACGGCACCATGCATTTTTATGTTTAAATGCCTCTGTTACATAAAAAAAAATATGGGCCTCTTTGTCAAAAGAAATCAGTATCATCCATATAACACACGGCATGGTGATTTGTTGAGCATACCAAATCACTTGACGACAACATTTAAACACTCTCCACGTTACAACTGTATAGTATTGTTTAATAACCTACCACAGGAAATCAGAATGATTTCACAGTATAATAATTATAAAAACGCAGTAAAAGACATGCTTTTACAAGGTGGTTATTATAGTACAAATGAGTATTTTAATAAGTAAAATTAGGGACCGAAATTATCCTTGGATAAACTCATAATTGTTTGTGTATGATATAATTTGTGCTATGTTCTTTACTTACATGTTTTATGTTATCTTATACAATCTGACTAGTCATTACATAGTTTTTTGTTTTTGTTTAATTTTAATTTTATATTGTAGTATTATCTATTTAATTGTTTATTTTATAATATCCTACAAAACTGACTTGCCATATGTACATTTCTGTATCTCAGTGGTGAATAAAATTATTATTATTATTATTATTATTATTTTTTTTTTTTTAATTTTTCGGTTTCCCGCTGTCGGACAGGGCTTCCGTGGCCTCCGACACCACACGGTAGCCGCGCCGGCTAATTCATTACAGCCACTCTCCACGACCTGTGGAGTTAGTGACTGTAAACACCTGAATCATGTGCCCTAAGCAGACGAAGGGACCCCAAGATAACCGCCTTCTGCATCTGACCTGCCAACCATTCTGCCGAATTCTGACAGGCCGGTATGATCTTTAATTCTGAGAGCAGCGAAGGCTTCATCCCTCCGAGTACGCCGATTATTAGGACGACCATTTTGACCGAGTAGTCTGGGTACAGCACTTGGAGCTCATACCGGAGATCACGATATTTGGCCCGTTTTTCCCCCTCCTTCAAAGCGATGTTTGTCTCAGCAGGTGCTGAGAATTCGATGACAAACATCACTTTGTTCTGATGGTCGAGGAGTACTATGTCAGGCTTGTTGGCTTGAATTAGCCTGACGGTCGGGAACGAGTAGTTCCAATAAATTCGGCACCTCTCGTTCTCGACAACGGACTCAATATCTCCGGGGATGTAAGGCAGCACTGGTGTTTGATCTACCCCGTACGAGTGCCGTAGATGGTAGTATAGCACTCGTAAAGCCGCGTTATGGCGGTGGATGTAGGCCGAAATCGCGTATATCGGGCATGCTGAAAGCAAATGCATCAGCGATTCCGGCGCCTGACGGCAGGTCCTGCAGTTGATATCAGGGACCTCTACACCCATTACGCGGCTTCGGTAGACCAAGGTGTTTATTACACCATCCTGACAGGCCACAATGAATCCCTCGGTCTCCGACTTAAGCCCAGCTGACCTTAAAAAGGCGAATGTCAGCCTAGTCGATAAACCCAGTGTTTCTATGTTCTTATAGTACACACCGTGCATGGGTTTATCGACATGCTGCCTGAACAGATTCTCCTGTTCGGCAGCTTTTATTTGGGCTTTCAGACGATTTGGCTGAAGCTCGGTGACTGACTCTGGATCAGCACCGCGCCGGCCACCTCGTCTGACGTCGAATACGAGACCAAGTTCATCTGCGGCTCTTTTTGCTGCCTTGAACAATCCTGCGCCCACCCCTGCGATTTCGTGATCTCTCACTAATAGCAGGAGCGGATCCGAGCTCCTGAGGATGTTACATGCCATACTCAGTGCTACTCTGCCATGCATACACTCCAGACTCAAGAGTCCTCGGCCCCCCCGATGACGTGGGAGATAAACACGAGGAACGGACGATCTAGGATGAATACTCCTATGGATGTTCATCATCTTGCGGGTATCTCTGTCTAGTTGGCGCAGCTCATCTACCGTCCATTTTACTACCCCAAAGGAGTAGAGCAGAACAGGAACGGCAAGCATGTTAGTGGCAGACGCCTTATTCTTCCCCGAAAGTTCGGACGACCAAATCTTTCGGAGTAGGCGTCTGTACTTGCCGCGGAGAGACTTCTTGATTTGTTGCACATCCTGAATGTGGTGTTGTTGCACACCCAGGTATGTGTAGGTCTCTCCGGCATCCAGATGTCTTAGGATGCTTCCGTCTGCGAGCTGCGCGTCCTCAGAAAATTCCCCGCATCGCCCTCTCTTGAGGTGGACGACCGCGCACTTGTCCAACCCGAACTCCATACCAATGGCCCGCGTGTACTCCTCGACCACCCTCAGAGCGTTTAGAAGTTCTCGCTCTCCGGAGGCATACAGTTTTAGGTCATCCATGTAGAATAGATGAGTGACCTTATGCCTCCGGTTGCTGGGTGGGCCACAGAGGTACCCGCGGGTTTGGCGGAGTTCAACAGACAACGGCAGCAGTGAGATGCAGAAGAGGAGGGGACTCAGAGAATCTCCCTGGAAAACTCCTCTTCGGAATGCCACCTGCTCTGTCGTAACCCGCTGTGCACCTGATGTTATGGTGAAGCGGGTCTTCCAGAGTGGCAGCAGTTGTTCAATGCATCTCACTAGTGGCTCTGCTACCGCAAGACATTTGAGCAAATGTAACAAAAGTTCATGTGATGTTGTGTCAAATGCCTTACGATAGTCAATCCAGGCCATTGATAGATTCCGCTTGTATTGCACAGAATCCTGTGTAATACAGCGGTCTACCAGCAGGCTGTCCTTACAACCTGCCATGCCCTTCTTGGCGCCACGCTGTTCGTATATCTGCTGGAAGACCGGATCAACCTGCCGTAGTGTCCGAGCATACAAGATACGTGTAAATAGCTTGTAGCAGGAGTTCAGACAGGTGATTGGTCTATAATTCCTTGGATCAGACAAATCACCCTTTTTAGGGATGAGCACAGTACGTCCCTCGACAAGCCAGTCCGGAATCTGCTGCCCCTCGTTCAACCATTTGTTGAAAACTCGGGCCAGATGACGGTGGGTGGAAGGAAATTTTTTCCACCACCAATTATTTATGCCGTCTGGCCCCGGAGCAGCGAAGTTCTTGGTGCCAACAAGAGCTTGTTGGACTTCCTCCGAACTGATTGTCGGGCACACTTCTTCTGGCTCTTCAAAGGTTCTGTGGCACAGAGCCTCGAAGTGTGCTATTGCTGGAGTGTCGCTCCTGAATGGACGTGTCGTTTCGTAGATTCCTTTCCAGAAGCTTTCGACATCGGCTACAGTCGGCGGATTGTCGACAACTCGCTGTGGCTCCTGAAATAGGCGGGAAGGATTCGTACGGAACAATGTGTTTTGCTCCATACTTCGTACCCGCCTATTTAGCTTCTTCTTAATAGCCATAAGCGCTCGAATCCTATCTAAACAGTGCTGCTTAATAGTGAGCATCACTGTCAGATTTAGAGTGTGGTGCTGGCGTCTCAGTCCGGCTGCTGTTCGCCGAACTTTAGGCGTAAATGCCTTGCCAGTTGTTACGTATTCCACCACACTCTGGATTCGAGAAGCGTGTTGTCTAGCCAACTGTATTTTGCCTTTGATCTTTTGTACACGCCGCTTAGCCTTTTCGATACCGTTCGAGGCATTATTTGTCCTCTCGCGGGGCACGAGTTGGCTAGCAGCGTTGTACACGGCAGTGTTGATCTGCCAGATGTCGGCGTCTTCTGGTAGTTCCTCATCGATGACAGCGTCCATCCGTGCCAGGTCTTGTGGCTTTAGGGTAGCCCTGCTGTTAAGGCTAACCCTCGTCCTTAAGTCAACATCGGCGTATCTTATAGGATGTTCCCCGTCAGCTATTTGCCGCGGTGGAAGTGCGGCTGGCACTTCTTCCTGCTGCCGGGGTGCCCTTACGTAACCTGTCCTGCGCAGGAAGGATACTTGATCTCTGAGCTGTTGCTCAGAGAAGGCGCGATGCTCTGGATGCATGTCGCACCAGATTTCGTGCAATCGCGCCATGTACCCCCTGCGTACAGGTTCGCTGCTCTCATAGCAGGTCAGCAAGTCATCTCGAAGTTCCCTCGTCCACTTAAAGCGTCCTTGTCTATTGCGTGCGTCGTCAACATTGAGACCATCCGGTGTGACCCCTCCAACTTGTCTCTGACCCCCATCCGAATGGGGTCTATTGTGAGGGGCCCTTTCTCTGTCGATTGGAACCAGAGACCTGGATCTCAGGATGGTTATCCCTGAGATCTACGTCCGACATCAGTCAGGCAGAGTTTCCTCTGCCTGTCCAGGTACACCGCGTGGAGGCTGCCGGTCCGCTTTCACTATTTTTTCACCACCTTTAATAATGGGGTGGGGGTGGTAATAGGTGTGGCTAATGCCAAATTTTTTTTCAGACCTTAGCTCCTCTTATATTTACTAAATACCAATTTTATGGACTATTACTTGCTTGATTTACCTATTTACCCCCATTTACCCCAATTTACCGTTTAACTCTGCAACAGAATAAAATCAAAATACAATTTAGTTCCAGATCTCGTTAAAATATTTATATGCCTTATTTTAAGTCAATATGTTAAACAGTTCCAGAGTAATCGTGAGCACCAAAAAGATAAAAGACTAACAGACAGACCGACGCGACAGACAAATTTATTTTGTTCAAACTTAAAATATTGACGTTTCATGACATTCTGAGCCTATTTAAACAATGAAAATTTCCAAATTTTTTTTGCGTTAATATACTTCAACTAGATGTGGAACTAATACGCGGAAAATGGCATGACAAAGATATAAAAAATCGTTGTGCGCCGTAAACTACACGATAGGAGTAAAGCCTCTACTTTAAGTATTTTCTTCGAGGAAACCTACTACGCGTCCATACTATCCAAGGTAACCCACTGTGCATCCAATTTACTCGAGGAAAGCCACTGCGCATTCATACAAAACAGAATATTAGGTATTTACATTTTTTTTAAACTGGAAATGACTGAGTGTTCCAGCTGTTCCAGTTCAATTATTTACTGTTTAAAATGGGAATAATATTTGTTTACAGTTTAAAGTGGGATTTAAAAAATTTACAGTTTGAACTGGGAATAATTGAATTATTTACAGTTTAAAGTGGGAATAATTAAATTATTTACAGATTCAACTGGGAGCAATTGAATTATTTACAGTTTGAACTGGGAATAAAAAAATTTACAGTTTGAACTGGGAATAATTGAATTATTTACAGTTTAAAGTGGGAATAATTACATTATTTACAGATTCAACTGGGAGCAATTGAATTATTTACAGTTTGAACTGGAAATAAAAAAATTTACAGTTTGAACTGGGAATAATTGAATTATTTACAGTTTAAAGTGGGAATAATTAAATTATTTACAGATTCAACTGGGAGCAATTGAATTATTTACAGTTTGAACTGGGAATAATAAAATTTACAGTTTGAACTGGGAATAATTCAATTATTTACAGATTTAACAGGGAATAATCAAATTATTTACAAATTTATCTGGGAATAATTGGAAAAAAACATCCGTGACCCTTCTACGCCTTCGTAGAATTCTATATCTAATGATTTTTTTTATTCGTATAAATATATCAAAAAATAAATGATAGATGAAATCACCATAACAACGAAACAATATTATATTGTAAAATATTACAAACTATTCTAAAATTAATATTGATATTAGAAAAATGAAACGAACAAAGGTAAATTGAAAAAGAAGCTAAAAAATAATGTAATCAGTTCAATGTTTTTTTTTGTATGTTCAGATTTAGCATTTTGATCATTTATAATGTAATCTGGTTCTCTGATTTTCATATTTCTGGTATGTCTGGGATCAATGATTTCTGGCAATAAACAATTGTAATAAAATTGATTCAATTTCGGAACTATTTTTGTCTCAAAGGAACCATTTTAAAAGATAATAATTTTTTTGTTGTCCACACTCCGAAATGACAAATGTCTTTATTACAAATGTTTAATTGTCCTTGGACTTGGTAATAATAATCATGGTTCTGCTTTAAATTATAATGAGTATTAGACTTTCCCACAAACTTTATACGGCCGTTTTTAATTCCCTCCTCAACAGAAAGATTTTTTCAATCTGTATGCATGTTTAAAGGCTTTAAAAATGTCCACAATTTGATGTGCCCAACATGGTCATTGCTTTAAAAATAAAAAAGTTACAAGTCTGGGGAGTTTTAAGTGGCGCACCCTATATATGTATTAATATGGTTTAATTTTTGAGGTCTACAAATGACTGAGAAATTAATATTTTATTGACTACTTCTAATGCTACTAATAGCGGGCGCATCTTCTCATTCAGAAATTGAAAGACATGTATTATCCAGGCATACTACTTAGTAGTACAGAAAATATTAATAAAATTTTGTGTAAGTACGTAATAATTCACATGGGTGAGCTAACATACTGAAAGAACTGCAACTGAAAGAACAAAATTGTGGTGGTTAGCCCATGTAAATAATCCACTTGGGGGAGCAGTAGAAAATAAGAATCCACTTACAAAGTTGTATCTCAGCAAATTTTTCTCATACAGAAACAAAAAAATAATGAATTTCCATTTCCAAATATTACAACACATTAAATGAACGACCAAGCTTTTGTTTTTATCAAAAAATTAACGTTGGTCTATCATATTACATCTAACGAAATCATTATTTATTTTATTAATTCCTTCTTAGTACATTTTATTATATTTGAATAAAATATTGCTTTTAAAACACTATTTAATGTTTATTGTACAATTTCTTAATATTAACAACATATGATCAATACTACTGTAGAATATATGAAATATTGAACAATAATATTGATCTCCTAAATGCTTTTGATCACTACTGGTTTTGTACCTATTGATTAAGTTAAACTACTACATACACCTCGACCAGATCGTTGCAGTCGGCAGGCTTGCTACAGCCGAGCACGCAAGAATATGACTTTGGCCCGTTAAAAAAATACTCAATACTATGAACGGGACATGAAAAATTTTTATCCTAAAAACTTTTTTCAACTATTGGCTTCAATTTGTACGCAGCATGTATATACAAATTTTCATAAATAAATTTTTTTCTCGATTGCCTAAAATTACTCTACTGAAAATAACAAGTTTGTGTTTCCTATTATTTTACCAACTTAAAAAAAAAATAAATCGGGTTCACGTGAGACGTTGTTCGAACCGCTATTGTATCTACTTTAATCTAAAAAAAAAATAGCTTGCAAATATTTTCAGAGATATAGCGGTGGAGACGTTAAAAAACATATTTCATTAAAAATCTATTTTTTTGAGTTTTTCCGAAATAAAAAAGTTCTCGACCACCAAAAAATGTCGTAAAAAATGGTTTCGTGTACACGATTATCTTACTAAAGAATCCCACTAAGTCTGGTTTGGTTCTACGCCGGTTTTTTTTTTCTCGAAAACTAAGCGACTTTACTTCCAGATTTTACTCTGAAGCTCTGTAAAGTTATGCAAAAAAATATCCCACTTTTCAAAGAAATTTTAACCAACGGAATAAGCATCAAGTAACGTTTTTGACAATTCCCCCGAAAATTTAAAATAAAATATTATGAAAAAAATTCACTTCACAAAATGTTGTGTTACATCGATGACTAAAATGTTATTCACATAGATTACATATTTTCCGAGATCTAACGGATTAAAAGCTGGCGTGGCACATTTTTCAACTCGTTTTTCAATATAACTTAGCAGATCTTCAAAACTGTTCAACGTAAGTCAATCAAATTTCAGTGGTTGGTTTGCAATAGACAGGTAAAATTTTTTCACTATTATCAGGTCTTCCGTTTTTTGATACATTCACGGGTAAAATTGGCAATTATATAAAACTGATATTCCTTTTATAAAAAAAAAATTATAAATGATATTTCTTTATTATATATTTTAGCTTTCACTTCCCGTGAATTCTGGACGAAAATATAATAGACTTGAAAAACTCTACATTCTTTTATTAAGTAGTCTTCAATAACATATGAGCCATTTTTATTAATTTCACCAAATGACTGAATTCTAAAAATTTGCTTTTTCTGCATATGTCACAGCAAAAATGTTAATCATAAACCAGTTGAAAATAAAACTATCTATTTTTTAAATTATAACAATATTTATAATTATATATTCTAAAAAACAAACAGTATTGAACTAAACACTCCATGTGCACATAGAAATGTAATAAAATTAAAACTAACTGTTGTCCGATACGGATAGCGCAATTGCAATAATCGTGTTACAAGGCCTTTTTCTCACTTCCTAGTATTCTATAAAAAAATGATCCAAACAGAAAACTTCCTCATTTTATTAGCTACAGCTTACTCGCTTGCAATATGCAGTTATTTTCAAAAAAAAAAAGTTATCTCGATCAACACTTTTTTGCTGTAAATTACACAAAAATCGCAACTACTCCATTCATATTTATTTATTCTTCAGTCATATCATAACAAATATTATTTTTCCATACACCGTTAGAAAGCGAAAGGTTTGAACATTTTAAACTAAAATATCAAATTTTTACGACAACAGGAGAACGGATACAGAGGAGTGGGAATATGAAAAATGTGAAAATAGTATTTTTCGTAGAAAAGATGAAAAAGTACAATTTTCTCCATTTTCGCAATTCCAAATCATATCGCGACCTCAAAAATATATTTTGTTAGGTGTTTTTTGTATGTTCGAGAGTTATGTCTAGTATATCAAGTTAAAGAAACTCTATGGGAACAAGCGAGCGGCCGACCGCGAGGAGTGGTGTAACGTCAGAGCGTGGCTTTTCAGCAGTTGAAAGAAAATCTAATATTTTGCGCATTTATTAACTACAAGGTGTACTTTCGAAATTTGAATTAAAAAAAAATTCTAAATGAATCCAATTGTCATGACTCTGCGCCCTGGACGTCTGATATTCTCCGGGCATGAGCGTTGGAAATTCTATGTATCATCAAATTATTAATAGAGTTGTTTTATTTGTTGTTTGTGTAAAATATGATTAAAAAGTTTTGTGGCTCAGTCTGAGTCTCATAAGGAACAGTTCGGAAAACAGGTTTACCCGAGAAGTTAGGCATACAAACTTGATAACTCATCGGAAAACTATCGTACAGAGAAAGACAATAAAATCATTTTAAGAAGAACAATTTCAACATTCTCTTCCTGCACCAGAATTAACTCAGTCCCCTCTCCAGTTATTTTTTCCTCAATATGCTGACGCACAATGTTTACACCTAGCATAACTATTTTCAAAAGTAGCACACCCTTGGGCAATTAACAAGGCCGCCAGGTTAACGGCAGCCGTCCCAATGATATTTTTCTCCCAAATTTACTAACACGCAATGTTTACACTTAGCACAACCACTTTCTAAGCTGGCACACCTACAGGGGCGGTAATATAGAAGGATGTAATTTTACCCCTCCTCTTTCGTTACTTTTTCTTTTTGTCTCAAACTTGCTAACCCACGGTGCTTACACCTAAACACACTTTTAAAGTTATCACGCCTTTAGGTAATACTTATTATTAATACATGAGGGTTGATTTAGGGAGGGACCGACCAGTGCACAGTGAGCGAGATTCTGTTACTAGGCAAAATTCAAATTTTGTCGATTGATATTTAGTAATTTTCGGAGTAGCTGATACCGAATCTGATGTCAGAAAATATTTAAGAAACAAAATTGAACCGCCTTAAAATGTAATTTTTGAAATTTACGAATTTTTAAGCTTTTTGACGCTTACCTGGGAGTAAACGGCTCCCACCAAAATATCCGTGAAAGGTATTTTTGCATTGAACTGAACCCACAGAACTTATTTTTGCTCTGACGGACAAAAATATATTGGAAACCGTCCACTCGGAGCGTTCGCACATGTACTAGACGGTTTGCCTCTTTCGTGGCCCCACTTTCATCTACTGATGGACATAAATAAAAAATACCTTTTTTTTAGATACTAGTCTAGTACGTCTACGTGCAAATTGATGTAGAGGCAAGCCCATTGAAACAGTTTGTGTTCCATCGCTTTCAATCATGTTTAATCGATAATTTTTGGCAGATCTGCATAATAATCGTATGTAATATCACTAGTGCTTGAAATTTTATCGGTAAAATTTTTTCGAAAGCGTTGTTGCCTGGTAATATAAAGAGTGCAAATTGACAGTTTATTATCTGATTAAATCCCGACCGCTTTAGCGGGAGGGATTTAATCTTTGATAATAAACTGTCAATTTGCACGAGTTATATTAACCTTATGGCAACTTAGCTTGAGAAAAAATTTATAGATAAAATTTAGAAGCACGAGTGGTATTTGTGGAGAATATTTCACGAATAAATAATTCATTAAGTACATCTTCAATATTATATTCAGTAATCTATTGCCTTCAGACGTTTCCTTGTTACTTTTTAGAGATTACTCACCTTTATCTTCAATTTCATCATTTACGTCACATAGAAATGCATTTCCAAAGCGACTCATCTTATAAAAAACAAAGTAGGTTTAAATTATAACAATCAAGAAAAACAATATACGTTAAACCATAGGTACTGTAGCTTATAAGACTAGTCATCGCAATAAAGCACGCTTCGACCAATCACATTACGGGTGAAATCACATAAATTGCATATTACCAATCTATCGCTTTTACGTTCTAAGGCTGCCGGCTCAGATGGTATGGTACCGCCATCTAGTAACGCTAGCTTAACTTAACTGCTACCTGGCTTAAACAGTGAATTGAATTATTATATTAAAGTGTTTATTAATATATATTTACATATTTAATCCTCGTTTCTAATTTGAGAAGTTTAATAGTTAAGTTAAGGTTTACTTGTTTAAGTAGAGAGACTTTAAGTACATCGAATTATAATGTATATAGTGATACTGCAGAGTTTTGACTTTCCAAATAAGTGTTAGCTACTTTGTGATGACTGATGACTTACCATACGTAAGTACCTACATTATTTGTGTATTTATCATGAAATAACTGAGTTGTCTGCTTCGTAGGTATTCATATTTAATTTTAGTTGTTAAAATTATTTTCTAATTACGTTAGGTATTAAGCCATTGAAAGCTGTGTATACCTTGTTCCGAACCTATATAGCATTGGCTTTTTAGGTTATTAATACAATACTACAATGTACAATTTACGTTAACAATTCGTAATAAGCTAGAGAAGATATTTATAGATGACATTTAAAAGCACAATTTGTCCTATTTGCCGAAAACATTTCAGGACACAAAACGTCAAAAAATTTTCGTAATATTTGCCGCTGCAGCGACCTAAAAAATTAGAGCGATAAATTTTGCATGTTGGTACTGTCAAAAGCCGATCTAGCTTGAATTATCACTAATAATGACATTTGATTGGTGCAATGTTGTGAAAAAACGGGCTCTCATTGGCTATAGCGTTAATGAGTGAAATAATCGATACACTAAGATTCACTGGGATCAGGTCCGGTGAGTGGTAAGGCCGAAAATTCTATCAATATACTTTCCAGATTTATTTGACTCCTCGCAAAGATGAATAAAATCATACGGACTTCGGCTGAACTTTCTCGGAAATGAGAGGAAGTGTCGATATCTAAAAGGCAACATAGGTAAGTATCGATAAACTCACGATCAAATTCGAAAATTAGGCGCCGCATGAGAATATCAGACCTTTTCTTTATGTTACGAAAAAGACAGTTTCCTGCGAGACTAACAAATTGCAACGATCTTCGAAGACCTTTCCTAAATTCATAGTGTACAAGAAAATTTTTCAATTATCGATCAGTTATTTTACGCTCTTTGCTCTCGCTTCTAAGATATCAAACATCTCTTGGATTCAGACCCATATATCAGTTTGAAAAATAATAATAAAAAGATTTTGACTCTGTACTTAATCCCAGGTACACCACGTAAAAGTTCATTGTGCCGTTTTCGAGCAAAATATTAATCATAGCTATTCTCAGTCGGCCACGCTTGATTGCAACTTTTTCTCGTTTTTATTTATACAGGGAAACGACCGCCTATGATTATTTGGATATATTTACATTGCTATACTTTTCTGAAGTGCTCATATCATTCCTAATTGATATTTACTGTTCTATTCAAAGTCTTACAAATATGCCTTGTTAATATTTACTAGGTGAAATTTACGATGAAATCGGAAATAATAGTATATATTTTGTCTTTTTACTTAAATATTTACTTTGCATAAAATTATTTCCATAAATTAAATAGAAATAAAGAGGTAATTGAACCTTGAATATTTTTTATGGCATATCTTATGGATATTCGATTATAAATACAACAAACAACACAGAAATTATATGATATACAACGTGATCTACCATGACATGCGGAAAATTTAACAGTAGGTTGTCCCTACCGAAAGGAGTTAAAAAAATGAAAAATTTTAAAAAAATGACCACAAATATGACCTTATTTTTTTTATAGAAATGCGCCGTCAATGACTTTAACTAATCTGACGTAACGCGGTACAACCATATCACTTTATCAGACTTGGAAATGACACTATTGACAGTAAAGCTGGAGAGGATAGAAGTGACTTTTTGGTTTTAATCAAATCACACCACAAAAATAGCGATATAAATCGAAATAAATCGAAAAGACAATGATCCTATGCCAGTCAACTCTGCAATAGCAAGAGATATTTACAGTAACACGCCAGTGTCCTCATTGTTTGACCGAAAACAAAAAACGCGGCTCTTTGATCTGTGCTTTGCCGCACTTGGCCACTTCACTTTTTATGCCAATTAAGGAAATGTAAACAACTCCAATTCGTTCTTTCACAAGTAAGTTCGTCGACCTATTCCTGACCTACTCAACATCAGTAGTGTATCTTCGCAAATTTACTAATAATTTTAATATACTAAATTACCTCAGAACATTCTAAAATTTTGCAGGGGCTTTCCCACATTGAAGACTAGTACACCATTTTATTTTCCGCATATCATGGTAGATCTCGCTGTAAAATCATGTTATATTAAGTTGCATAAAATATAAATGAATTGCTATTTATAACACTAGGGTAAATTAAATGAGTTTTAATTCTCATAAATTAATTTAACATTATGCCTAATACATACGACAGGTTTCGAGCTGAATCTGACCTTACCTTCAGATAAATTATAGAAAAAACAGGATAAATAACACATACCAATGAATCGATGGTAAAACCAAAAGTGTTGATTTACCCAATAGACAATGTCAATGATTTCAACGAAAAATTACTTGAACTTTAGTTTCTTATTCAGCCAAAACACACAAAAGAAATGATTGGATATAAAAAATTTACAAATAAGAAAATTATTTTCCTTGTTTTTTATTTTCTATTTGAAAAATATAAATTTTTCTTAAGTAATTATTTCTAACAATTAATATAGTTTTATATTCATTCGCCATTTCTTAGAATGCAACATCTGACTGAATACATTATCCAATCAAATTATAGTTTAAAAACTAAAAAACACTTGTTGGTACCATATTATTATATTGTCACCAGAACTACACGTGTATGCACAATTTCAGCTCGATTGGACGTCGTTAAGTGGTTCAAAATTGACTTGCAAGATTTGATCCAAACATACTAACTAACATACAAACGGGTGAAGTTAAATAAAAGCTTGTAAAAATGACTTTTATCATCGAAATTGAGTGCAAGTGAATTTTACCTCGTAAAAGTTAAAATTTCACATTTCACCCATAAGCTCAGTAATGAAGGTAAATCTGGTTGCAGTTCAACAAACGGGGGAGGTATTTGGTTGCCAACACACTCATGCACTGCTTTGGCGAAAAGTCAGGGGATCTCGATTGGTAATTATATATGTAGATAATTTCATAATTAAAATATACATAATGCATAGGTTGATATTAATCATCATATCTATTTCAAATCAAAGTCAACTAACGTAGCTTGGCCTCTGAAATTTGAATGCGCAGTAGTCAAGTCTCCTCCCACCAACAGGAGCTCATTTATGAAAGTGTATATTCGCATCAGTACAGTCTCGAGAAGTGGTATTATTTCACCTCTGTGTTTAGTGTATTTTTTGAAACATGCCGTTTACGAGCAAACTGAAACATAAAGTGTTGTCTATACTAGACAAAGTCGAGATATTATAAACAATGCATTAAAGTTTCTGAAGGAAGAAGCGGAGGCTGGAGAGGCTGGAGTTCCTATAATGGACATCTCAAAGATGTAGGTACTGTGTGTGTTACAGTAATTATTTTAGTTTAGACTGTAGAATTACATTGTATTTTTATAATCATTGGGTAGTTTACATTGAGTGTTCAATACGCTGCGCGCTGTGCTAAAAATTTTTATGTTTATTGCACCATAATATTAATTGTAAAATTAATTCCCAAACTTAAATTTTCTAATTAAATAAGTTATAAATAGCCACATGACCTGTAAATTCATTCATTTGAATAGATTGTTTCAAAATAGCACGTTAATGTGCCGAAACTGCAGTAACCTTTTAAGCTACAATAAATCGGACAAATTTTTAATAATGAGCGTAGAAATCCGTGTCATAACACGCTGAACTCAAATATCAAATAATAAGAAAAAAATATTTGTCTGTGTGTATATATGTGTATTATCATATCTGGCAAACACGATAACTTCTGTTAGAGTAGAATTTCCCTTTTGGAACATGTTTAAAATAGCATGGTAGAATAATCACTAGTAAAATTTGACTATTCCTTCATATAAGATGTTAGCCAGAGGCGTGTCAACTATCAGGATTTGTATAAACTCTGTATTATTTTAATTTTACGGCAATAGTTTGCTAAGGTTATCAATTAAGTACACAAAAATACGAAGATATGCGCGATATCGAAACGATACACAGTATCTATCCTCTCTCAGATTCGAACGAACCTTGCATATATTAGGTGGTATCTTGATTCAAAATGTTGCTAATTCATTTTTAAGGTGTGACTGAAACTTGTAATCGAGCGCTGCCGACTGCGGATACCTATTTGAACAATTAAAATAAAAAAGATATTGGCACCAGGTAGTTGTGATTTGTGCGGTATTCATGCAGGATGTTAATCAATTAGGTATTAACAGTCGGCCACATCCGATTGCAACTTCTACTCGTTTAATTTGTTCAAACTCAATACTGACATGAGCAGCTTCTTTCCCTGTTTTTATTATCTTTGAATTCTCGTGTGTATTAAGTATAATATTAAAATAATTTATGAGAATAAAATAAGACTTAAATTTATCTTTCTCACATGGGCAGGATCGTTTAGAATTTAATTACCAGGCTTAGTCGCAAAATTGTATAACGCAAAAGGTTTTCAGTAAGTGAGTCTGAGAAAACTTTATCAGTATTAATATATTTGTTTTTTATGTTTTCTTGTGCGTTCGTTTTCTTTTGAAGCAAAGAGATTTCTTTACTCCCCTAAAAGGATTTATTTTCATTCACCATAACTAAAGGAAAAGTTTATTTTTTATATCTCTTATCTAAGGTATTATTTAATCAATAAGATAAAAACTCAATTTAAATATTTTCCACATCGTGGCAATGTGCAAAAGAGATCTAACAAATTAGTAGTTCGGGTAATATAAAATGTATTAAAACAGAGTATTCGGTAATTTATTGTCTGCTTAGGACCTGCTCATAACCTTTATTGGTCTTAATCTCACTCGCGGTTGATGCATACTACATTCTGAATCATTATACCTTACAGGCCTTAAGGATAGGATTTTGCAGAGTGAGAGGAACATATTCCTTTATTTTCGGTTTATTATAAATAATTAAAAAATCAAACATAGTATAATTTTTAAAACTGTTTTAAATAATTGATATTATTCTAACGAATACAACTATATATATTTTTTATTGTAAATTTCTGTTGTACTTGAATACCGTAGTTTGTCAATGAAAATAGTTCCTAATTTCATTATTAGAGTATGGCATTTAACTATATACAAAATTTATGACAAAAACTGTATAAGGTGTTATTCCTTAGAGCAATGGGAAGTATCTGAAACTATTTTAAACATTATAACATTTATGATTTTTTAAATATTTATGATAAACCAAAAATAAACGCATATTTCCATCCCACTCTGCGAAATCCTATCCTTAATGTTTGCCTTTCTGCTGTTCCAGATAAATGTTGGTATCCTACAGATGGTTACATATGCAAATATACTGGTCAATTAATACGGACCAAGCGGATTTTTAGGTTGAATTTAAACACACATTTTTTGAAAAAGGTCAATATGCGGTTTTCAGGAATTAAGAGATAATTTAATTTTGAACATGCGAGTTTTGAGCGATTTTTTTAGTTTGGAGCATGTTACTGTATGTGTACTGGTGAAGGAAAATTATGTTCTTTTAACCACATTTTATAACTACCGAGATTTCACAAAAACTTTTTATATATATTTGATTCTAAGAGCCGTTCGTTGTAGTTTACTTTTATACTCTATGATTTCTCCTTTAAAATAATAATAATAATGATAATAATTAGAGCGATACATTATGAATTTATTTCTGGCGTAAAAGTTCTTCCCAGTGAAGCTGGTCATGGGACCAAAGAGGCATCAACATTTTTAACACTTTGCGGTATGATAATTTTCTGCATGCAATTTTGATTGGCAAAAGATATTGATATGCCTTCATCACACGAGTTAAATGGTCAATTCTCTATTAGTAAATGCATTTTTTAAAGATCTCAACATATCAAAAATACCCTAAAGAGATTCGTTAATTCGTTAACGCGTATCGATTTTGGGTATGCCACTGGTCACCATGGATAAAAGTACAAAAAAATTTACTTATTACTGTTATTTTAAAGGAGCCGTCATAAGGTATTATAAAACCAATAACAATCGGCTCTTACAAAACACAATAAGGCTTAACGGCAAAAAATAAGAAAATTAGGTTTTCATAAAAAAATCGGTAGATTTCAAAAATTTGAGAAATTGGTTCTTCCCCATAAACCAGTGACTAAAAAATACGCATCAAAGAAATATAAAAAAGTTTTTGTGAAATTTCGGTAGTTATAAAGCTAGGTAAGAAGAACACGAATTTCCTTCACACCTTCTAGACACTAACGTGGTTCAAACTAAAAAAATCGGTCGGGTGTTCACAAATAAATAATTATCTCTCAAATCCTAAAAACCTCATATTGATATGTATCTTTCTTCTCAAAAAATTTTACTTTATATTTAACCCAAAAATTAGCTTGATCCGTTTCAATTGACCATGACTTTGGTTCCTGTAAACAAGTAATCGGAAATGTTCTTAAACGAGCTACAGATCCTCTGAAGATAAAAGCTATTTCACTTTTTTTTTTCGATTTCATATTATTAATAGTAATTTTTTTAACGCCATTAGTGGAGTAAACGTAGTCAAAAAAGAGAGGCATTGTTTCGGAATAATTTGTAACTGCATAAAAATTCATACAAATTTTATAATGTGTTCTAAATAAGTTTAAGTTCAAAGTCTACCGGTTAGTATTGTACGCTAAATCTGTATTTGTTTATTAATAACAAAATACTGCAAAATTAGTTGTTAAATGAAATATTTCGAAAATTAATCGAGGAGAAATCATGAAAATCAGTTATTAGGGTTTTTGGCATGCTGATTAAGAATTTGATGTCAGATTTGCAAAATTCAAAATGGCGAATACAAAATGGCCGACCGAAACGTATTAAGAGTGCTACGCCATAAAAATGAACATTGATGGGTTTTTACAGGTTTTCGGGTATGCTGATGACGAATCTGATGTCAAATTCGAAAAATTGTGTAGATAAATGTAAAATGTTTAATATAAATAAATACCATGTACTATAAAAATACATTTATTATAAACTACAATGAAAGGAACTATTTTAACTATAATATATGATACATATGGTTTTTCAATCAAGAATGTAATAAAAAAATACTTTATTTATGAACATACAGTGATTGTCCGATAATTGATTTTTAAATACAAACACGTTGAACGAAAAGGGCAGATAAAACTTTTTAGCATTCTGAATCTTCTGATTGTATTTGCTCCAGTTCGTCGCTTTCTTCGTGTAAGTCGTCGATGTCTTGGCAAGGAGAACAATTTGTACAACTATTGCCACTACATGCGAAGCATGCCATAGTGCAAAAAGACCAGATTTTCTACATCCACATGCTGATCCGCAACCTTTCTTGCAGCTACAGAATGTCATGTTAAGTATGTCGTCTGATGCAGGTCGTTGACTCATTGGTATAGGTATTAAATTACCATTGACTTTCTTCCAACTCCAGCTCTCTGCATGTAAATGCTTACCCATCCACGTTTGCATCTGTAAATACACTCTTTTACAGTGCTGCTCCAAGGCATCTTCTGTGGATGGTAATGAAGACAGCTTCATATTGTTTATTTTTCCGGAAGTACCTTTCACGAAGCAGTGATACCGAAATGAGTTTAAGTCAGCTACATTTTTGCTTGCACCATACAAAGCCAATACGCACGTAATGCCAGACTGGAAAAGAATTTCTGGACTTTGATGATCCTCAGCGAAACTTTCGGTGGCTTTTATTAAATCTACTTGATTTTCAAAATTCGCGGTAAAGTACAGCCAAGCAAACATAGCGAAAGAGCCACTTTCACGAATCTAGTTAAGAGCTACGATGGTCAACTTGCTAGTAGTAGTCAGGAATATGTTATCGCCCTCTATGTACACATTGATGATTAAAAAAAAAATAATTTCGGTTCGAATTTGGTAGTTGTTATTATATCTTGTCGTATTCTTCTCGAATTTTTCAATAATTTACGAAATTTTTTTAAAAATATTAATTTCACACTATTGTTTATCAACTTACACGCAACATAGTAGTCACCATTTATGCATGTGTAATATTGAGTAGAATTATTAGTTGTGGTAAACTTAATTTTTTATTTAAAACCTTTGCAATTCTCCAAAAATCGTGTTTTTACCGATTTTTCGCCTTTTTTACTGTTTAATTGTTATTATGTTCAAAAAAAAATAAAACCAAGAAATATTTTTCAAGATTAGTTAGCTAACATCTCTATGTATTCAAATAAAAATAAAAAATTTTTTTTCAAGTTATTACACTTTTAATAATGTTAAATTTTCGAATTTTTTTTCTTCTAAATATCCGTTTCAGACTTATTCGTAAAAAATTAATATAAAAACGGGTATGTATCATAAAATAAATCATTGGAGCTTTTAGTACACATCTTTACCTTCAAATTGATCACTTATAAAGTGCCGATATCACGATATTAAGCTTTGATATTGACAATTGAAATTTGGTGTCAACAACGGAAAACGTCTTTTTTCGGAAAAGTACTAAGTTTAAAGGTCTGAATTTCCTAAAATTAATTTTTTAAATTTTTTTGGCTGAATACATATTTTAGATCTTTTAAATGTGTTATCCAAGTATTTTTTTTTTAATAAATTATTCATTTTACAATAATTTTTACTAAATAATCGTTAATTCATGCAATGGTTCGCTTTCAAGCTACATATGTGATAATTAAAGTACTTAAAAAATTATTTAAAAACATGTAATACTTCGAAGAAATGATATTTTTTCATCTCAAATTGGTTTCATATCATTTGATTTTTGCAATCAAAAGTTACAGCCACTTACGTACAGCGCGTGCGCTTTCGCAAGCCTATTCTAGCATCAGCGGGCGATCGGCGCAGCGTCACTTGGGACTTTAGTTAACAAATTTCTACTCGCTCCAATTTAATGCGCAAAATACATGTCATATATGTTTCTTTCGTAAAATTTCCCGGTGTTTCGAATGGCGCTATCAGTTTTTTCGTACAGATAAAATTTAAAAAGTTATTCGCAAAGAACCGTATTTTTGCACTTAAATTGTTAAATAAAAATAGGACATTTCACTACGTTATTCTAGCATACTGGATGAATATTGTTCACCAAATTCTACCTGGTTACAAGTTTTTCCGAAGTGAAAATCTTCGTTTACTCCACTACATATCCTAAAATGACATTTATTTGATAGTTTCAATGAATCAAAACAAAGAAAAAAGAGTTAAATAATAGTTATTAATTATATAAGGGGATTAACGAGCCTTTAATCTATGAGAAAAAATGTGCACTCGAGGCGCAGTCGAGAGTCACATTTTTTCGAGTAGATTGAAAGGCTATTAATCCCCGAATGTAATTTCAACGTTTTATTTACGACCACGGCCAAATCAGGAGCGTGAAAGCCGTATGACAGCAGTTGAAAAAATCTGATTTTGAGAAGATTTGAAAAGTTTATTTTGACTAAGAATCTTTTGATTTTGAGCAAAAAAATAGAAGGTGGACCTTCCAGTTCTTATTCGGAAAAACCCTATCGAGTTAATTTGAATAATATCTGTCAAGATGACAAGAAAATCGTTCTTGATATAAATGTTAATGCGTGGTATTATGAATTCTAATCCACTAGTGTATTAAAGGGCCTTTAATTCACGGAAAATAGACGTATTATACCTTCCTAATATAAAAATTTTTCGCAAACTGCTTTTTCAAAATTTTTTAGAGGTCGTTAGAGAAGTGCTTCTCGAGATGTTATTTCCCATATTTCGTATGGGTCGCATGCGCCACAGACGAGAAAAAAATTATTGAAATTTCTAGACCCGCGCTTGAGCGCGGTTAGTACTTGGATGGGGTCCCATCTTGGGAAATACAGCGTTCTCGTCCCACCATCTAGAGGCTTGTATATCAGTGTATACTCGAAAGATACGTAATTTCAGACGAGGATTACGTAGTGGATATACCATCCTTCGGAGGGGATGTAAAGCAGGCGGTCCCTTGTCTAGTAAATGTTAGGCAAGTAAAAGATCCCTACTCTTCCTAAGGGAAGAGGTTCGGCAAAATTTCCAGGTTGGGGGTAGCTCGTCTCCTGGCGTCGGTGATAGGCCCTGGTAGCGGAAATAGGCCGACGTTAAATAGTTAAAAAAAATAAAGAAAAGAGAGTGAAATAATAGTAGTATATTGTGTATTTAGTGTGAAAGCAATACATTGCATTGCAATACATGCTTGTATCGTCATCCGGGAATGTGCTTTCACACCGAAGTACACATATCTACTATTTTTTCTGAAATCACAAACAATATTATTATACATTAAGGAATTTGTATTAATGCATAACATTTTTTCATTACAATCTAACTGCTTACTAATAAATTCAATTTTAATGTGAGTTGGTTTGTCTGCGTGTATTTATTTACTGTCTAAAATATACATAAAAAACCGTACGGGAATGTTGATCGTTGCTTGGCTCTGAAATCGCGCCGAAAATGTAGACATTGCTGATCGATTTCAGAAAAATAGTATATTGTGTATTTAGGTATGAAAGCAATACATTTCCGGACGACGATGCAAATTGTTGGCCGAGGCGCTAGCCGAGGCCAACTAGCATCGAAGTCCGGGAATGTGCTTTCACACCGAAGTACACATACTATTTTTTCTGAAATCATAATCAATATTATTATAAATTAAGTAATTTGTATTAATGCATAACATTTCTTCATTACAATCTAACTGCTTACTAATAAATGCAATTTTAATGTGAGTTGGTTTGTCTGCGTGTATTTATTTACTGTCTAAAATATACATAAAAACCGTACGGGAATGTTACTTTCCCGGCCTAGGCCGGGAAAGTAACATTCCCGTACGGTTTTGTTGATCGTTACGTGGCAACGGATCTTTTCCGGTCTTTTTTCTGATAGTTTCTTAGCAACGAACTAAAATACAGGAATTGTGCATTTTTCGATCTGAAATCGCGCCGAAAATGTAGACATTGCCGATCGATTTCAGAAAAAGTAACTTCCCGGACTGTTTTCTGACGGTTGCTTGGCAACGGATTAAAATACTAGAATAGTGTATTTTAGGATCTGAAATTACACCGAAAAAGTAGACATTCTTGATCAATTTCAGAAAAAGAAGCTTTATGCATGTGTTTCATGCAATATTTTTTCTACGATTGCTTAATTTCCATATTTATATAAATAAATTTCAAAATTAACTTAAACGTCAAAACAAATTTATAATTTGACTTTTCTAAAGCGAAGATTGTGAGACAAAACTTCAATTGTTTTCAATGCACTCATGGACCCGGCTATATAAAAAAGTGAAACAATGTTGCTTTTGTTAACGCTTTTTACTTTTTTCCAATATTACCGTAAACATATGTTTTACACACTAAAAAAGATAGCACAGTTTAGCAGTTTTTTAACACTCGTATAGTTTCACCTGTGAGGAAGTAGGGTAAAGGGAAATACGGATGATGGGCGTGGCCTTTCAGACCATCTCGACATTGGTAGACTTTAAAACGAATAAGCCAAGGAGCTACATACATACACTGCTCGCCATTATATGAGATGGCACCTTATATTTATATTTTCTTTATAATTCATGGTTGCTTTGTTTTAACAAATCTATTTATAAATATTTGTTTATTGCGAACGATATATTTAAATAGTATATAACTGAATTAGAATTGTGTAATCAATTGTGAACGGGCATACTGAAGCACTTAATAAAACGAAAAACTAGCTTTAAATAGAAATTGTAAAATACAAAATAAAACAAACTTATTTTTTGATGCAGTAAAAAGTAGAAAATACATGTAGGTATTGAAGTAAATAGTTTTTTATTTACTTATGGCTGCAGTAAAAAGTATTTTTTATGGGAATTCGCAAACAGCAGAAAAAACTAAATTCCCTTCCCTTAAGAAGAGTAGGGATCTTTTACTTGCCTAACATTTAATAGACAAGGGACCGCCTGCTTTACATCCCCTCCGAAGGATGGTCAACAATCTATCTAAGAAAATATTAATTTTAATTTTCAATTCCTTGCATCCTTTAGACTAGTTTTTAATACAACAGGACTTACAGCCAGGATAGCGACAGTTTTCGTGAAATCATTTGTATAAAGCTAGATTTTTTCCCATGATAGCTTATACAGATCAGTGATGAAGGTGCAATTCTACCAATCTATGGCGTGGGAGCCAAGATTAAAAAGTTGCCAACTGTAGAAGCTCAAAATTTGCGATTTTTTACCGTACATGGTCGACATTTCAGTAGTTATCTCCGAAACGAAAAAAAAAAAAATCAAAATTCCGATGGAAGCAAAAAATTCGTAGTGGAAAATACTCGTTTGACCTTATTTTTTATTTCGAGCTAACTCCCACCGTTTCGGAGATATCTGCGAAAAATAGCAAAAAGCAGCTTGCATTTCGGAGCCGAAAAAAATGCAAAAACACGCAATTTTGATACGTTCATATTTTTCGAAAAACACCATTGGGACGGTCGTACGATGTCGGGACGTAAAGAGGAAGTCTTCTAGATAATCCTAATCGTAAATTGCACGGCGAAATTCGAAAATTCGGCTCGGCACGGACCAAGGGCGGATCTGGACCTTGAGCTTGGGGGGGGTTAACACAGCCGCGTGCTGAAAATAACAAAAATATTTTTCCTCGAAAATTAAATTTGGTGAGCGGGGAGAAAATCACAAAAAAAATTTATAAACACAACTAAATAGAATATATATTCAAAAATATATAATAAAATATTAAAAATTATAAAATTTTAAAACGAAAGTTGGTGGTTTACTGAATCTTTGAGGGGTAATTACCACGTTACCCCCCCCCCATAAATCCGCACTTGGCACGGACGAATAAAAAAAAGTGACATTTTGTGACATTTCAGGAAATCTATATCTCTTCCCTAGTAGCACAACATATTGGGTCGATATAGGTACAATATGTTACCTATATTGCATACTGGGCCAATATATGTTATATTTAGCCAATATTGTACCAATATGCTTATCAGATGTATTTTAAATATATTAATCCAATATACAAACATTGGCAAACCAGATTCGAATCAACAATAGTTAACCAACATTGGCGCAATGGATAGAAACTAATATTAATTTCCAAATGTTGGGCAAACATGCTTTATTATTTTTGTTTACTTATTTATTGACAAATTAGCATCGATATAATGAGTCTTCAACCTTAAAATATAGATGTTGCTATGACTGCTTCGTTTAGAGGCAAGCAAACTTGACTTTCACCCAGGAGTCCCGGGTTCGATACCAGGCCGAGGCACTGGGATTTTTTCTGAAGAAGAAATTAATCCTAGAATACTCGAATATTGAGTGTGCATCCTTTGTCTCCAAACGTGTAGCTCTTTCCGCACAAGGCTCTTCCGGAGCCTTCAGGGATAAAGGGAGTCGTATTACCTGTGGTATGTTGTTATTTAAATACCCACTCAAATGTTTTAATCAGCTTGGTTGAGTAGCCTATATAACTTATACAAAATGCTATTCGCCTTTTTAGTTGCTATAAAAACAATTAATGTATATTTTAATACATTTCTAATTTAAAATTTACCGCCCATAGCAAATTCAGAGACAATGACACATTCGAGTTTCGGCCAAGTTGCCGTATGCCGGCCGGTTGTTGGTGCTTCATAAATTCATCAATTTCCTTAATGAAATACAGTGTGCAGCTTGTGACAACTAGAATAATTTAATAGGTAAGTGTACATGTTCCTATTCCAACAATAATTAATAATAAACGTAGTTTAGTTTTTAGTAATTTTACACATTCCTACTTGGCGTATTTGTCTCCTTTCTGCCATGTTTAATGTAGAAATTGTGGCACAGTGGGTGTATAATATCCAGGATATTTTTATAAATCATTCATATTTTCGCACTATGATATTTACTACTAATTACATGTATCTTACATTCGTCTAAATACATATGCGTAATTATTTTATAAATGCAGATTGTATATTGGGCCAAAATTTTCCCAAGGTTAGCAAATCTGATTCAATATTAACATTATTTATATGGCGCAATATGTAGAAAGTAATATTAGACACTAAGGCAGTATGATATGTTTAACTTATTCCTAGAGTTTTTTAATATTTCAGCATTTTTTCTCAAAAAGATCAAGGGTCCTCGGTGCAATGTAAACAGCATCAAGCGTGAGAATGAAAAGATCAATTCGCAACATTTTTAAAATATGACTTTCACCACAGGCGAAGAAATGTGTAAATCAGCAGTTAGCAGAAACATAGGAAAATACAAGGAAAATGGTATGCGTATTTATTGTTACATAAATATTATTAAAATACAGGGAACACTCTAGATTTAAATTCAATATTTAAGGGGAGAGGACAATCACACAAAAGCTATGAATACCCAACTAATGAAAAAGGAACTACCTAGCTATGTTCTATTTAGGATTCAGGAGAAGTAAACAAAAGAAGAAATCATTGTGAAAGCTCAAATTCTTTGACGTAGTGTCTAGTAAGTAAAATATTAAACTAGTGGGTTTGCTGTAGTCAACTGATTTTCACTATGGTAGAGGCCGATTCAAAGAAGTCACAGATGTACAAATAAATCGAACAATATTAGCATACTTATCTGGATCATCAAATAAAGATGGGGAAGTAAATCTCGCGAATCCACAAGAAATCATGGTACCTCAAGAAACGAAACAGATGAATGGGTATTCAATAATAATTACACTTATTTTTTTATTGTTTCGTTTAAGTTTCGAAGAAGTGTTTTGTTTTCCTTTATATTTTATGTAATTATCACAATTAAATTTCTATTTGTTTGCGTTTTTGTTCAATATCATATAAATATATTTTTTTAAATTTTCAGATTTTGGTAACGACATCCACTCCAATTCCAATTGATGTAGGCACCTCTGTGCTACACAATGTGTCCAAATTTCTGACATGGGAACTCGTGCAGTAGGAATTCCCATGTCAGAAATTCAGACACATTGTGTAGCTATATGGTGCCTATGTTGATATCCACCTATATGTTAGTATTAAATATAGCGCCTATATGTTAGTATCCAATATAGCGCCTATATGTTAGTATCCAATGTGACACCTATATTGTATCTAATATAGAACCAATGTTAGTATCCAATATGATGCCAATCTTGATATCTAATATTTTGCCAATATTTGATTGCAATATTGGGCATTTATTGTCAAAATCTGTCGCTCAGTATATTGGCCCAATATGTTGATGCCTATATTGGCCCAATCAACTTGTGCTACAGGGGTTTTTGCAACATATTATTGAATTTTTTACTCATTTTTGCAGGACTTATAGATTCTCAGAATTGCACCTTCATCATTGATACTGTCTAAGCTATTATGGGAAAGAAATCTAGTTTTGTAGATATTAACGCGAAAAATCTGTCGCTACCTCCCTGGCCATTACCTGGAAAAATTAAACCATTATTCTAAAATTTTAATATTCTTCTTGGCAGCTTAGCCTTTAAAATGCTTTTTTCGCCTTTGTTTTGAGTCTCATCAGAAAGACATAAAGCCATATTTCAAACATGAATCAATTTTTTTTATATATATAAATTTAAGTCGTCTTGTATTAAAAACTTTAAGATATATTTTTGTCTTTGTCTCTAGCATAACCAGATGTAGGTTGTCAGACAATTACAAAGATTCAAAATTGATATTTTAATTAGATTTTCATCATTAATTGAATAGATAGTTATTTTGTAAATGAATAAATTTTAGGTCTTCTTAATTTCTAGCATAACCAGAAGTTGGTTATCAAAAGATTGCAAAGAATTGAAAATTGAAATTTATATTTTCTTAGATAGATTGTATTTAGTTTGTTCATACATTGTTCTTTCTGCTGTTTGCGAAATCTTATTATTTACTAGAAAATAAATGATTAAAAATAAATATATTTACTATACTTCTTGGAACTAATGAATATTATAATAGTGCCAATTTTCTATATTTAACATCAAGAGTGTTTACAATTTTTTTTACTATTTACCGAAAAGATTATGAGAGCAAAGTAACATTTTGTAATTGATGTCCGGTGGTTTTATTTTTAATCTTGTAGGTAGGCCTAAAAATATTGTGCTAGCTGGAAAATTATTTTCTACTTCTTTTGTACATTTTTAATAAAAGCATAAGTATGTTTAAATTTTTTTACAGGGTGTTAATTAAGTATATAGACAGACTTTAAGGGATGCAGTTTTATAAAGCATATGATTTCAGAGAGGGGAAATGAAACTCTAATCGCGACGCTCTTTACCACATAGCTGCCACAGCAAGTAAACCCAGTACATACATTAACAATGTTTTCAATTCATTTTAAACTTCCGTAACTTCTATCCGAATCTGACGAGAAAAGGAGGAGTTTTGAAACCAACTATTTTTAATTTTTTTTTTACAATTCGGTTATACGCTTTCTCTTTTGTCTTTTCTCTTTTTTGTTATCAAATATAAATACAAACTTTGGGATTTAACAAACAAGCATCTAACTATCACAAATTATATTACTAAGGCTGACGTAGATTTGCAATAGTGTACTGATGCAAAACACCATCTCCTACATCAAACTGGATTTTAGAAAATGTAATTGTTACATCAGTATTGTAAGTACAAGCATCATGTTGCATAATATTACAGTAGTTCCACCATTTATTTAGGTAAGAAAAATACTGTTTTAGGATACTTCAGCGCCCACTTTTGTAATCTAATAATATTAGAGGCCAGATTTTTGCGAAAAGTGGCTAACATAAAATATGTAGTAAAAATTGTTCAGTGTTTTGTCCTTGTTGATCTTCGAAAATACTATAATCGAAGCCTCAGTTCAGTATCCGCCGCAGCTATTTACTGAGGCGATTAATAGCAACGCATCTAATATAAATTATATTTACCAAGCCCGCCATGTCATCTGTAGGTCCTTCATAGTCTACACTTTCCAGGTAACTCCATAAGAAAATCTAGTGGAGTCGAATCCGGTAACAGCGTTGGCCAATTAATTGATCTACTTGTCCTTATCGAAGAGTTCGAAACAGTTTTAGTTAAATCATTCGTAACAATTCTTGTTTTATGGCAATGAGCTCCGTCTTGCTGAAACCATATGTTCCATCCAATGTTCTGTGGAACATCATTGTAATTTCGACAGAAATCAATTCATTCAAAATCACCAATATGTAAGTGATGAACAAGTGAATGAGTGAGAGAAGGAAGTGGACCAACTTCTTTTTGAATTCTCCGTAGAGATCAGTGGCGGAACTAGCAAGACTGTGCCTCATCTCGCTTCCATGGCCCTATGATGTTGCGCCCCAGCTTTGGAAAATATTTTTCGCTTCCTACCCACAATAAAATTTTTGTTTCGGATTACCCCCCCCCCCCCCCCTTTTCTCATCAATTGTTAAACCTGGAAATATGTCCCGTATTAGCAAGATTCAAATATGGTCAGTTTATTTTGAACGGATCGAATTAACCCCCCTGCCTAATCTGAATCATTGCATTTTGAAGAAAGAAACTGCTACTTTACTTAGTCACATTAGCAGAAAGTTGAAACCCCATGTATACTAACTGTAAAATATTTCAATTCACGTATATTATTATACTCTTCGCAAAAACGAAGAGTATATTGTATTTGATCGGCACATTTCTAAATCAGTAAATATCGCTCGTAGAGAAAAATTTTTTATATCGTTATGTTAGTGAACGAATTCTGAACAACTTTCAAAATGTCCGTCTGTCCGTCTGTCCGTCTGTCCGTTCGTCTCGTTTCTTGTAAGCACGATAACTCAAGAAAGAAAAATCCGATTGCATTGAAATTTGGAGAGTAAGTTAGTGTTAGCTAGAGGAAGAACCCTATTTTTTAACAAAATAGATTGGTAAATAAAAAAGTTATTAGTAATTTAAAATTTAAAAAAATATTTTTTACATTTTTTTATGGTTTGTAATAAATAGAAATCTTGCGAAATGTTATTTCCTATCACTATTTTTTTTTATACATTTTACTAATGTGTGTTTCCCAATAATCACAATAAATTTACTAATAGTATGTATTACACTTATTAACAATTTTAATAATAAGAAATGGTGGTGTAGCGGCAAGAGTTTCGTCTAGGAGCTTCTAGCCCCCCACTCGAACTAGCTCTAAGCTGAGTCGGGCCCACCCCGCCCAGCCCCATACCCACCTCGACGTCACCTGTCCTGGTCGTGTTGGGCTCCGAGGAGGCACATACTGTACTATTAATACTGAAAAATACTATTGATTTATTGATTGATAGCAATCCAAGGGTCCCGGGTTCGATCCCCCCACATCGTGATTTTTTTTTTTATATATTTTTTTTTCACAACAAGTTGGTATCATAAAATTTAGAATGTCCATAAACTAACATTATTTACAAGGAAAATGCGAAGAGTATCCTATAGAATGTGTAACAATTATATAAAAAGCTCAGTAAATCGGCGAAGAGTATAATGCTTCCACTAGTTGCTTTATACGATACTGTAGCCACACATTTTCATTAGAGTTGATTACGTTTTGGGTTAAAATACATTGTGAACAAATTATGCAGTTCAAGTAGACGGTAATTTTTAACAATTAAGGATATTAGGAGGTCGACTAATTTAGTTTCACGCGCGGGTGTATTGGCCTGCCGTGAAAGGGAAAATGGCAACATAAATGCTACGTTAGAATGCCTGAATTGAGAAAAGCAGACGTAATCAACATGAAGGCTCCGTAGACGGGTGAAAGATAGTGCAGAACAGAATTCATTTGAAATTCTATAAATACCTGCTTAGTTTGCAGCAGAGTAAGAGAAAATGAGGGTCGAAATTGGTTTAATTCAGTAGTTTACTGATTGAATTTCTGTCATTACTTACTAAAATGACATGAAATTAAGATTAGTCGTAGCAGTACTACCCTGTCGCCATTTCAAGATATTAAACTCCGCCAGGACGGTAATATAAATAAGGCGATAAAAGAAATTATAAAAAATAAACATTTGTCCGTTTGTAGAAGACTGGCCGTTAATTGCTCAATATTAAAGTAGAAGTATTGTCCTTGTTTTGTCATCTGAACAGAGAGGTTATTTACTTATTCACTGCTTTAGCGACTATAATATAAGATGCGCATGACTCTCCTTTAAATGGGAAATATGCTGTAATGCCATTTTACATGTCAACAAACGCTCTAAATATACAAATTCTTTGAAAGAGGAAACGAAATATTGATACAACAAGTGCAGAAAGTGTTTTTTTTTTTTTCATGAACCGGAATTTTGACGCGTGAGCCGTAGACGAGTAAGGAAAAAAGTAGTTTTTTAACAGCCATACAAAAACATATAGGTATAGTTGAAGCAATCGCATTTATGAGCGACGTTGAGAGGCAAGGGGTGCAGAACGCAGAGCCAGATTTAACTATATTGTTCGCTCGTTTACTTTTTATAGTATTACACTTACAATATCTCCCAAAGCACTGTTATGAAATGGTAACAAAACTTAGTAAAATTATTTTCAAAAACACATTACCAAATAAAGAAATATAAAGTAATTATCAAATTATATCATCACCCCGACAGTATAAGCTCGACTGTGGTGTTAAACTGCGGTCCTGAATTAAACAACACATTCAAAGGTATACTCCCTCAAGCCACGTCAGATAGCCGACATCGAATGGTCGCTATCTTCTCTCTCACTTAATGTAAAAGTGGAGCAAAGACGGGAGATCTAGTTGCCGTCTGTTAGTTCCTCTCGCCCCTCATAACGGCCGACTATTAAAATTACTTCAACTATATATTAAAAATTGATGCAAATTAATCTAAGCAACGGAATAATAAATTGACAATCTTATAAGACAATCAAAGGATTAATGACAGAAAACAGTCCGATCTCATAACATTCTTTACATTTGTCGGAGGTAGTGTAAATTGACCACCAAATCAAAGTTCTCTTCATATAATTGAATAATCCGGACCAGATGTCTGGGTATGTCCATCTTCAGTGATACAACTCAGAGTTTGCCCTATTCAAAATTGTCAAAATCCTCACAGTAGTCTATGAAACAAAGACATATACACGTAATATCTTGCCTTCTTGGTAAGTTGTCATATATTGAGTATTTCTCTACCGTGTTCTTTAACAGACCCTGCCTGCCAAGACAGATGACGTTGAAATTTAGATTGAAGGGAAGATTTCACTGGCATGTAATATTAATGCCAGCAATCTGTAGTTATCAGAGACTTCCCCCATTCTCTTTTTATGTAGTACATAGCGTTGCTACCAGTCATCTTTTGGCTCATAATGATTACTTTTCAAAAGCTTTTCGCGGTTTTGGTGTCAGATCTTGATAATGTCAGGCCTTAGAGTAGTGGTAATGTAATTTATTGAGCACGTTGTGGATTTAAATTTACGTGCAATCAACTTTACTATTCGGAAAATATATTATTATTGTCATCAGTATGTAATTCCAATTCTTTACAGACGTCTTGCAGATCAGAATTCTTGTCTTTTCAAGTTAAAGTCTAAATTCTTCCCGTCAGTCTATTCTATTCCTTCGATTTCAAAATAGTGTTAACGTCATGATCCTTTAGGTTTTTTTCTAGTTAGTCTATCACTTAGAGTTTCACCTGTTACTTCGAATTTCCTCAGTCTGTGTTCCCGTTACCGCTCGTGTGATGTTCTCTTCTGAAGATTCTCGCAAGGCTCTTAGATCTTCTTTATGTAGTTGATTAACTTCACTATATTATATTCCTTGACGTCAGCTTCAACGAAAAGATACACATAAGCAACTGATGATCCGAATCACAGTCAGCGTTAGGTAAAGTTTAACATAGCTTTATTGATGATCTATATTGAGGTTCTGTCTTAATATAATCAATCTCATTTCGAATACTACCTCCAGATGACAGGCAAATACGTGAGAATGCCGTGAATGTTGTTGTAATGCAGTATCAACTAAAAACCAGAACTAGGATATTCTCAGTAGCACTGAATCCTGTCTAAGTAGAACCAGTTTAGCATTTCTCTCATTGAGTTTATTCTTCGATACTAATTTTACCAGCAACAGCTTGCAAACGATCATCTTCTAGTATTGAAATGACTTTGGTATTGAAGTCACCTATAACAATTTGGCTGTTTGATATAGTGTGGAGTAAGATTTCTAGATCTTCGTAGAATGTTTTCAACTCCTTATTTTCAGAAGAAGCTGTAGGTGTATACACTTATACCAAATTCCCTATTATTGGCTTGATATTGATCCTTAGGATGATTATCCGATTACTGACAGCTCCATATCTGGAATACTGGAATACTGTGATGTATTTTCCAAGTAAAAAGTTAATGCTTACTTTTGTATTTTTACTGGATATATTAGCCCTTAGTTCTATTTCAATCCTGAACCCTTTGGTGTACCACAAAAGGTTTGTGGAAGGATTATTTGTGCACAATATGTTCTGTTCTGTTCACAATATGTTCTGACAACAAGCATGGGGCTTGCCACACTTCAATTTCAACAAACTGAGAAGTTCTATTCTCGCCTCTTTTTGTATGGTGGTTGATGTAAGCTTGATGATTCAGAAGATGTGAAGAAATTTGATAATCTAGTTTCGGTGAGATAAATTATGATTTTTTTCGGAAATGGTGGCCCTTAATTGGGTGAGAATATTATGAGTGGAGCTCTCCTAATATGTAAATTTAAGTTAACGTGTGTCTGTATTTGCTATATCACATGAAATCAGTTTTACAACATTTAGGTCATGTTTAATTTCTGTTCGAATTTCTCTGAATGGGCCGTAAAATTGTAGTAAGATGAGTTTTCACTAAGATATTGTTTTCTTGAATGTTATTTATTGATTTGTGTGCCAAATTCACTTTTTACATCTTTTTTATTCTTGTATTTTATACAACACGTTTTTAAAAATTCGCTTTTAAAGTATATGTATAATATAAATATTGTCTTAATTTCAATAATCAAACAAATAAATAAATTTCATATCATGACACATATCTAATTTTAAATAATACTTATCTATTCGTATATGATTTTATTCTTCATTTATATCTCTTTTTGTCGTAAAATTTTATTTTTAAATTTAATATCTCTTTACTGTCATTTGACCCAAGCAATATTAATATTTTTTGCATGCGCGCTCCATTGAACTATAATACAAACAAAAACAATAACACATGTATAACAAAAATGTTTCTTTATATATTCCCAAGATTCTCTGGATTTTAATTACGACGGTTAATTTTTACTTTCGAGGTACTATTAAAGTGAAAAAGTTTTGTAAAGGAAAAAGAAATCAAATTTGAAATTTCTAACTCAGAAGTTTCATAGTCCTAGTATATCATTTTTACTATTAAAATGTTTTTATTCCATATGTGATTTCTTTATCTAGTTTTTAAGGTATATGCTTGGAAACTTGATTATTCCTATCTAATTGTAATGTTGTCATTATGGGAAGTAAATTATTATCATATTATTATAAACTTAGCAACGGCACACTTTCTTAGCGTTTGAGAATCGGCTCTGTTGGAGCCCGTTCCAGGTTATTAGGCTCTTTCGGCGACGTTAGTGATGTCTGCTCCAACAACTCAGAGTCCAGACCCGAACAAGAGATCACAGAGACTCCTACTCCAGGACTTTCCTTAAAATATGCTCTGTTCCCAATAGTGCGATCTTCTGCACTTCTTGTGCGCTCGGTTGACCAGGCAGTTATTGTAAACTCCGATCGTGGCTCTCCTTGACAGTTCAAATGGCTCCTGCAATTACTGGCACGACTGTGATCTTTGCGTTCCACATTCTGCTAACTTCTATTTGGAGGTCTTTTTACTTGCTCAACTTCTCTGTTTCCTTAAGCATCACATTGGTGTCATTCGGGATGGATACATCAATTAGCAAACAGGATTTTTCTTTTGTATTATGTACGACGATGTCTGGTCGATTCGCACGAATTTCTCTGTCAGTTATAATCGGTAAGTCCCACATAATTTTGATGCCATTGGTATTGACTTTCTCGAGGGTATATTCATAATATTTTTGAGGTACTAGTATATCGAAGTGCTTGCACATGACCCAGTGGAGATATCTGGCTACTCTTTTGTGTCTGCGAGTGTACTCTGATGGTGCCAGTGTAGTACATTCCGCCACCACGTGACTGACATGTTCTTCTGCTAGGCCGCACATCATACACTTGTCTGTTTCAAGATCATCCTCTGATGGTACCTGGTGTTTAGTGCTTGGTCCTGTGCTGCTATTATTAAACGTTCCGTTTCCCCCTTCAAGCCAGATCCGTTCAGCCACTGTATAGACGCTTTCTGATCTACTGCTGGTCGGTCGAAATCGCGGAAGAATTATCCATGCATCGGGTTTGCGGAGAGTACTTCTATTTTCCTCTTCTTGGTGCTGGTTTTAGTTTTCTTCTTGACTTCCTCGTAGGTGATTTCAGCTCCCAAATATTCTTCCTGAATTTTTCGCGCTTCTTTCTGGTTGGAATACAACTTCTTGTCCTTATCATGCTCTTTAACAAGCCGTGTGATTTGTCCTTCTCCTGTTGAATAAACGCGCCCAGTACCACGATGAGTGAATCATAGGCAAATTCTGGCTCTATTAATCCACGGTCGCCGTCCTTCCTCTTAACGAATAACCTGTACATATTTGCTTTTGGGTGACGAATTCCACAAATTGCTAGGATTATTCTCGTCTTCCTTTCCATTTTCGCGACGTCACATCGAAGCCTATCTATCGACAATTCCAAAACTAGGCAATTACGGGAACAGCAATAGTGTTTATTGCTGTGAATATGTTCTTAGTGTTTAGCTCTGTCTTAAGAGCGACGGTAGTATTCTCTTGCAACCCTGCTCTTCATCTTGTCGCTGTCGATTTTAGTACACTCCTCAACACCTAGGTACTTATATGTTCCCCCAGATTCATGCTTCGTATTGCAAACTTATCACTCCGCACGAAGTTCTGACTCTTCTCATTTTTACCTCGCTGAAGGAGCATAGTGGCACATTTGTCTAAGTCGAATTCTATCTTCTCTAAAGGATTTAACGATATCCAGCTCTTATTTTAGTTGAGCTTCATTCTTTCAAACAACTTCAAGTCGTCCATATACAAGAGATACTCTATTGTTGCCACTGATTTCAAAGCCAACTTTGTGTTTGTTTAGTTGGTTTGAGAGGAGGGGGCAGACAGAATGGTAAAAACGAAGGAAAGTCTCCCTGGAATATTAGAATTTAATTTACATGTTTCTGTTCTTACTTGACCTTTCGAGTGGTAGAGCCATATTTCCGTTTTCCATCTTTTCATTATGGTTTCCACGAAGTCTGTTATTAATGGGCACACACGGTAAGTTTTCAAGAATTCAACAATCCAAACGCCTTTTTGTAGTCTGCCCATGCCATGCAGAGTATGTGCCGCTTTTTTGTAATCGATGTGATGTGTGGTTACAGATATTACTGGCTAATGCGGCGGTGATGATTTTATATATCGTTGGTAGACAAGTTATTGGCCGGTAGTCTTACTGATCCTTAGCGTCCTTGCCTTGCCACTTTGTCATAAATTCCACGCCAAAAGTCCTCGATGTGTTGCTGTGAAGGTACTGGTCCTACTTCAATCTGTTGGCCGTTCATTTGGCGTTAGAATTTTTTGGTTTTCTCTTCAAAAAGCTTGTTGTGTTGATTGTGGTTACTTCTTTTGGTATACCTTCTTAGCCTCTGTGCTTTTGTTTGTAGTTTCATCTTTGCTCTACCAAGTTGTTCACTTTATTGGATCTGTATTTTTTGAGTACACTTTCGACCTTTTTGAGTACCTGGTGCGTACCTTCTTTATATGCCTCGAAAATCGCTGTTTCTTTCCTGTACGATTCTATCGTATAATATTCTTCTTCCAGTAAGGTTTTTCCTAACGCTCTTGTGAGTTTAACAGCTTCTCCTGCAATCACTGCTGTAGTGACATACACCATGCAGTTGATATATGTAATGGATAGACTCGAATACTTGTGGGTCATTCTGAAAAGGACTATATTGGCTTCCTTAATTTTATTTCTGGTGCTCCTGTTGGGCCTTATCTTCTTAAGTCTTTTACGTTCTCTAATGTCCATGACTTTAACTTCCTTTAACTTATTCCTGATTTGAGCTTCCAGATCTGCGTTTACCATTGCATGTTGGTTCCTTGGTTCCTTCGGGGGCGACATCCAACACTTCTTCGTTTTCTGATATTGGGGGTATCATTTTCCTGATATTCTTGCTCTTCCTAGCAGCTGTTCTGTAACCATCCTCCTTAATACGATTGAGTTCGTTGACAGCTTAACTTTTCCAGTTGTTCTATGTATCTTCTCTGGTTTGCTAACGTATTGAGGTTCTTGTTGGGAAAATATCACGGTCTTTCCAGACTGCGAAGGTCTCTTTTGCCGTCTTCCCGTTTAGCGATATTTCATAATAGTAGCACCATATTAATTGACTATACTGATCGATGGTCTATCTGTTCCTTAATGATCGTCCCTCTGTTTTTGGTTGAGAGGATTTCGGTATTTTCTCCATAGTAGTTCGACCGAGATTTCGCTTGTTAATAATCGAGGGAGAGCACCCTGTCACTTCCCTTTCGAGGGTTTTGACGGATGATGAACGGGACTACCTCGTCTGCTCCCCTGCCGGGCGCGACGCCGCGTCATCTACAGCGTTGCGGGCGATCTTGTTCACGCCATTAACTTTATTCCTTAGTGAACTTTTCATATTCTGGCTTGGAATCCGATGTTCCCTTTAGTCGCCTTATACGACAGTTAGGACTATACCCTGAATCTATACTTTTTACATCCGGAACCCAGACGAGTCTTATAATTATCATTATCATTATCATTATCATTATCATTATCATTATCATTATCATTATCATTATCATTATCATTATCATTATCATTATCATTATCATTATCATTATCATTATCATTATCATTATCATTATCATTATCATTATCATTATCATTATCATTATCATTATCATTATCATTATCATTATCATTATCATTATCATTATCATTATCATTATCATTATCATTATCATTATCATTATCATTATCATTATCATTATCATTATCATTATCATTATCATTATCATTATCATTATCATTATCATTATCATTATCATTATCATTATCATTATCATTATCATTATCATTATCATTATCATTATCATTTTCATTATTATTATCATTATCACTATCATTATCATTATCATTATCATTATCATTATCATTATCGTTATGCCTACGTTACTCTTTCGATATCGATATATGGCCTTCCGGTGCCCGAAAAATCGGAAAAGAACATTGGCAAGGCCTTTAAGCTTACCTCTTGCCTAACCTGATATTACATTGATTTATATACAAATATACCAAAAATTGTCCTTAAAATACGATAGAAGACATTGGAACGCAAACTGGCTCGATCTAACCTCAATGAACTTAACTACATCGAGCTACTTGCAAAAATTTTCTATAAAACACCATAAAACTAATGAAACACAAATTGGCCCAGTTTAGCTTCAGTCGATTTGCTTTCCTTGAACCATATGCGAAATCGCCATGATTTAAAAAATGTCGATAAAACATCATAGAAAGCAATGGAACACAAACTGATTTGATTTAACTACAATGATCTTAATTACAACGATCTGCAAGTAGGAGTATAAAAATTATCGATAAAACACCATATAAAGCAATAGAACACAAACTAACCTGATTTGTATCCAATCGACTATTTTTTCAACTGAAAATATATATCAGATTTTCTTCCTTGCCAACGTATGAATCAAATACTTGACAATATGTGGGTTTAACATCATAGGTATTTTTTATTTATTTCTTTATTTAACGTCAGTCTATTTCCACTACCGAGGCCTATCACCGACGCCAGGAGACGGACTACCCCCAACTGGGAAAATTTGTCAAACTTTTTCTCTTTAGAAGAGTAACTATTGTTATTATGGGCTTTATGTTACCACCGGAAAAAAATATCGAAAAAGAAGAGCATGGAAAGATAAACAGACATATATAAAAAAATTATGCATATACAGTTTGTTCCTAGATGGGGTACCGCACTCTTGTAAACTCTTATTTTTGATTTTTCGAGAAAAGTCTTTGTATATAAAAAGTTTTGCTTGTCTTAGGTAGTCATAAACAGTTGTCAAACTTAATTTAAATTATACAGGGTATTCAAAAAGTTACAAAATATGAAATCAACTTTAAGCAAGCTACCTTTTTTTTACATTTTTATTGAAAGTTTTTTCAATTACGACAATTAGTTGCAAAACGAGAAAATAACAATTTTCAAGAAAAAATTACATTTTATTCAACTAAGTTGAAAACCATTCCACTCCATTTTTCCAATCTTTTTCTAAATTCTTCATAGACAGATGAGATTACATCTTCATTTATGGTTGCAACAGCTTCGACAATTTTTTACTTCGATATATCTACGTTGTCTTCAAAATCATTTGCGTGTACTGTTTGCTTTAAATACCCCCATAAGAAGTAATCCAACGTGGTTAGATTTGGTGAACTGGCTGGCCATGCTGTTGGTCCATAGCGGCCAATCCACCTGTCGTGGAAGTGATTGTCTTACCATTGTCTAACTAAAACTGAAGAATGTGGTGGGCATCCATCTTGCTGAAAAATTATTCTTCTTCTAAATTTTCATTGTCTAGTTCGCCAAAAACAAAATCATTCAAAATTTTTAAATAAGTATTTTGATTTAATTTCCATCCATAAAGTAAGGCGAATTAGACTTTTGCTGCCAAAATCGTGCCCTACGAATTTTTCTTTTTTTTTTTATTGTCTTCATTTGGACGTCTTGAATAACACGTGAGAGTTACGTCAACCCAGAGGAAGAATGCTCGGCGCGCTTTGTTTACATGGTTCCCCAGGAGGCCTAATCCATGCCGGATCTTAAATTAGTCAGTATTTCCGACTCCTTCAGTATCTGAAACGTTATCGTCCAATGACAAATCGTTGTCATTACTTTCATTCTGATAAGATTCTACGTCGCGCGTCGCCCATTTCGTCATTCATTGCAATTATAAGTGCGGTATTCAAGCAGGAGTGGCCGTGGCAATGGCCACAAGCTGTTGAACAATTGAGTCCTACTTTCCTACAGCTACATTTTCCTGCACAACCCTTCGTACAGTTGCAAAAAATTGAATTTAACAATATGTCTGGTGCTGGTGGTAACTGCGTTGGCACTGGCTGCAAAATATCATTCTTCCTAATCCAGCCCCACTGCTCAGGATCAATGTCTTTTTCCAACCAGATCTGAACTTGATAATATTTAATTTTCATTCAGACATAGAAAGCAAGATAATTGCGAAATATGTGGTGCGAAAGAGGTTTGGTGGAACTAATTGCATTTTTCACTTAGTCCGCGTCGTATCTCCAAAACGGTTAGGTGTACGAAAAAAATGTATAGGACCTTCAAGGCAGGGAATTTACACATGTACAACTTTTATAATAGGTGTTGTTCCGGTTTGGGCCATAAAAACTGAGTTAATCGCGAATTCGCGGTTTTCGCGAACTTTCCACGAAATCCTCCAAGTGTTTCGTGGCGTAACTACCAAGTGTTATTCAAGACGTTCAAATAAACATAATAAAGAAAACATTTTTCGTGGGGCACGAATTTAGCACAGAGGTCAATTTTACAACTAAAACGCCTGGATTAACCGATTATTTTGTGATGCATAATGCAGTACCAAACATTTACATTTTCAAACCTTTGGCTATTAGCGGTAATTCGGAAATTAGGATTTTGCTGAGCCGAATTACAATTACAATTACAATTTTGAGAAGAGGGTACCCCATTAGTAGATTCGTCCGTGAATAAAATGTTTCGATGAAATGATCTATCTGCTAAATTTTTTTCACCCATAGTTAAACCACAGTCCAAACGACGAGCATCATTTCCAACTTGAAGTTTGTGAACACATTTAGGTTTCAATTCATAAAAGTTGCTAGCTAAAATCCTCTGAATATGAGATTTGCTGATAACTAAATTTATTGATATTTTCCTTAACGACCATCTGTCGCGTTCTTGTGCAGGGTCTAAAACTACAAGGGCAGCAGCGTCATCTTCATTTAATTGTTTTTTATATCCCCAGTGGAATCAAATTTATAGATTAATTTACGCACTGCCTTGCGAGTCACTTTAACATGAGAGGCAAACCACGAAGGAAATCCGAGGAAATCTGGAGGAAATCTTTCTTTTCGGATTCCCCCCCCCCCCCCTCATCAAAAATTTCTTTGATCAACGAGGAAATCTTTGAGAAAATCTGTGTAACCTTCGTCAAAGAGGAAATCTGGTGTACAAAATTAAATTTTGGGTGCGGTTTGCCCCTCGCTTTAACATCTGGATACTTCTCATTAAAAAGTTCTATTGCATATTTATAAGAAACATTTCCGATTCCATAACATTTGACCAACTAAATTCGTTCTTTCAGGGTTAGCATAATTCAATAATCAATAAATATTTGAATAGAAAATGCAAAATACGAATAAATATCTTTGACGTTGACATTAATCCATGGCATTACTTGATGTAATCTCATCCATTCTGTCTGTTTAGAAAGGTAAGGTAATTCCCTTAAAATCGACTTCGTATTTTCGAATATCTATATAATGTATCTTAAGTGTGACAACTGTTTATGATTTCCTAGGGCAAGCAAAATTTTTTATAAAGAATGACTTTTTCTCGGCAAATGAAAAATAAGAAAGTTTACAAGAGTGCGGTACCCCACCCGGAGACACACTGTAGATTATAATTACTACAATTAATGAATTTGGTATAAACTAATATTTAATTTTTACCTTATGCCAAGATAATTTTGAATAACATATCCTTATACAGTAAAGGAAAATCAACTAATACACTTTAACAGCACTACAATCATTTTGTGACAATTCCATTTAACTGCAAGATGAACACTAACATTATTGAAATACCGAGCCAGCAACCAGTTAACAAAAACTCGCTAACAACTACCTCCACATTAATAAAATCATGTATGTATGTACCTGCTAGCTGCTAATAATTGATAGAACAGCTAGTAATATATATACATTTCACTGTTTGCTTTGGACCAGTGGCGGTCTAGCCAGGTCGGCGAGTCGGCAAATGCCGACTGGGCCTTTTGCCTTTTGAGTACGTGATACGCTTATATACATGCCAAGCAAAAACATTCAAATCGCTGACGAACTGCGTCTGACTGTTTATTTATTTTTAAAAGTTTGCCATATGTGGTGAGCTGGTGAGTGTGAGTACTTTTGGCCGTTCCGCCGGCTAAGAAGTAACATATGACACAAAACTTTCTGGAGCCACTGATGTTAATAAGGATTGAAGCAGAAATGATTCCAAATACCCATGAAATTTTAAATAAAAGCGCAATCGTCTGAAGAATTAACAGCTTTATTATTTTAATTTCTAATTCTCGTTCACGTTATGTTTTCATAGTTTTAGTTTTCTAGTTTGAGATTCGTTAAATTGTTCTTTGTTCCTGATACTCCTGAAAGTATTTGTTTTTTTATAAAAGTTTTTATTTTTTATGTTTATGAGTTTATTTTTTTATTATAATAAATAAATCGTTCTGCAGTTATAAAGAACCTATGATTTTATTTATCTTTAAACCTGTCCTTATAATAAAAAAAATATATTTATTGAACATTAAAGTTTGGTACCAAATTCTCATCCCCCGAATAAATGGCCGGCGTGAAACCCAAAAAATCCCCCTCCCCTCGATAAAAAAAAATTCTTGCTTGCTTCGCTTTCAAAATGCCGACTAAGCACTAGACACCCAGACCGCCACTGCTTTGGACCTTCTATAGAACTATTCGTACAAACATAATGACAATGCATTTATTGGTCCAGGTGATCAACATACAAGATATAAGACATCTACATCTGCTTACGCTCTGAAAGGTATAGCAGAATAAGCATGGTAAAATGGCCCAAAAGAGTTTGGGCCTAATTCGGTGTCAGTAAATCGACAATAGGAAAAGAAATGTTTTCCTCGAGTTTTACCCCCCCGTCGCCACGGGTAACCCCTGTACCCTAATAAACTTGACATTTCGTTTTCATTTTTTATCTCTGCAAGTTGTGCGTTAATTATTATGAAAAAAATAGACGATGTACATGTAATTTAGATGCATCTTAGGAAAAAAAATCAGCTGATTTTGCTGCCTCCTTCGAATAAAAAAAAATATTTAAAAATTCGAATATTTATTTTTTCATGAAAATATTGATTCGCATACACAAAACTTTTACCAAAAATACATTGTTATGAGTAGTTTATTGTAGATCTTTTTCAAATTTTTTGAAGCGGTGCGCCATAATTAAAAAAAATAAAAACTGTTACGACGCATTGTTTAGTGGTGCTTGAAACTGTCCGGCGGACCAGATCCATGTATTCGTATGTATTTGGACCCGCTGAAACCGAATCCGAAGTCAGAATTGTCAGATTGGTTCGTTTTTCACTCCAACCCCAAAAAACACCCCAAAAACAAAAAAAAAACAAATTGGTCTGTCCGGTGGTGTATCCTTATGCATTTTGATCTGCTGAATCCGGATTCGAAGTTAGAATTAACAGATTGGCAAGTTTTTTACCCCTAACCCCCAAAAAAATGGTCTGTCCGGCGGACCATACCAGTGTATCCTTATGTATTTAAATCCACTAAAACCGAATCCGAAGTCAGAATTGTCAGGTTGGCTCGTTTTTCATTCCTAACTCCAAAAAACATCCCCAAAATGAAAAAAGTGATCTGTCTGGCGGACCAAACCAGTGCATCCTTACCAAATACTTAAGGATACAGTGGTATGGTCCGCCGGGGTGACCATTTTGTGGGGAGGAGGTGTTTTTTGGGAGTCGGGGGTGAAAACGAGCCAATCTGACAACTTCGGATTTGGATTCAGCGGTCCAAATATATAAAGGTACACTGGTATGGTCCACCGGACAGACCACGTTTTTTGTTTTGGGGGTGTTCTTTAGGGTTCCTTGTGAAATACGAGCAAATCTGACACTTCTGACTTCAAACTCGTATTCAGCAGGTCAAATTACATAAGGATCCACTGGTATAGTCCGGACAGACCATTTTCTTTTTGTTTTGGGGTTGTTTTTTGGGGTTAGGAGTGAAAAAAAAACACACACCACAGATAGTAGAAAAAGGATTCAGAAAGATAAAATACATAAAGATGCACTGGTATAGTCCGCCAGACAGACCACTTTGTTTTTGTTTTGGGGGTGTTTTTTGGGGTTGATGATGAAGATTAAAGTATTACCTCAGATACACTAGTTGCCTAAATTACACAGCCCCACAGAAAGAAAATGGTCTGAATCTGAACCCGAAGTCAGAATTTTCATATTGGCTCATTTTTCATCCCTAACCCCAAAAAATACAACACTAATGTGATCTATCCGGCGGATCAGACCAATATTGAACTTACTTTTTGTCAACAAATATTGTTTTGAAAATGATATTTGTAAAAATGTCATTTATTCCAGGATAACCAGATTTATGTGTTCAAAAATTACACAGCCTCACAAAAAAAAAAGTGGTCTGACCGGCGGACCAGATTGGCGTATCCGTATGTATTTGGACCTGCTGAAACCGAATACGAAGTCAGAATTGTCAGATTGGCTCGTTTTTCACCTCCAACCCCAAAAAACACCCCCCAAAAAATGGTCTGTCCGACGGACTAGACCAATATATTTTTATGTATTTGGACTTGCTGAAACCGAATACGAAGTCAGAATTGTCAGATTAGCTCATTTTTCATCCCCAACTCCAAAAAACACCCCCAAAGCAAAAACAAAGTGGTTTGTCCGGCGGAGTATAACAGTGTACCTTTATGCATTTTGACCTGCTGAATCTGGATTCGAAGTTAGAATTGACAGATTGGCTCGTTTTTCACCCCTAACCACAAAAAACAAGCCCAAAATAAAAAAAGTGGCCTGTTCGGCGGACTATACCAGCGTATCCTTACCAAATACATAAAGGTACACTGGTACGGTCCGCCGGGTAGACCATTTTGTGGGGGGAGGTGTTTCTTGGGGGTTGGGGGTGAACACGAGCCAATCTGACAATTCTAACTTCGGATTCGGTTTCAGCGGTCCAAATAGATAAGGATACACTGATACTTTTTTGGTTTGGAGGTGTTTTTTGGGGTTGGGGGTGAAAAACGAGCCAGTCTGACAATTCTGACATCGGATTCGGTTTCAGCAGGTCCAAATACATAAGAATACACTGGTCTGGTCTGTCGGACAAACAATTTTTTTTGGGGGGGGAGGGTGTGTTTTTCGGGTTGGGGGTGAAAAATGAGCCAATTTGTCAATTATAACTTCGAATCCGGATTCAGCAGGTCAAAATACATAAGGATACACTGGTATAATCCGCCGGACAGACCACTTTGTTTTTGTTTTGGAGGTGTTTTTTGGGGTTGGGGGTGAAAAACGAGCCAATCTGACAATTCTGACTTCAGATTCGGTTTCAGCAGGTCCAAATGCATAAGAATATACTGGTATGGTCCACTGGGCAGACCATTTTGTGGGGGTTTTTTGGGGGTTGGGGGTGAACACGAGACAATCTGACAATTCTAAATTCGGATTCGGTTTCAGCGGTCCAAATAGATAAGGATGCACTGGTATGATCTGCCGGACAGACCACTTTTTTTGGTTTGGAGGTGTTTTTTGGGGTTGGGGGTGAAAAACGAGCCAGTCTGACAATTCTGACATCGGATTTGGTTTCACCAGATCCAAATACATACGGATACACTTGTCTGGTCTGCCGGATAGGCCAATTATTTTTTTTTGAATTAAAGTTTCAGTGGTTAAGCACCACTAAACAATGCATCGTAACAGTTTTTATTTTTTTTAATTATGGCGCACCGCTCCAAAAAATTTGAAAAAAATCAACAATAAACTACTCATAACAATGTCTATTTGGTAAAAGTTTTATGTATGCGAATCATTATTTTCATGAAAAAATAAATATTCTAATATTTAAATATTTTTTTTTTCGAAGGAGGCAACAAAATCAGCTGCATATAAAATACATGTACATCGTCTATTTTTTTCATGATAATTAACGCACAACTTGCAGAGATTAAAAATGAAAACGAAATGTCATGTTTTTAGGGTACAGTGGTTACCCGTGGCGACGAGGGGCCAAAACTCGAGGAAACATTTCTTTTCCTATTGTCGGTCTACTGACACCGAATTAAGCCCAAACGCTTCTGGGGCCATTTTATCATGCTTATTCTGCTATACCCTTTATACGAAAATATTAGTGAGCAATTTGGCTATCAAAGCACGAAACAAAAATTAATTCATATAATAAAATACGTTGAATGGGAAAATGAATTGAAATAAATGTATTCAACTTTTTATGCTGTATAATTTTGCTCCATTTAATATGAACCTATTTTGAATAATGATAACCTATGTGAATCATCCAGATTCTAACTTTCTAGTTGAATTAAAAAGATGTTAAATATATGCTTGAAACTCTCTGAATTAAAAAGATGTTAAATATATGCTTCAAACTCTCTGAAACCTTGATTGTATTAGAAAATACCTGACTTGACTTTCCTCGAATACGATAGTACAACGGAGCGGCTCGGAACAATAGAGTAATTAAATATTTATTAGCGGTTAGCGGTTTCCTTTTTTAATAGCAACAAAAAAGCCCTGCGGTGTTCATGACGTGAATTAATCTTTTCTTAAAAAAATGCCAATTTAAACGGAATAACTGTGTAGTTCATTATTTAATCATCATTTGCATTATTTTTATATTTTAATGTTTTAGACTAACTTGTGATTAATATGAGAATCGTTTAAGCCTTTAAGTAAATAAATGTACTGAACTAAATTTATAATATTTTTATATTATTAAAAAATATTACATTACAATACTTATGTATGACGCCTTAGGCTCAACTTGTTCGCGCCTATAATAATTACAAGAAAACAATCATTATTGAAAATTAAGCATGAAATGGAACAAATATATAATTACACAAAATTGGTAAATGATAATAAATATTATAAAATAATTATAAGGAAGTGAGAGAGAAAAATATATAGACTAAAGAAATGGAGAGACAAGGGCAATAAAAATAGCTTTAAGTTTGCAATATAACGGAGACAATCTAGGTATAAAGACATTTATTGACACACAATTTTCTTTTTTATTTAGCATAGAACATTACATAAACACACCCCCAAATCCAAAGCTGTCCGGAAGGCGATACACATTTGAAAAAAACGCATACAACATCGACATTGTCAGTATCGGAGCTGGGGATTGAACCCAGTACATAATAAACAGCGTGTTCAAGCGTGCACGCTACTAACACGATTTAATCCACTACGCTACCGTGCTGGTAGCACCTTTTATTTATTTATATATTTTTCTGTTACTACCCTGTGTATAGGGTGTTCCTTAATAACGTGCTAATATTTCAGGGTGTGATTTCTTAGGCCATTTTACGAAGAAAAGTTCATATTAACATATGTCCACAACTGCTTAAATTTTTTGCTACAGGGTGTCGAATTTTTTTTAATCGTCAATTTTTAATTTTGGTATGTGTTAATAGGATATAAAACCACATATTTTAGTTAGAAAAATTATTTTATCGCTCCACCAGTGGCGTCCCTGCACACATGTCCTCTGGTATTTTTTATCAAAAAAAGTGGTACGCTACTGACATTTTTCCATGCGGATATTTTTTCTAACTAGCCTAGCCAATTCTACATGAAAACGGTCTCTTGCATTTTTCTCGTCAGACGCACAGTTCTTGACTAAAACAATTAAATTTAAATTGCTTCATTTAGCAGTATTGACTGATAACACGGCCCCACAAAAAAAAATAAAAGTTTTGTACCAGACGCGTGAATACATAGATTTTGTGTATTTTTGTATGCTGAATCCGAATCCGCAGCCAAAAATATGGGTTACCCAGGTAGTTTTTTAGTAAAACGCAAAAACATCCCCTAAAATAGATTGATACGGTAAAGCTTTATAATGAAATGCAACAAATATGTAAATACTTTGAGAAAACATTTTAAAATAAGATTTTGAGTATTAGAATGAAATATATGCAAATTAAATCCTTACCCACCCCTACGAGGGGGTTAATTCCACCTCTGAGATCAAATAAAGAATGGCATAGTGCAAAACAATGTGAAAAGTCATAGCCTCGTAGTTTGTAATTCCAAATATTCAAATGTAGGTTCACAGACAATATACCTAAAATAGTTATTTTTATACCATGGCCGCGAAATTCCTTTTTACGTACCGAGAGAAAAATTATCGCCGAGGCCGCTTGCGGCCGAGGCAAGATAATCTCGAGGGCGCAAAAAAATTTCGCGGCCATGGTATAAACACTATTTTTTGTGCAACCGTAAATTATAGTTAGTATAGATGGTGAAAATAACACCACCGTTTATGCTATATAAATAAACGCGGTGGCCTTAACGTCGGAGCGTTTCTCAGGAAACGATATATTTTGAATGTATACTTGACAGTCTGTTTATTAAAATATAACAATTTTTGTTTGTCATATTTTAGAAATGTCGATTTTGAAGTGACTTAAACGTCAATTATTATGAAAGTGACTTTTAGTTTTTCGGCCGTTACTAAGGGTAAAGGGAGTGAAATTGAATTTCACGGACTGTTTTGAGAACGTGAAATACTCATTTCACGTACGGCTGCACAAAAAATATAATATAATCTTATTTTTAAGGGGCTTGAAACCACCTCTGCAGGCCTAGGTATTTCTTACCACTTTGAGTCACATATTTTTCTACTCAATGGTTTGGACTAAATTTTGTTACCGCGGGTTTTTGGGGTCGCTGATTGTGAATCTGAAGTCCGAATCCGAAAATTCCTGAATAAAAGATGGCGTATCCAATATGGCGGATGTAAAAATCGGAGAAGCATTCAAAATTAGATTAGAAAAAGATTATGACTGAAACTTGTTACTCGGGATTTTTGGAGTCGCTGATCACGATTCTGGGTCTTAATTCGCAAATTCTTAAATCCAAAATGGGGACCCATTATGGCGGATTAAAAAGTACCATAGAAATTGGTATTTACCACCCAAAGAAATATGTTATGAATGTTATGAAAAATTGAGGCATTTGAGTAAAAATAGGAAAATGTCTAAAAATGAGAAACAAGGAATATAAATTCGATTTGTAATATGCAGTCTCGCTTAAATGTGAAAGTGAGAACGAATAAAATAGGGACGATTTGGAGCCAAATATATAAAACTTATTATCGTGGCAATATCGTGGGAAATTATAATTTAGAGCTGGGTTACATGAGCTGGGTGGAAAATTTGAATGGCGAATAGTACATTATTATTATTAATCTTATGACCACGTCGGGGTAGCTGTCAGTTTGACATCTGTCAAAGTGACGTTTACTCCCTTTGACATCTGTCAAAATGACGTTTATCCCTTTTGACACCAGTCAGTTTGACATCTGTCAGTTTAACATATATCAGTTTGACATCTGTCGGTGTGATATCTGTCAATTTGACATCTGCCAGTTTGACATCTGTAAGTTTGACAGACAATTTTTTTTATAATTTTTACTTATGAATGTTATGAAAAATTGAGGCATTTGAGTAAAAATAGGCAAATGTCTAAAAATGAGAAACAAGGAATATAAATTCGATTTGCAGTGTGCAGTCTCGCTTAAATGTGAAAGTGAGAACGAATAAAATAGGGACGATTTGGAGCCAATTATATAAAACTTATTATCGTGGCAATATCGTGGGAAATTATAATTTAGAGCTGGGTTACATGAGCTGAGTGGAAAATTTGAATGGCGAATAGTACATTATTATTATTAATCTTATGACCACGTCGGGGTAGCTGTCAGTTTGATATCTGTCAAAGTGACGTTTACTCCCTTTGACATCTGCCAGTTTGACATCTGTCAAAATGACGTTTATTCCTTTTACACCTGTCAGTTTGATATCTGTCAGTTTAATATCTGTCAGTTTGACATCTGTCAGTGTGACATCTGTCAATTTGACATCTGCCAGTTTGACATCTGTAAGTTTGACAGACAATTTTTTTTATAATTTTTACCAAATAGGCGTCTACAGAGAATCGTGATCAGCGACTCCAAAAACCCCCGAGTAACAAGTTTCAGCCATAATCTTAAAATTTTGAATGCTTTTTCGATTTTTTTACATCCGCCATATTGGATCCGCCATCTTTTATTCACGAATTTCCGGATTCGCACTTCAGATTCGTAATCAGCGACCACAAAAACCCGCGGTAACAAAATTTAGACCAAACCATTGAATAGAAAAATATATGACTCAAATGGGTAAGAAATACCCTGGGCCTGCAGAGGTGGTTTCAAGCCCCTCAAAAATAAGATTATATTATATTTTTTAGGTATATTGTCTGTCAATCTACATTTGTATATTTGGAATTACAAACTACGAGGCTATGGCTTTTCACATTGTTTTGCCCTATAACATTCTGTATTTGATCTTAGAGGTGGAATTAACCCCCTCGTAGAGGTGGGTATGGATTTAATTTGCATATATTTCTTTCTAATGCTCAAAATCTTATTTTAAAATGTTTTCTCAAAGTATTTACAAATTGTTGCATTTCATTATAAAGCTTTACCGTATCACTCTATTTTAGGGGATGTTTTTGCGTTTTACTAAAAAAACTACCTGGGTAACCCATATTTTTGGCTGCAGATTCGGATTCAGCATAAAAAAATTCACGAAATCTATGTATTCACGTCTCTGGTACAGAACTTTTATTTTTTTTGTGGGGCTGTGTAATTTTTGAACACATAATTCTGGTTATCCTGGAATAAATGACACTATTATAACAATATTTGTTAACATAAAGTTGTTGGTGTTCAAGACCCTAGTTAGAAATTTCTTTTAATATGCTTAGCCACATAACACCATAACCTCATATCACTGTAACTCCATACCCTACAACTCCATAACACTGCGAAGGGTGGAAAACCTGTTTTTACGGGTTTTTCTTGAGGTTGGAGACGAAAACTGAGCCAAACTGATAATTCTGACTTCGGATTCGGATTCAGCGGGTCAAAATACATAAGAATACACTGGTCTGGTCCGCCGGACAGACCATTTTCTTTCTGTGGGGCTGTGTAATTTAGTCAACTAGTTATCTTCATATTTACAGAAAGAAGAGCGTTTTGACAACAATTACCTAAATGAGTAAAAGTTACAGTCGGACGTGCCGCTGAAATTTAAATACACAGTCTATATATATTTTATTTTTCTTTTGGAAATATTTGAAGTTAGCAACGCCCGGCTTCAACTTTCATTCATTTCGTAAAAATCTACCATGCTATTCTACATATAATATTTTTTGGCGTCGCCTTTATTAGTATTCGACAACGCCCGAATGCAAACTTCAATCGTATTGGTAATAGTCTTATTAAAATTACCTTAATAACATTTTATGATAAAATTATTATATCATCTAACCTGCGTAAAATTCGGTCGAATCTGAAAGTAAATTGTATATTTACGGTTTAAGCATCTTGTAACTTTTTTTTTAATTTTTATGTTCTTAATCAAAAATCTTTGGAATATTTGCCGCCAAAATCATGATACCACATAGCTTATATAAAATACATTAGTTTCCACGGCTCTGGCGATCACCCTGAATGACGGAGATGACCCAATTCTATTTGGAAATGTTTTACCATGCTATTTTATATATGTATCAAATTTGTTAGAAAAATAGATAGATGAAAATGACACTTCTCTCGTCAACGACAACGTCTCTGGTGATAACCCTATATGCCGGATATAGCCCAATTTCAGGGAGTATTCTACAACGCTGTTTTAGATATGATCGAAATTTGAATTAAAAGTTTTAAATCTAATGAAAGTTATCGTGTTTACAAGCCACGGTCTACACACATATATGCAGACACACAGACTGTGTTATGAAACGGAGTTTTGTACAAACTTTTTTTCCACGATGAATATTAAAAATTTTTGACCGGTTGTATTATATCTATTTCATTAAATCAAACAAATATAATAAGCAGTGGGGTAATGTAATCTGCTGTTTCTGCATCTACAGGCATTCCCACGCCTTCTTTACATGACAAAAAATATTTTTAATAAATATTCAGGAGCTAGTGGATAATTGATTGTAACTGGTCTTAGAAAGTCATGTTCGTATTTCCACCCCCATTTGGTTGGTACTGTAGAATTACCAATCCAATATTACAGATAATAGTATATTGTGTATTTAGGTGTGAAAGCAATACAAGCATCGAAGTTCGGGAATGTACTTTTACACCGAAGTACACATACTATTTTTTCTGAAATCACAATCAATATTATAAATTAAGGAATTTGTATTAATGCATAACATTTCTTCATTACAATCTAACTGCTTACTAATAAATGCAATTTTAATGTGAGTTGGTTTGTCTGCGTGTATTTATTTACTGTAACATTCCCGTACGGTTTTGTTGATCGTTGCTTGGCAACGGATCTTTTCCGGTCTGTTTTCTGATAGTTTCTTAGCAACGGACTAACATACTGGAATTGTGCATTTTTCGATGTGAAATCGCGCCGAAAATTTAGAAAAACTCATTTAAAGTGCTCTGATGCAGCATCTAGTAAGTGTGGGCACTAATAAAGCAAGACGTCACAGCTGTTTTTAGCTGTTAGTTGTCAATTTAGTTAACTTAGCTTGGTATAAGCAATTCTCCTTTGACGTATGACATCGGGCGCCATCGCGTTGGTAAATTAAACTTTGAAATTGTCTTACAGGCATTTTGTCTACAAAAGGCTCTATTTCTTGTCGTAGAATGTTAATAAAATTTTCGGTATTCAAATTACCGTGAAAATAATGAGGACCTATTATTTGGTATCCAATAAAACCACACCATATACCAAATCCAGATCGTCCCTGACGATTAACTGTAGCGGTCACGTGCGGATTTTCATGAGCCCAATGGTGGTTATTCTGCCGATTAAAAATTCCGGCACTGCTTATATGGGCCTCGTCTGTCCATATAATTGTTCCTTCAAATCCTGGCACTTCATTGCACTGACGCAAAAACCACTGGCAAATATCGAGACGCCTTTGAAAGTCGTTTGGGTATGGTGACTAATCCTAATTTTGAAGAGTTTAAATTTATTTATTTTCTTTAAGCAAATGAACGAAGTTGTTTTTGTGATCCCTAAATTTTCCAGTATTTCGCGAGGCAATGCATTAGGATTTTCTCTTACAGTTTCTAAAACAATATTTTCTACAGCTGCTTTATTATATATTTTTGCGCAGGTTTTACAATTGATCCAAACTGTTTTAAATTTTGTTGGGGACTTTTGAATATTTTTATGTCTGGCTGTCTCTTTTCTTCAGATCTAAAAATATTGTTTAGGCGGCACTCTTGGCACAAAGTTTTGCTGTCTATAATTTACCTATTAAAATAAATTCGGAGGCTAAAGGACAATATTAAAAATAGCTGATTTTTGGCCCCCGTCGCGGAACGCATAAAACCCGGAGAAAATGATTGGAAAAGGATCAAAATTAATAAAAATACGACTTCGTGGTATCAAAAGGCTTGGGAAAATTCTATTTCATCCCTAAAAACATAAAAACAACTCCTAAAATTACTTTGAATAATAGCTTATAAAAATAGGTACCAAGGTGATTTAAAATGTACAAAATGATTTTTTAATACTAGTTGAGCCAGACCTTCAACTGATTCTGACCTCAGCATACTCATTTTCAAAAACAACCTATAAGGGTATGAAATAATATACGCAGCAAGTATTATTACAAAAAAGCGCTTTAGTTACCGACCCTGGAAACCACCGATCTACCCTATTCGGGGGTGTAATTCTATTCTCAATCTCGAATAATAAAAGAATTGTCATGGCACTTAGTACTGCACCAAATTATTTTCAGATTGAGAAAGGGGCAGACATCCACTTTGTCTTGACGTGAGTATCCTGATTACGAAAAACTACCTCTATATGAATATGAAAAATATTTACAGCATGTAATATTATAACAGATCTGTATAGCTTTAGTCAACACCTTTTTTTTATTAAAGAACAAATAGAGAGTTATTTAGCAACCTCGAAAACAACCAAAGGTGGTAGAATCGTATTCACCACTTCAAATACTAAAAAATAGGAAACAAGGTGACTAAAATGAATCAAAATTTACTCAAGTTTAGGGATGACAGGCACTTTAGATAATGTAATATTAGAAAAAATAAAATCATAAAATATTATATCAACTAAATGAATACTTAATAGTATCCCTATAAAGAAAAGCTGCCGTTATTTAGATATGTTAGAACAGCATCTAGTACATAATATTTACAGAGCAAATTAAAATAAAATGAGGTTTCTATTGGTTCTTATATCTCATGCCTACCCTGAAAAAATTACAGGTTGCTTCGGCTGATTAATTATCTTTCATTCTGTTCCCTAGAAATTTTGACGGACGTTTTGTAGTTTCTAAGAATAGGGTGTGAATAGAGGTAGTTTTTATCCTTTTGATATCTCTATTGAAAGGATACATAATAGTTATCATAAAATAAATATAATTTTCACATTCCGTATAAGCTATTATTCAAAGCAATTTTAGAGGTGAAATAGAATTTTCCCCAGCCTTTTAATACCACGAAGACGTATTTTTATTAATTTTGAGCCTTTCCCAACCATTTTCTCTGGTCTTATACGTTCCGCGATGAGGACCAAAAATCAGTTATTTTTAACATTGTCCTTTGAATCTTCTCCGCATTCTATAAAACACTTAATCATATTGTAACGTGTTTCCACCCTTAGGAAACTACCCCTTGCAAAATCCGTGGGTTCCAAAAATTATAACAAGAGATTGTCCACTAACACACTTTATTAAATATTTACTGGATACTTCACAATACTATTGTTAATTTAAATACACTTTACTGACTAAAATCACAATGTTTATCACTTTGTTTCTTTTTGAACTCTTAACCTCACTTTCTATACTTTCTGAACTTTCTGAACTTTCTGAACTACTCGCCGAGAATGCGGTCGGTCTTTATACCTAAAAATGACAGATCTCGATTGTTCTGTGATGACGCCACCATTCTCTCGATAATTCCAGATGTCACTTTGGAATCTTCTGGTAGGTTCTTTTTCGAGTAGGTGCAAATACACTACATTCATTCAGACATTCGATCTGTTGAAGTCTGCCTACTTTTTAGTAACATAACCTTAAATTTTAAGGGGTGCAACATATTACACTGCCCCCTCCTTAAGCCTGAACGTCCCGGTCAGGCAATTCAGCCTCTTTCACATACTTCGCCAGTCTATCCAAGTGTACGATCTTCATCTTGGACTTTTTGTTTCGTTGAATACGATAGACGACATCATTAATTCGGGTAATAACAGTATACGGTCCATCCCAAGGAGGTTGAAATTTCGGGGATCTCCATTCCTTCCGCTGTGGGTTGTACAGCCAAACCAGATCCCCCACCTTGAATCCCCCTGTACTGGCATTCTGATCATAACGAGCCTTCAAGCGGTTACTAGTTCTGTTCATCTGCTCTCGATCATTCTTTGGCTGTTCTCGACTTCCATTTCTGTAGTTGCTCATGGAAAATGGTTCCCCACGGGCAGCACAATTCTTACACTTGCGACACCAGGCCTCCACATCCTGGCGACTATTAACCCAATAGAATTGTTCCCGTGCTCTACTCAATGTCTTGTTTATGCCGAAGTGTCTGCTGGACGTTTTATTATGTGCTTCCTGAAGTACTTCTGGTACACGACACCTGGGAATCACTAGACGCATGGCAACCTGCTTCCTATCTGGGCTTTCCCATGCTCTCCTCAAAAGCCCATCTATGACCGTAAGTGAATCCCATTGTGACCATAAAGCCTTCAGCCCCACTTCTTTGTTGGAAACATCCTTCCATGCTGGACGCGTTCCCTCTTCTTTTGCTCGCAACATAGGTCCGATTTCTACATCGCGCAATTGCTCTCGCCTCAGAATTTTCGTTGACCAACTGTCTGGAAGATCGACCTTGACAGTGTTCACTTCAACCATGTTCGGCAATTTTCTCACCTGAGGGTAGCGCTTGCAATCTTCCTTGTCTGGTTTTCTGGATAATGCAGGAGTTTTGACTGCCTGCGTTGCCAACAGCCTGGTTTTCTCGCATTGGTCGTTCTCTTTTGACAGAATAAATTGTTCGTTTCCAATCCTTAGGACTCGCTTTCCTACGTCAACAATAAATCCATACTGTTCCATGATGTCTAGCCCCAAAATGAAGTCATCCGTGATGTCAGCCACGATGACCCTGTGGTCGAACCTCAAATGCCCAATCTGCAAACCCAGGTCTACTTCTCCATGAACCGTAGCCCTGTTCCCCGTAGCTGTCCGGACGATCACTTCTTCATTTTGCCTCTTGGTAATCTTTATGCCCGATATAAATCCTGGCCGTACTATTGATGACGTAGTACCTGTGTCGATGGTAAACAAACATTTTCTTCCGTTCACATATCCATGCAACAACAGACTGCTTGCGATTCTTCGAAGCTGGGAAATCTTAATTTCTCTGGGGGCACTGCATTCCCTAGCCAGAACAACCCCCCTGGTACTGTTTTCCTGCTTCTCTTCAAGATTCACAGCATTTACTCGACTCTCCGAATTCTGCTGTCGACAGTCTCGCTTCATGTGTCCTACCTTGCCGCAGTTGTAACATTTAATACCTCCACTCGGCCTTCCTTTATTTTGTTGTTTTCTCTGCTCCCTAAGATCATCCACTTTGTTCAATAATTTGGTAAACATTTTCTGCATCTCCGTCAACATGGGGTTCTGGTTCATTTCTGGTTGCGATTCTTCGAGAGTCACAGCTCGCACTCTCGACCTTGGAGTATCCCTGTAAGCGGCTTCTACTTCGAGTGCACGCACCAAAGCTTCGCTACTACTTTGGTGTCTTGTCAGCCTCAGAACTCGCCTGACCTCTTCGTCCCTTATGCCATCTAAAAAGGCCCCTACGGCTAATTGTTCCTGAAATTCTCTAGGTGCACTCGGATACGCCAGGTGTGCCAGTCTCTCTATCGCAGCTTCGAATTCCTGTAAACTCTCTCCAGCCTTTTGTGTTCGTGATTTTAGCTGGGCTTGGTATACTTGGGCGAGATGTTGGTCGCCATATCTCAAGTCTAATGCAGCTTCCAAGACTTTAAAGTCCCTTTGTTTCTCCACCGGGATAGTCTGAAGTAATTCTGAGGCCTGGCCCCTTAACGCCAGAACTAATGCCATAGCCTTTTCCTCGTTATCCCAGTTATTTGCCGATGCTGCTGCCTCAAATTGTCTCTTGTAGGTTGTCCATGAGCTTTGGCCGTCAAAGGAGGGAGGCTTTAATCGAGGACCCGATGATGTTACTAACTGGCCTCCTTTTTCTCTCAACTGACGTTTAAGGCGCTCTACCTCTCCTTCGACCTCACTCATTTTTCCTTTAATTTGACTAACTTCTGTCTCGACCACACCTACTTTGTCTTCGACCTTGTTTATCTCCTCTTTAACTTCTTCCTTAACAGAAATGATTGCGTCCTGTTGTATTTTTATTTGATCGCTCAGGATTTTCCTTAATTCCTCCTGGCGTCTTTCTTCCAAGTCTTCCATTATTTTTCTGAGTTCGTCTTTTTCCTCTTGACGTTGTCTTTCTTGTTCTTGACGTCTTCTTTCTTCATCCTCTTTTTCTTTCTGACGTCTTGTTTCTTCATCCTCTTTTTCTTTCTGACGTCTTGTTTCTTCATCTTCTTTTTCTTTCTGACGTCTTGTTTCTTCATCCTCTTTTTCTTTCTGACGTCTTATTTCCTGATCTTCCATAATTTTCTTTAATTCGTCCCTTTCTTCTTGACGCCATTTTTCCTCCTCTTGACGTCTTCTTTCTTGCTGTTCTTTTTCTTCCTGACGTTTTTTCTCCTGTTCTTCTTTGTCTTCCTGCCGTTGCTGCGCCATCATTTTTTGGAATTGTTCGAATAAGTCCTGTATTTGTTTATCGGATGCCATACTTCTTGTTGTTACGGGCATACGATGAAATTAAAATAAAATAAATTTAACTGTCACGTCAATATCGGTAATGGAACTTTCTAGACAAATCTCGAAATAGCACGAAAAAGTCTTATCCAGAGTCTTTTGTCACTATCCAGTTCAGAGAATTTAATAATCTCCACTAATGTCCAAATAGAAAAGTTCTAGTAATTTCCACGCACTAACACAAAAAATGAGTCTTTTTCAGTGTCTCTATCACTACTCAGTTTAAAGGGTTTAATACTTAACACTATTTTTCTGTCCACAAATAACCCTTGAACAATGTCCAGTAAATTAGTCCTGTGTTAGCACTAAACCGCGAGAATACTTCTCGAACACTCCAGCACAACTTCAGAGCTCCTCTTGTCATAAAATTCCGCTTTCTGACACCAATTTGTCGCGTGTTTCCACCCTTAGGAAACTACCCCTTGCAAAATCCGTGGGTTCCAAAAATTATAACAAGAGATTGTCCACTAACACACTTTATTAAATATTTACTGGATACTTCACAATACTATTGTTAATTTAAATACACTTTACTGACTAAAATCACAATGTTTATCACTTTGTTTCTTTTTGAACTCTTAACCTCACTTTCTATACTTTCTGAACTTTCTGAACTTTCTGAACTACTCGCCGAGAATGCGGTCGGTCTTTATACCTAAAAATGACAGATCTCGATTGTTCTGTGATGACGCCACCATTCTCTCGATAATTCCAGATGTCACTTTGGAATCTTCTGGTAGGTTCTTTTTCGAGTAGGTGCAAATACACTACATTCATTCAGACATTCGATCTGTTGAAGTCTGCCTACTTTTTAGTAACATAACCTTAAATTTTAAGGGGTGCAACATATTACAATATCATATTTTCCAACATTACTAAATTGAACCATTTTTAACAATGCTCACTCACAATTAACTCACAAATTAGTTTTTGACATTTACGATTATTTCGATTTTTTTTTTTTACCATGGCCCTCTCAATAAATATTAGAAATGCGATAAATATGCATAGATGTCAATGGAAGACAATTCGAACATTTATTGTAGTTTAGTTTTTCCTATTTTTGGCAAAATTATTTTATATTATGTGTTGTTAATAGTTTTCCATGGCCTCCTAACAAATATTACAATTTTCGAAAATTAACCACTTTTTATATAGATAAATATTACATATGATATATCGTTGGATCTCTAATTTACGTTGTGATCGATAGCCCAGTCGAGGGAGGTATTTACCCACAAAAAGTTGCAAACTGTGTAAACTTTTTTTTAATGAATTCGTGAAAGTGTGTAGAATAATATCCTGAAAAGTTTACATTTCGCTCGGGTGCAGAACATAAAAAAAAGTGAAAAAAAAAATAGTTTTTCATCCATTTTTTCAAAATTTTGAAATTACATCAAGCTAGAAAAAAATAAAAAATACAGATGGATAGACACGTATTTATGAACAAAAAATGTCCTAACAAAATTTATCGTTAAAGCCACGGTTTTCCCGGAAAAATATAGTCAAATGTAACGTTATAACTCGGAGCAAGGATCCATGCCTGCACGCGCTTGAATACGCATGACTGTGACACCGACGCACTGAATTACATGCCACTAAATCAGAATTTGTTCAATCCATATGAGTGTTAGTTCATTTAAAAGATGGAAATTGTAGCTTTCTGATGCTTTTTTGGTTCAAACAATACAAGCAAAGAATGGATGGGAAAAATATGCTTATATATATTATTTCTCCCGAACTCAATCGTCGCAATAAAAAATATAGAAAAAATAAATGCTCTTCAAAAAAATTCTTTCTTCATTGAGAACTATTAAAAGTATGTACACTTCATGATTATTATGGTTTATTAAGTTGTAAAAACGTGGATTCAAACAAAAGTACATCTCAAATCATTTTAATTTAATTACTTGATGATTTTCTTGATAAATATATGTATTGGAGGCTGTAACTTGCCGAGAAATTGACCCACTGGAAAAACAAAATATCACTATTTCGGAAAAAAATTATACTTTTCGAATGTTCAAACACAAATTCGTGTACTTTTATGCATTTTTTCGAAAATATGATTAATTATATCATGATAAGAAATTGCAATTTTCACGATCTTATCCTTTTAACTATGAAAATATCTTTGATTGTTTTGAATATAAATTCTGGAACTTCTCCAATACATTAACAAATGTATAAGGAATTCAACGGATTTAGCTGAAATGGATAGGTGTATCTGTAATAAATACAATACAGTGAAGGCACGTAAAAATTTATGTTCGCGATTCAGCGGCTACGTGTGGTGTCTATGTATGCGTTCATAATTATCTAGTTTCCCTTCAGACTCTCTATTTATCCTCTTAGTCACTAAGAAAAATGTTAAAAATGTGTAATCAGAAAAACAAAAAAGCTTTATTTTACTTGTTAGAACTGCTAAGAATTTTTAGAGGTTCCGTATTATGCATTTAACCGTGCGCTTGGCCGAGCAGAGTGACAAAGTTATTTCACTATTTTTTTTCCGGGAAAACCGTGGCTTTAGCGATAAATTTTATTAGAACATTTTTTGTTCAGAAACACGTGGTCTACTCATCTGTATTTTTTTTTCTAGCCTGACTTAATTTAAAGATTTTGAAAAAATTGATAAAAAATTTTTTGTTTCACTGTTTTTTTATGTTCTGCATCCGAGCGGAATGTAAACTTTTCAGGACATTGTTCTATACACTTTCACGAACTCATTAAAAGAAAATTTTTCAGTTTGCAACTTTTTGTGGGTTTCACTATAAAAAGATCTCTGTCGTCTAGGCTACGAATAATGAAATAATTTACAGTGTGTTTCTTTTAAAAAAATGAAACTTATGCCTATATCTCGAACACTGAGGCATGCATAATTTTCTTCTTATCCGCAGCGGATTCTATTCAAAAAAGTGCCTTAAGAATATGCTACTCGATTTTCGATTCGGCACTTGGCAGAGCTGGGTAATTACTTGTAATTTAAAAATAATTACAATTACAAATTACTTTTTAAAATAAGGAACTAATTACAATTAAACGTTACTTTTTTTAAAAAGGAACTAATTACAATTACAAAGTACATGTCTTTAAAAAAGGAATTAGCAATTACTTTTCTAATTACTTTTCTAATTACTTTTATGATAAAGTAAATTATAGTGACCAAACAGACAAAAAGGTAAGTTAAAAATTGTAATTAAAAGTGTTGTGTAATATTGCGTTTTAATATTTATTAGAATCGTTATTAGAATGTTTGACCTTAAGAGTAATCAGGAAAAATTAAATAAATATATAGAAAATGCAGCTTAATAGTGGAGTCGGTTTAGGAAAGGATTGGGAAAATATTTAAGATGGATGCAGACCCTGCGTAAATTATTTGTAATGACGAGTATAATAAAACACTAAAATTTTAATTTCCAAAAACTGGTGAAACCATGCCGAAAATGGGTATTTTGGACATTTTAAGGGTCAAATTTGTTGTTTTAATTTTTTTTAATCACTTAAACAACTAGTTAAGAAAAGAAAATGGTATTCTTTTATTCTCAATATTAAAGGAACCTTCAGTTTAAATTTTGGAAGATATCTGACCACCCCCCCCTCCTGATATTCATATGTATTTATATATACGAAAAAAACTGAGAAAATCAAATTTCGGTTGTCTTGATCAGATCTCAACCAATTTGGCTGGAATTTGGAATGCAAGTAGTCTTTATCACACAAAAACTGTTAACCAAATTTCAGCCAAAAATGTTGAATAGTTTGGCTGAAATTGCAGTTTCAGTCAAATTTGCTTTGTGGCAAAAGGTAGGCGAGGTATAATATGAAAATACTCGTTTTGAAAAGTAAAAGATAGACCACGGTTGCCCTTCGATTATACATGAAGCGGCTACCTGAGTCACGTGAAAATAAAAAAAATATATATCTTTTAAAGTTTTATAAATAATAAATACAATTGTTTTCTGCTTTATACCAGTGCTCGCACACATAGTCACTGAGTACACATATATTATATATATAATGCAAATGACTAAAAAACGACCGAATGTAAAAAAAAAGTGATTCTTGACTTATATCATGTAAAAGTACATAAAATAACCTACCTTTTGCCATAAAGCAAAATTAGACTGAAACTGCAATTTCAGCCAAACTATTTAATATTTTTGGCTGGTAAATAATTTTTGTGTGATAAATACTACTTCCATTCCAAATTTCAGCCAAATCGGTTGAGATCTGATCAAGTCAAGATAGCCGAAATTTAATTTTTTCAATTTTTGTCGTATATATATAAAACTGCAAATTCAAATTTGCAGTTTAAAATGTCCAAAAAACCCCTTTTCACCCAAGATTTGATAGAAAGATCGTCCTAATAAAGCCATCTCTTGCGTCAGCGCAAGATTCTGGGATTTTGTTATACTCGCCATGACAAACAATTTCCGCCGGGTCTGCATCCATCTTAAAATACGCATACGCATGTTCTTAAAGTAATTGTAATTGGAGAAAGTAATTGTAATTGGAAAAAGTAATTTTAATTGGAAAAAGTAATTGTGCTTATAGAAGTAATTTGTAATTAGATAGTTCAAATAATATAATTACAAATTACAATTCCTTCAACAATTTTCCTGCAATTACAATTTCAAATTATTTTAATAAAAAAAGTACTTAATTAGAATTACAATTACACGAAAAAAAAAAAGGAATTGTAATTGCTAATTACTTTTTCACCAGGAATTACCCAGCTCTGACACTTGGTAATTGAGATATAGAGATCATCCAAAAATGCCAATTTTCAAAAACGCTCTGTAGCTCGGTAGTCGAAAAAGATAGACGATGCGGTTTACGCCATTGTTTGTTTCTCGAAAATCGAGCTCAGGACACTTATATTGGTTTTTGTCTATCTCCCATAGTTTTAGAGAAAACTCCAAATCCTATCTAACTTGGTCCACCCTGTACTGTATAGGCACTGCATTGAGTCGAACTATTTTATTTATATCTACTACCTCGACTACTTATTTTATTCTCAATTTCTCAACAAGACTATAATTTTGAAAATTTTCCTCTTTATCTCATTTTGCACTTCCCCATAAACTATGCCACTGTAAGATACATTTTTTAAAATATTTTTCTCTTGTTACTAGTATTTTAAGGCAGTTTGCGGCATTTTATAATTTATCTTCCATCCATCCACTATATAATGTTGTGTTCGCTCGGTTAAAGTTACGATTTTACAACTACAAAGTCAGTATTAAAATGTAAAGCATGCATTTACCTTTTTTCTTTTTTTTTTTTTCAAGTAAAACGCAAACTCAGAGTTATAGTAAGTAATTATTATTTACCACTAATCACGGTAAAGTACAGTAGAAATGAAGATTGTGCGACTGCTTTTATTAATCAACTCACAACTAACTAATTGTTTATATCCTTGAGACTAAAAGTGACCATCACTTGACGCATTGAGCAGAAATTACTAAGCCAATAAAATATAGGACCCATAGAGATTAACCCTGGTATTCTATATTTGATTTTAATTGTTTCACATGTTTACTGATGACTATAAGAATCTTGAATTTAACATTCCAGTCATAACTATTTGTTGACGTTTATATCTAGTGAGCCGTGTATGGATTTTTTTCTGAATTAAATTGTAATGATGTATGAAAAACAAATTAGCAGTTATATATTCCTGTCGAAATAACTAATCAAAATTTAAATATTTGTCAATTTGGACTAACGAAATTTCATTTTGAAATTTAAAAGGGCGGGTTGTATGTAATTTTTATTTCAAAGAATATACAGAAACACAAATCGAAATAAAAATTTTCATTAATAATACATTGCTTACACAATATAGACGTACCAAAATACAAGGTGACTCAGAGTAAAATTCAGTTTTTAAAAAATCAAAACAAAGTTATTTAAACTGTTCAAGAAGTTTTATTTTAAAGTTAAGATACTATATACATGCGGATTTTATTTTTTAAACACTTATCCAAATGTCGACCATCTTGCCTAGAGCACTCCTCCAATCTGAGCCTTAAATTTTGGAAAACTCATCGATACATTTTAACAGGAATATTGGTAATGGTCTCCCAAATTTTGTTCTTTCACTGGTTTGTATTGGCCGGGGATTGATGTAAAAAATTCCCACAAAAAAATCCGGGGGCGTTAGGTTCGGTGATCTTGTGGGGAAGGGGATATCATCAAATTTGGAAATAAGCACGCCTAGAAACAATTCACGTAGACTGGTCATTGATGCTGCTGCTGAGCACCATACTCTTGAAACCAGGTCCAATTGGCGGTCCATGTAGCATTAATATAATTTGCAGACATTTATCTCGAAAACGGTAACAGTGGTATCTGGAAAACGGTAACTCCTATGCAAATATTGTACAGAAACAAAATTGTAGAAAATTGTATGCACTTTGTTTTTTGTGCAGAAAGTTTTTCTCCATCTTTTTTAGTTTTTGTGTTAAATGACAAAAACAATATTTGCATTTTTTTAAACGGACGCCATTTTGAAAGAACAGCCAGTTTTTTTTTAGGACATGTCTTAAATTATTCCTTAGGCTTTAATCTTTATGAAAAACATTGTCCTAAAGGATCGGGGGCGGGTGGGGGTGCACGGACACTTAGGGTGGGCTCCCGTAGTATATTATACGACTCTTAATATGTATTGTGTAATCATGTAGCATTAATATTTCGCTTCAGAATAATTATGTCTTGTTAGACTAAAAAAACAAATGAATAATAACTAGCATGGCTCGTGGGTTTGACGATTATTAATATTGTTACATGTTCTACCTCCAGAAACATCTATGTGAGTTTCTTACAAGTTCTATAAGTAACAGAATCTAAGCTAGTGAGTTAGTTTGGCAATCGGTACAGAGATGGCGTGCGGTGTCTGAATCTAGAGATTGCAGAGAGCCTACCAGAACGTTACAGAATAGTTGAGAATATCCTGGAACCCTCATCTTTGGGTACATAAAGACATGAGGAAGCCGAGTACAGAAAGTCTTTAGTACACTTCAGAAGGTAAACAGTTTACTCCAGATAGTGAATTGAGAAACATTAAGAACAAGTAAGCAAAGTAATCAAGTGACTGAAGTAGTGAATTATAGTACTTAGTGTAAGATCAGGAAAGTAATTAATTGTTGTAATTAGTACGTAAGTTAATAAATTAGTGTTTAGTGTTACCCTGGTGTTATAATTTCCGGACCCACGATACAGGGTGTTTACAAAAGGGGTGCAAACACGTAAAATTATTATGTTTTTTTGTTGATTTTTCAAATTAATTTAATTTTAAAATCTCTAATCGATAATGACTATGTTTTCAATAAATGGACAAGTCCATATTTTAATAATTTTTGGTCAATGTTAATAATAATTGCCAAAATCACGAGGCATGCAGCTTATTATTCATATGTTTTAATTTAGTCTACCAAGGGCATATTTGGTAAATTTTCAGACTTTAAATCTAACAGCAATTGCAAAGGAAAACGTGTATGAATATTATGTTGTGACACATCGTTAGATTAGTATTGAAGAAGCTGTAGTACTTTCATTTGAAAATTTTGAATAATTTCGAAAAAGTAATTTTATCAACTTTCGATCTCTGTGACAAAAATTTAGAACAAAAAAATCCAATACATATTTTTCTTCAATTATTTATCGATATTAGCTCAACTTCTGGTGGGTCATGGCATACTGGATTGAAAATTAAAATTGGCCATAAACATTTCAAAAGGCGGAAAGAGTCATGAAAGAGTCCAAAAATGCCAAAATATTCATTTAAAAATTAATAGTAGGTCTTCTTTCCGGTGAATCCGGAAGTCGTAGAAATTTGACAGATGGACAAAAAAATGTCGTTTTGGTAACACGTAACACATGCCTAGTTTCATCTCGATCCGTTAACAAGTAAAGAAGTGGTGGCCGAAACATGATCTCGTTGACACTCGATATACACAGAAAGACAAAGCATTGAGTTACAACACCATATAGTAAGTCAAAATATACAATTTTATGAAATTCACGCATTTTCATTTTAGTTTTAAGGTTCACCCTTTTGTGATAATAGGGAAAATATTTGTAGATAACTTTATGACCTGCAAGAGAGGATTCATATAGTTTTTATCCTAACTTACTTATATTATTCATTTTTGTTCAGAATAATGTATTATACTAGTTTTAATTGATTTTGCAACAAAATTATTATTTATTTAGTAAGGCAAAAATTCTAATTCGTACATACCTACCACTTTTTTAACAAATAATCTTCAATGAAGACCTAAGTAAGCTATGAAAACAAAAGTTAATTAGTTAAAAATTCATGTGAATACTGGTTTAATGTTAGATAAGTGAAATGTAAATATTTGTGTAATAAATATGGTTCGGCATTCAACAATGCGAGAAAAAATAGAGTTGAATTTTTAGTCGGAGATAATGCCAGATCATTTAGACAAGCTGCTACTAAATTTAATTTACGGCATCTGACCGTCAGCCTCCCATTCGCCATAAATTGATAGCCACCATCAATAACAGTTTTAGGCAACTAGTCTAATTAAAGTATTCGGTATAATTTGGGGGTACTAATTTTCCTTTAAGCCATAGCTATATGAGTATACAGAGATAGCAAAAAACTATGATTGCCATCTGAAAGTGGTAGCTAACAAAAATGGCAGCCAATCCAAGATGGCGAATGTAGACGTTTAAAAAACGACCGTACCTCTGTAAGGTATTGTCAGCTTAAATTGTGAACATTTTGTAAGTTCCCATTAATTTTTTCGATATAAGCAACCGTTAGTCGAGAATTAGTGAAAAATATATTAATTTTACTTCCACATCCAGTGGAAGTATAGTAACGACAAAAAAATTTTTAAAAATTTGTATTGTTCAAATAGGCTTAGAATGTTACGAAACGTCGAGATTTTAAGTTTGAGCGAAAAAAAAATTTCTGTCTGTCGGTTTGTCGGTCTGTCTGTCTGTAACTTTTTTGTGCGCACGATTACTCTGGAACCGTTTGAGATATTGACTTGAAATTTGGTACACATATGTACCTTAACGAGATCTAGAACTAGATTATATTTTCATTTTGTTCCGTCGAAGGGTTGGGGGTAAATTGGGGAAAATAGGTAAATCAAGCAGGTAAAAGTCCATAAAATTGGTATTTAGTATATACAAGAGAAGCTGAGGTCTCAAAAAAAATTTTGGCATTAGCCACCCCCATTACCACCCCCACCCCATTATTAAAGGGGATGAAAAAAAATTGTGATTTAGGGTGTGTACAAGAACCTCGAAATGTTTTTTACTTCATCCACCCCCACTACCACCCCCTATAACCACCCCCACTACCACCCCCTATCACCACCCCCACCCCGCTACCGATGTGGGGTATCATTTTATGGATTTTTGGGGTAGAGGATTTCAAATATTATATTATTAAAGTTCCATAAACAATTATTTCCACATACAAAATTTTTTCGTTGTGAGTGACTTAGATAAAAAATCTGATGTGGAAGTAGTGATTCCTTGGGCAGCGGTTTTTACAGATAATTTGCTTGTTTATTATAAATTTTCTTACAACCTGGACGTTTTAGAAAAAAATGTTTCCAACAAATATTGTAGCACAAACGATTAGCTTTAATTTGGTTATTAAACTTGTTGAAAATGTCTGCACAATGAGTCAATTCTGTAGAATATGTAGAGGAATTTTTACATGATGATGTTCCGTGTTATAATGTAACTAGTACGAACTATTGAATAATATGTTGTAAGTTGTTTTTAACTACTAGTAGTAATAATGACTTTTATGATTTACTATTATCAATAACAATATGAATGATATTTATTTATAAAACTCACCCTGAAGTAAATCAATACTTTAAAGATGGAGGTTTCTGTCTTCAATTGGGATCGCAAAACTCATTTTCTCGTTTTCCTGTGGATCAAACGTTGGAGGAGTGACGCAAACATCAAATTTGATTGATTTGTCGTTGTAAGCATCAAACATTATGTCAATTCTCTTGCTATAATAGTCAGCATTTAAGACGTGATTGAGAACTGTATCAGACAATTCATCAAATGTTTTATTTTCTCCATACAATTTTTGAATTATTGCCATCCCATCAATTACAGTAGCAGATGAAGAAATATTTCCATCTTCAGGTGAAATCAGGCTTTCCAGGTATTTCCCCATACAGCCTTGTTGGTTTTTTTCATTGTTCTATCAGAGTTGGCCAGATTTCAAGGTAAAGGTCCTAGGGGATGGCTGAACACCTTTAACATATCTAACTGTCGCTTTTATTCTATCAAAATCATATTGGCAAAAAGCTTGCGGCCAGCCTTGAGGATTATGTCTTTATTCTTTCTACTTCGTTTCGCTTCCATAATTGATGTAAAAGTTTTCAAGTTATTTTTTTTAATGTATCGAAAAATGCTTCTCCCTTTTCCAGACGATCTCCTTTGAATGCGTCATATGCATCTTCACCTTTCTGTCTCGCGGTTAGCAAAGATGTCTGTACATCAGGTGGTGCTACTCTTCCTGTTGATAACTTGATAATATCTGAAGGATTGTTGTCAAACGGATTAGTCCATTCATTATCTAATTGAACTGCAGAAGATACACATTCCTCATCTATTTTTAAGTGAGGTGTTTGTAGATCAGAGTGGCGAAACTTGGCCCGCCTTGGTATATTTAAATTTTCCCGTAACTGCCTCAGAGCTGATGCACGGTATTCAGCAGTTATATAATAATTTTCAATAGCGCCCACTTTTAAACTAAATCCTTTAGTACGTCTCAGCAGAGGTTCTGAGGAATATCATTGAAGAAAATAAAAAATGGTCATAAGGTAATCAAATGGAGACGTCTTCTTCAAAGTGGTCACAGTAAAAATGAATTAACGAAATTCCTTGTTGAAAGTTGGCAAGAAGAAAACAGGAAGACAAAGATGGGTGATAAGGATTTATTTTGCTACTTATGGTTGTAAATGTATCAAAATAACTGCTAATGGCGTCCACGAAGAAGAAAACCTTTTTTAATCCTAAGAAGAAGCAGATACTAGGATGATGCTACATATAAAGGATGCTGCAGTAAAATATTCAAATGTTATTTGCGTATTTGACGACACGTTTTGATTTTAGCTCCTTATATATCATCTGAAATTAGTCGGGAGAGTAACTTGCACATCAAACGTGGAACAAGCGGTTGAATCAGGTTAATTGACATTAAGAAACTTGCATGTGCAGTTGGCAGTGAAGTCATATCAGCATTACCTGGTTTACATGCATGGACAGGTTGCGATACAGTCAGCGCGTTTTCGGGACAAGGGAAATTGAAATCTCTGAAACTTTTACAAAAACGTAAAGAATTTATTTCATTGTTTTCATTGCTAGGAAGTCAGTTTGCATTATCTAAAAATGACCATTATTTGATCCAAAAGTTTACATGTCAGTTGTATTCAAGATATAACAAAACAGGGAGCATAAATGACCTAAGATACCAAATTTTCCGAAGTAGACAAAGTGATGTTGAATCAACACAACTTCCTCCATGTGAAGACTGTCTTTGCCAACATTCTATGCGCGCAATTTGGAAGCGATGTTTGGAAAATTATCCTCAAGTTCCAGAAGCAGAAGATCATGGATGGATGATAAACAATGATGGAATACTCTGTATCAACTGAATGACGGGATCACCCGTGCCTGAAGCAGTTTTGGAACTTTTGAGATGTTCTTATGCAAGGTCATGCCAACTACCATCGTGCACTTGTATGATGAATCAGTTGAAATGTACTAGCGCGTGTAAGCTAACTAAATGTGAAAATATGCATGAGCCCGAGGAAACTGCAGAAATTTTCATTATTAAAAATTATAAAACTTATATCGGTATTGATTATTATCGTTCATATATTTTTCCTTGACAAAAGGATAATTTCATAATCGAATTTAAAATTGACTTTAATTAATGCCACATTTGATTTTGACAGATCCCTCACTTACTATCACAGTCAAATGTAATTTTATCTTAAGCTCACTCTAAATTCGATTATGAAATTGGCCCATACTGTTATTCTTATCACACAGCACTGTTCCAGTACACGTTGTCCAAACACAAGTGTAATACACCAAATTAAAGCTAATCGTTTGTGCTACAATATTTCTTGGAAACATTTTTTCTAAGACGTCTACGTTTTAAGAAAATTTGTGATAAACGAACAAATTATCTGTAAAAACCGCTGCCCAAGGAATCACTACTTCCACATCCAGATTCTCTATCCAAGTCACTCACAGCGAAAAAACTTTATATGTGAAAATAATTGTTTATGGAACTTTAATAATATAATATTTGAAATCCTCTCCATAAAACGATACCCCACATCGGTAGTGAGGTGGGGGTGGTGGTGGGGGGTGATAGTGGGGGTGGATGAAGTAAAAAAATATTTTGAGGTTTCTGGTTCCTGTACATACACTAAATCACAATTTTTTTTCATCCCCTTTAATAAGGGGGTGGGGGTGGTCATGGGGGTGGCTAATGCCAAAAATTTTTTTGAGACCTTAGCTTCTCTTGTATATACTAAATACCAATTTTATGGACTCTTACCTGCTTGATTGACCTATTTACCCCAAATTTACCCCAATTTACCCCCCAACCCTTCGACGGAACAAGATGAAAATATAATCTAGTTCTAGATCTCATTAAAGTACATATGTGTACCAAATTTCAAGTCAATATCTTAAACGGTTCCAGAGTAAACGTGCGCACAAAAAAAGTTACAGACAGACAGACCGACAGACAGACAGAAATTTTTTTTTCGCTCAAACTTAAAATCTCGACGTTTCATGACCTTTTAAGCCTATTTGGACAATAAAAATTTTTAAAAAATTTTTTGTCGTTACTATACTTCCACTGGACGTGGAAGTAAAACTAATGTATTTTTCACTAATCAGCGATTTACTAATTAATGGTTGCTTATATGGAAAAAATTAATAGGAACTTACAAAAAGTTCATAATTTAAGCTGTCATTTAAAAAAAAACGAACACTGAAATCGGACAATAACTTACAGAGATACGGTCGTTTTTTTAAACGTCTACATCATCTTGTATTGGCCACCATTTTTATTAGCTACCACTTTCAGATGGCAATCATAGTTTTTTGCTATCTCTGTACACCCATATAATTGGTATGAAGGAAAATTAGTACCCCAAATTATACCAATGTTAATGTAAGTTAAGGCCAAAGAATTTACAAAATCGGCAAATTAAAAACGAAGAACACATTTTACAATACTTTAGAGAAAATCCGAGGTATGCCATAAGGCAAGTAGCATTAAATCTAAATATTAGCAGGAACATGGTTTTGCATTGCTTGAAAAAACATAGAAAAGGAGCATTCAAGCCAAAATTTTTACTTATCCTAGAAGATGGTGATACAGACAGAAGATCGACAGATTTCTGTGTTTGGGACCAGGGTGAATGTTTAAACAATATGAATTTTCTGAAATACATCGTATTTACTGATGAGGCAACATTTATCACCAATGGGATAGTATCCTCCCAGAATTGCCGTTCTTGGGCTGGCGAAAATTCCCACTCATTTATCACTACTAAAGGCAGTATGTGTCAAAAGTTTGGTGTGGTTTATGGAGTGACCGGATTATTGTCCTCTTTTCATTCCGAGATTGACTGAGGAAGCGCATTCAAATTTGTTGCAAAATGGAATTCAACCCTTCAATTCACAATAATCTGCCGCAAATTGTCACAGGAGACTTTTATTATCAACTTGATGATGCCTTGGCAAATAATGTTGGAACGGGTTGGCTAGAAGGCAATTTTCCAGGTACATGGATGGGTCTAAAAAGTAAAGTGCAGGAATTTCCCCCTAGGTCTCCGGACCTGACCAGACCTTGATTTTTATTTGTGGGGTTATTTAAAAAATATAGTGTACAAAAGCAAACCACCTAACCAAGAAGAGTTTGATCAGAATTAGACAGGCATATGTTGAAATCACTTCGCCTGAGATTAGAGAACTTATACTTCATATAAGAAAAGGAATTGAGCAATGTATTCGGAATAATGGTAGTTACTTTTTTTATTTTTTAACTATTTAACGTCGGCCTATTTCCGCTACCAAGGCCTATCACCGACGCCAGGAGACGAGCTACCCCCAACCTGGAAATTTTGCCGAACCTCTTCCCTTAAGAAGAGTAGGGATCTTTTACTTGCCTAACATTTAATAGACAAGGGACCGCCTGCTTTACATCCCCTCCGAAGGATGGTATATCCACTACGCAATCCTCGTCTGAAATTACGTAACTTCCGAGTATATACAAGCCTCTAGAGGGTGGGACGAGAACGCTGTATTTCCCAAGATAGGTGGGTGCCCATCCAAGTACTAACCGCGCTCGACGTTGCTTCAACGGAATATCGACTGATATTCACATTGAAGTCGCCTCTACGCTCGCCCCATGGTAGTTACTTAGAAACGCAAAGATTTATATAATTAAATTGACACTTGCAAGAACTTTTGTTATCATGGCATACTTAGGTCTTTATTTAAGATTATTTGTTAGCAAAAGTATGTACGGATTAGAATTTTTGCCTCATTAAATAAATAATAATTTTGTTGTAAAATTAGTTTGATACAATACATAATTCTGAACAAAAAATGAAAAATACATTTTTTTCATTTGAGAATTCGTTTTGCAGATAAAAATTATTTTTAGCTGAAAAAATTGTTGTTTTTTTTTTTGACGGCCCCTATCTCAAACACCTTTGAACCCACTACGATGTAAACGTGTTTCTAAAGGTGCTGATTAAGAATATCTTCGTACTATTTTCTAAAAAAATCGCTAATAAGTACTTTCTTTTTGAAAATCCATTTTTCACCCTAAAAATCGGACGCCTCTGACTAAAATCAAATGTTACTTCTAAAGACTTATTTTATTGGAATATATTCATCACCAAAATTTCAAAATATTTGGATATCATATGAACGAGATATGAGAGTGGCTCCATGAAAAGTAGGGCACACTGTATAAAACAGTTCTTTTTTCTGTATGAATAAATAACAGAATTATGTCGCCCTAAATTAAGCTTAATTAGTTTCTTTAGGCGTATGCGTTGCTCTAGGAAAACCTTATTTAAGTATTTATTTCTCAATTACAATAACACGTTGACCCATTTTCTAGGATTTCAATTGTTACCACATTACTTAACAAACCTTGTTACGCATTCTGTTGGTAAATTTTTATACGAAAAACATATTCTAGATCATTTAATGTACTGTGGCCCATAACTGAATTAACGGTGCAATTTAAAAACATTAACTTTATTATTCATTTTGACTGAAAAAATACACGACGTACGCAAATAAAGTGATGAAAATTGATACTACCAAAATTTTACATTTACATAAATGGGTGCGATGAAATATAGTTCATCTCAAACTTATAGCAACATGAGGCCCAGTGTTTCAATGCAAAGTTAAGCACTTTATCCTACAAATAAATTAGCTATTAGGTTAGAATATGAAGTTACATATTAAAGTGTTTAATAAAAGCATATTCTAAACTTCTAGCTAATTTATTTGTAGGATAAAGTGCTTAACTTTGCATTGAAATACTGGGTCTCATGTTGCTATAAGTTTGAGATGAACTATACAGAAAATATTCATTACCGCATTATTAGTCTCAGTGTCAGTGTCAATGTCAGATCCAGTGCCATTGCTATCATAATCGTCATCGTCATCGTCATTGTTATTGTCATCGTCTTTGGCGTTGCCATTTTCATTGTCATTAACGTTCGTTATCGTTACCGTTATCATTATTACGACGCGGTCATTTACTCCTACATTTCTTACAACATAATGTGGCTGAGGACAGCTAGTAATTTCAATCATTATTTTTATTAAAAGAAAGTATATTGAGATTAATATTTGGTGTGAAATTATTATAATTTAAGAGTGTATGTGCATAATTTACGTTATGAAAACTGACTGTGTATTTTCATTTTATACATTTTTATAATTCGTACCTTACTTTATCTTATTTCTGCTTATATGCTGATGTTTAATTATTGTTTTTATTTATATATATTTTAGTGACTTACCAAATGCACACGCCTATATCTTAACTGGTCAATAAATACTTGCTTTCTTACCATAATTCGACCCAACAAGTTAGTCAAATGTTTACCTGGGTTAACAAATCTGTTAGAATATTATTTCTTGTGATAATCCTCCAAGTACGTAAAACTAGATATAAACATTATACTCTTCGACGGATGCTTTTCGCTGCTTTTTGGTATAATTGCTATACGTAATTTTAATCTTGCCCAATGGTGGAAATGTTAGTTAGTATTCTATGCAGTATTTTTGTGTTCGTAAAAGTTAGTCCAAGAATACCTTTTACATGCATGTTTTTTCTTAAAATGTTTCTAAACTATCATTTACTAGTCGATTTTTTAATAGACAATAGAGTCTTTCCTCTATTTAACACTAAATATCAATACACTATGTCTTTTCTGTCTTGAGTTATCATGTTCAAAAGAAACGTAACGGACAGCAGTCGAACAGACATACAGACGGATAGTGGGACAGACATACAGACAAACGGCAAACTGGCAAGAAGACAAACAGACGGATATACGGACATTTTGAAGGTTGTTCAGAATTTTATAACTAACAATAATATGAAACTATTTTTTCTAGGAGCAAAACGGTTTTAGGGTTGAGCCGATCAAATACAATGTACTTTTCATTTTCATATTTGCGAAGACTATAATGATTCATAACAAAATGTAGAACATTAATTTATTTACACCATAAATTCATATAAAATTGTGCAATAGATAAAACAAAACTATTAGGAAAAGTATTTTTAAGATTTAAAGACTTCAACTCTTCCATTTCTTAACCCTAATCGGTATGAAAAATACGTGCGTAGGATATTGATATTGCCAATTAGCAGTCTAGTGCATTCTGTCAATCATTTGATAGTTCATATTTATATAAGCAAAGATTATGTCTACCATAACCTTGTTTATTATTTATAAACCATCGAGACACAACTTACACTTCCAGGAGAGGGGCGGGGGAATCAATGTAATCATAAGTGTTTTTTTACTTTATTTCAAAAACAACACGTTTCACCAAAAAATGCTTTGAGTAAAAAATATTCAATTATACAATGATTTATAATAAAGGTTGATATTATTATAATACTCTTCGCAAAAACGAAAAGTATATTGCATTTGATCGGCACATTTCTAAAACAGTAAATAAAGCTCGTGGTGAGAAAAATTTCATATCATTATGTTAGTGAACGAATTCTGAACAACTTTCAAAATGTCCGTCTGTCCGTCCGTCACATTTCTTGTAAGCACGATAACTTAAGAAAGAAATGTCCGATTGTATTGAAATTTAGAAAGTTATTAATCATTTAAATTTAAAAAAATCTTAATTTTTGTCACTTGTAATTAAATTTACAGCGTTATTCTCTATATATATATGTATTTTTTTGTTTATACATTTTACTAATACATATATTTCATAATAATATAGGTATATAACACGTTGAAATATAATTATGGAATGATATATATTACAAACATTAATTTTACTTCCACGTCCAATGGAAGTATAGTAACGACAAAAAAATTAAAAAAAAATTTTATTGTCCAAATAAGCTTAAAATGTCATGAAACGTCGAGATTTAAAGTTTAAACGAAAAAAAATAATTCTGTCTGTCTGTCTGTCTGTCTGTCTGTCTGTCTGTCTGTCTGTCTGTCTGTCTGTCTGTCTGTCTGTCTGTCGGTCTGTCTGTCTGTCGGTCTGCCTGTCTGTCTGTAACTTTTTTTTGTGCGCACGTTTACTCTGGAACCGTTTAAGATATTGACTTGAAATTTGGTACACATATGCCTTATGGCATACCTCGGATTTTCTCTAAAGTATTGTAAAATGTGTTCTTCGTTGTTAATTTGCCGATTTTGTAAATTCTTTGGCCTTAACTTACATTAATATTGGTATAATTTGGGTACTAATTTTCCTTCATACCAATTATATGGGTGTACAGAGATAGCAAAAAACTATGATTGCCATCTGAAAGAGGTAGCTAATAAAAATGGTGGCCAATACAAGATGATGTAGACGTTTAAAAAAACGACCGTATCTCTGTAAGTTATTGTCCGATTTCAGGGTTCGTTTTTTTTTAAATGACACCTTAAATTCTGAACTTTTTGTAAGTTCCTATTAATTTTTTCCATATAAGCAACCATTAATTAGTAAATCGCTGATTAGTGAAAAATACATTAGTTTTACTTCCACGTCCAGTGGAAGTATAGTAACGACAAAAAATTTTTTAAAAATTTTTATTGTCCAAATAGGCTTAAAAGGTCATGAAACGTCGAGATTTTAAGTTTGAGCGAAAAAAAAATTTCTGTCTGTCTGTCGGTCTGTCTGTCTGTAACTTTTTTTTGTGCGCACGTTTACTCTGGAACCGTTAAAGATATTGACTTGAAATTTGGTACACATATGTACTTTAATGAGATCTAGAACTAGATTATATTTTCATCTTGTTCCGTCGAAGGGTTGGGGGGTAAATTGGGGTAAATTTGGGGTAAATAGGTCAATCAAGCAGGTAAGAGTCCATAAAATTGGTATTTAGTATATACAAGAGAAGCTAAGGTCTCAAAAAAATTTTTGGCATTAGCCACCCCCATTACCACCCCCACCCATTAAAGGGGGTGAAAAAAAATTGTGATTTAGTGTATGTACAGGAACCAGAAACCCCAAAATATTTTTTTACTTCATCTACCCCCACTATCACCCCCCTATCACCACCCCCCTCCCCACTACCGATGTGGGGTAGCGTCTTGTGGGTTTTTGGGGTAGAGGATTTCAAATATTATATTATTAAAGTTCCATAAACAATTATTTTCACATACAAAGTTTTTTCGTTGTGAGTGACTTGGATAGAGAATCTGAATGTGGAAGTAGTGATTCCTTGGGCAGCGGTTTTTATAATAATGTATGATGGCTCTATGCCTAAAGCTTTTGCCTTGCAATCCAAAGGTCTTGTGCGGCTGCCTCCGGGCTACACTCCGGCGAGGCACATATATTGTATTCTAATTTAAAATACAATATTATTGTTGTTGTTGTTTTTGTTCGAATCCCTGACAGAGTGATCGTTTTTTTTTTTTTCATTTTCATTTTGATATATATTTTTTTCACAACAAAGTAGGTATTACAAAATTTAGAATATCCATAAACTAACATTATTTACAAGAAAAATGCGAAAAGTATCCTATAGAATGTGTAACAATTATATAAAACCGCTGCCCAAGGAATCACTACTTCCACATTCTGATATTCTATCCAAGTCTCTCATAACGAAAAAAATTTGTATTTGTAAATAATTGTTTATAGAACTTTAATAATATAATATTTGAAATCGTCTACCCCAAAAACCCATAAAACGATATCCTACACGGTAGTGGGGTGGGGGTTGTGATAGGGGAGTGGTAGTGGGAGTGGATTAAATAAAAAAATATTTCGAGGCTTTTGGTTCTTGTACACACACTAAATCACATTTTTTTTTTCATCCCCTTTAATAATGGGGTAGGGGTGGTAATGGGGGTGGCTAACGGCAAAATTTTTATGAGACCTTAGCTTCTCTTATATATACTAAATACCAATTTTATGGATTCTTACCTGCTTGATTTACCTATTTACCCCCAATTTACCCCATTTTACCCCCCAACCCTTCAACGGAATAAGATGAAAATATAATCTAGTTCCAGACCCCGTTAAATTACATACGTGTATCAAATTTAAAGTCAATATCTTAAACGGTTCCAGAGTAATCGTGCGCACAAAAAAGTTACAGACCGACAGACAGAACTATTTTTTTCGCTCAAACTTAAAATCTCGACGTTTCATGACATTCTAAGCCTATTTGAACAATAAAAATTTTCAAACATTTTTTTGTCGTTACTATACTTCCACTGGATGTGGAAGTAAAAGCTCAGTAAATCGGCGAAGAGTATAATGCTTCCACTAGTTTTACTTCCACGTCCAGTGGAAGTATAGTAACGACAAAAAAATTTTAAAAAATTTGTATTATCCAAATAGGCTTAAAATGTCATGAAACGTCGAGATTTTAAGTTTTAGCGAAAAAACATTTTCTGTCTGTCTGTCTGTCTGTCGGTCTGTCTGTCTGTAACTTTTTTTTGTGCGCCCGTTTACTCTGGAACCGTTTAAGATATTGACTTGAAATTTGGTATACATATGTACTTTAACGAGATCCAGAACTAGATTATATTTTCATCTTGTTCCGTCGGAGAGTTGGGGGGTAAATTGGAGTAAATTTGGGGTAAATAGGTCAATCAAGCAGGTAAGAGTCCATAAAATTGGTATTTAGTATATACAAGAGAAGCTAAGGTCTCAAAAAAATTTTTGGCAACAGCCACCCCCATTACCACCCCCACCCCCTTACTAAAGGGGACGAAAAAAAATTGTGATTGAATTGTGTGACACTACCGATGTGGGGTATCGTTTTATGGTTTTTTGGGGTAGAGGATTTCAAATATTATATTATTAAAATTCCATAAACAATTATTTTCACATACAAAGTTTTTTCGTTGTGAGAATCTGGATGTGGAAGTAGTGATTCCTTGGGCAGTAGTTTATTTGGATGTAATGAGCCATTAGGCCAATAAAATTGATTTTCTTGCATTGAAAGGAAAAACTCACATTAACTACTAGAAATTGCAATAAATTAACAAAAAAATTATGGACGATATTCTCTTCTTTAGACTAATTTTATTATTATCAATTTATCAATGAAAAAGATACTTAGGAATTGAAAAATGAAACCGGATTTGACATTATAATACATTTATTTTCTACTATTGTCTCTATTTTATGAGTTCTGCAATCAGTTTTTTAAATTGTTGACATTTTAGGGTATTCCTAGTTAAAAATTCTTAAAAAACGGAACATTCAACAAACAATATACAAGGAATAAAAAAATAAGTTTTTTAAAGTGACTATTTCATTTATTTAGTAATCGGCGACCTCCAAAGTTAGAATTAGTTATTTTTATTTTTTATGGCATTGTCCAAATTGAAATTTATCTAGGGCGTAGGGAAGGGGAGGTACGCCCTCCTTTATAATTTAAAATTTTTTTTGTTCCTTTTATATTTGCTAAATTTTTATAAAAACTGACTTAAAATAGTTGTTACAAGGTCACTTTCTGATCCGATTTCAATTAATAATTTAAATTCTGACTTTAATTTAAACTACAGTGCACAAACAAGCATATTATAAGTTCTGAAAAATCTTTAAAAAACTGACGAAATTGAAATCGAACCACAAAATGTCCGTGCATAAACTATTTTAAAACCAGTTTCTGTAAAAAACTGTTAGTCATACGGTAATTAAGGAGCAGGAACAATTTTGTGTAAATTGATTATAGAACCATATTTCGGTACCAAAATTTATAAAACAAAACAGGAACAAAAATATTTTGGTTTCCCTTAAAGTACCTACAATCGAAAAAAACAAAAAGTGATGCACAATGCCTCCTTGATACTTGACGAAGAATTAAATTTTTATTTCGTCCGCCATCTTTGACCGTTATATTTGACTAACAGCGTCCGGGTTTGGTGCATTATATTTGACCATAGATAAGTTTTATTTTTGCCAACTTGGTGAAATTACTTCTTCTTATCGTGAAGATATTCAATTTTTATTTTTTCGATCATTTTTGGTGTTTTCAGTTTTTTCCAAGATGGTGGATTGACCCACACATATCGGACAGGTTTATATGTTTTAAGAATTTTATTTCAAATAAGCCAGTATTTTTAAAATTTCCATTCGATTACTAGTATAAGATATATTAAGCAGATAAGTAGAAAATCCGTGAAAGCGCGTCAAAAAGTGCATATAACTTTTGACGCACCATTAATATTTGGGCGCAAATATATGTCGTAATCAGGTCATAATACATAAGAATCAACAATAAAATTTCCAGTGGGGTGTTGTTGCCAAAAAAAAATTAATTAAATCAATTCGACTGTACTATTAAGTAAAATTCAATACACTGGACAACCGGGATCAACTAAATGTAATACATACAGACCTTTCAAGGACTTTTGGTAAAATAGTACACTCTTTATTACTAAATAAATTAGACCATTATTGTCTAAAAACGACTATCCTACATTTGCATTCATTTAAATCTTTCTATTTCAGGTCTGCATGTTGATGGACGTTTTCGTCGGGACAAACATTCTCTCGGCATGGATAGCAGTGTATCTGGCCTTACCAATTCTTGCCAGCAGCGCTTTCAATCCCTGGGTCTATGGCTACCGCAACTCCGAACTTCGCTCCGCTGTAAGACGAGTAGTAGACGATCTGCTTACGGCCTTGGGATTCACTTACCATAGCCACCAAATCTCTGATCCAATCGCTCCAAGTGCCGCCGCAACTGCCGGAGACCCAGGTTCATTCATAAACCACGTTCAAAGAGATTGTCTGAACTGGAAGGAGGACGGAGATTTTTTATTAGTTCCTATAGCTCGACCGGAAAGTTCGGGGGTGGTTTCTGATTGCGAATCGGCTCGGGTTTACAGTGATAACCCTAAAATAGTTATTACATCTGATACACCGAGATTACTAAGGGGCTCAAGAAGTATGGTGGAAAGTTTTGCGATAAGTAGAGGGTCGGATATACTCATTATTACGGGCAAAGACCGTGGGATGAAACACGGGGCTAGCGTTGTTTAGAATTTAATAATCCGGCAAACAAGTATCTTGTATGTTCTCAAATATGTTCTACAAATTAGAATTTTCTTTTACTAATTTACACTGTTGTAATTAACAAAAGGTAGCTGAATTCGTACGTATATTATGGTAGATCTGCTATAGAGGAGAAATAATACGTTGGAGGTCTCTAATATTATTATTTATCTGATACGAAAATACCCCGTTTTCACGAATAGAATCAACAAGAAAAATTTTTATAATTTGTAGTTTTATGAAAAAGTTCTTATTCCTTATTTATGTTAGTGAATCCTTGCCAGCTCTAATGGGTTGACTAAAAAACTGGATTTGATTGTTGTTGACTTCCAAATATTTTTAAAATTACGCTATATCGAGTTTCAACGAGATTTTTTTCCGGCCGCCGTTTATTTATGTGACGAATCGACATGAAACTTGGTATGTGTCGTCACATGTTACTAACGCGATATTCTTTTATCAATCTGTCAAGTTTCTAGGACTTCCGGTTTTACCAAAAGTGATCACAACTTTTGATTTTAGAATGAGACAAGCCGTATATTCTTGAATTATTGGACTCCAGAGGTCATTCTACATAATTATGAATGTTTACCAGTCGCGTAGCCAGCTTTTCGGGGCGGAGATAGAAACTTCAGAATAACGCAAACAGTCATGAAATTAGTAGTTATAGAGAAATCGTCTGGTTCCAAAAACGTATAATATACAGGGCGCCCATTAAAAAATCAAAAGTTGGTGTCAATTTCGGTGAACCAGGAAGACGTAGAAACTTAACAGATAGTTGAAAAAATGTCGTTCTGGTAACCAAATTACACATGCCGAAGAAAGTCTGTAAATCTGTAAGACCAGAATACTATAAAAAAATAACTTCTCCATTGCAATATAATTAATTGTTCAAATCGAAAGTTCATTGCAATATACATAGATAGATCACCTGAGAAATATAAATTATCGATTTAATTTTAAAATATTTGCAAATTAACCACATCAAATCCACTTTTTTTGACAAACCCAGTAGAGCTGGCAAAGCTCAGATAACAGAAATAGGGTTTCTGGAGGAGCAAATTTTTCCATTAAAAATTGCTTTTTTTTCGTAAAACCACGAATTTGAAAATTTTTTCTCTGCCCAGACTTAATGCATCGACGCAACGGCAGAAAATTGAAAATATTAATTTTTGAAATAATTCATATTACTGGCAGAGAACTATGAAAGCTAATTGTAGATGGTGCAAATATTAGTAGGAGTCAAGATAATTTCCAGCCAATGAGGAACAGGGAAAGCTAATTGTAAATGATGCAAATGTTAACAGGGTCAAGAAACATAACCTAACAAGTTCTCTGCCCTATAAATTAAAAATAGATATTTTTTTATCTGCTACTACTTCTATGTGCCAAAGTTTAGTCGAGAGATTCCATATATTTTACTGAGCATAAATAAATTGAATGATTAGAAAATTAAAGAAAATCTAATAGATTTCACTAATTATTTTTGTCTAACTAATTAGGGTTTTTTGGTGGCTCATGAATAAAATTATTCAACGTCAGACATATTTAAAATGTGATATACATAAATTAGCAGAAAATAGCAAAATTGCTTATTTTCTTTTACATAATTATTTTGACTGACCTATATTATTTAATATTACAATCATTCCATAGTGTGAGTTTTTTCTTGTTGATATTTCGGGCTTAAAATCTATACATTTTTCTTTCTTTTGGTGGAAAAAAAATTCCATTAAAAAATTTCCCGATCATAATAGTATAAAATAGTTTTGCTGCTCAGCTCCCAGACTATTACTTCAAGTTATATTTGTGAAAAATGTCAGGTTTAACTGAACTAATTCATAATAAGCTAGAAATGACTGGATACTTTTCCTAAAACCATCGGAAAAACATGCTTTGAATCCGAAGAAAAAACGTTCCATGTATATCATGCATATACATTTTTTGAGGCAAATAGCAAATCCTTATGACCCAACTCTATTAAAGTCGCATATTATACATATCTGCTATTTGTTACACTACCCAACAGGTATTTGAGCCAACTATAGGCCAGGGAGCAGGTGCAGTAGAATCATACAAAAATTATATTACAGACGAAAACATGTGGTATATAAAAGTGCATCCCAGAGATTTAAAATAACTTATGGTAGCTAACCATAATTTTTTAATATTATGCATGTAAAAAGATGATAAAAGGAAAAACAAACATTGTAAATTAATGTCTTTGGTAATATATTTTTAAAGTATTCAGGCAGCAATTAAAAATATTTATATCACCGCAGATTGCATTGTGTTTGTCGCATATTACATAAGTGGGTAAGAATTTTAGAATATTTGTACAAGCCGTAGCTAGGTAAAATACAGAACTGTGACGGGATATTGTTCTGGGGATATTGAAAGACAGTATTGTCAATAGTAGTGGTGCGTCACTAATGTTGTTAATAATTTTTAAAAGAAATATTTGAGATAAACATTATCGCCTACGGCATAAACTATTCTATCCAGTAGGTGCAAAACCGATCGCTGTATAAATACCTTCAGATCTCCACGGGCACAAATGACAGGGTTTCGAGATATTGGCCAAAGAAGGTCATAATTTAATAATTTTTTTCAACTAAAAATAATTTTTATCTGTAACGGATTCTCAAATGAAAAAAATATATTCTTCATTTTTTGTTCAGTGTCATTAAAATTTTCAGCGCTCATGGAGACTTTGAATAGACATATCATAAACTACCACTGTGCAAAGTTTCAGCTCCCGGAAGTGAAAGCCAAATTATAGGTGCGGGGTCCTTTAAGAAATTTTTGTTGAACTATTCTCATCTCATTGACATGGAATGTTAATTTTTTGTTTTTTTTTTCGTTCTAGTTCACCAAAATAATAATAAAAGCTTGTTTTTAAAAAGTTTTTTTTACATTAAATTTTTTGCTTACTAAATCGAAATACTTAGTAACGTTATTTGGCTGTAAAATTGTATTAAAAAATATTTTATGCAAAACATAAAAAAAGACTTGTAGCTTATTCAACTATCGATGAAAATATTTTGGCGTAAGGGAGTCATCGTTTAAGAGATATCGAAATTTTAAGTGAAGAACAAGTGTTTTTATTTTTCGGGATCAGTAAGGACATTTCAACCGCTTCCAGGGTCTTTGTTTCTGATGCAGGACAAGAAATAAATCCGAATTTTAGCCTATTCAATTTTCTACAAATTCGTTAGGAAAGTTTTTGGCCTCGGGGCCATCGTTTAGGAGTTATAGATATTTTTAGCGAAAAAGTACAAAACGCCGACATCTTTAAAGACCCGCTAGGCCAGAACCGTTGGTCCTAGCAAAATTTCGAAAACGCCAAATCGTTCCTCACACTATGTAGTTTTTCTGTGAGAATTTTTATTTTTTAGTTATCTCTCACGGTTTTTGAGTTATCGGCGAGACCGCTTTTAGAGATGCGTATTTCGAAAGAAAATTTTGACCCAAAACTCGCAATCTTAAAACGCCCATATATTTAACGTTACCATAACGCGACGGCCGTACGATGTCGATACGAAAATGATCGTAGATGTTCCGCATCGTAAATCGCATGCTGAAGTTCGAAAATTCGGCCCCGTAGGAGCGAATTAAAAACGGTACCTTCGCATGTTTTGTTTGGCAGTTCTCGAGCGATATTTTATTTTAGAAAAGAGATAGTCGAGATTGGTACGTTAGTAACCGGAAAACACGGAGGAATCCGGCGAGGAAATATAGCATAAACGAGAGAGAATTTAATTCTTAATTGAGCTCGTTGGCTTGCCTAAACACGATTTTAAAATGAATATACTATTGTAAAATCGCAAAGAGTAAGGGGCTCACATCTAGACGATGTTAATATATACACAGCGGCCGTCCTGACCACCTTTGTTGGGAAATTTAAAACCTAATCGATTTGTGCAAATCCAGATCTGGAGAATTTGGAGCGAAAAATATAGAAACTATTGTAAAATCGCGAAAAGTACCAACACGATTTGACTACATGTACGGTGGTCGTCCTGGCCTCCTTTGTTAGAAAATTTAATTCTTAATCGGTATATGCAGATCCGGAGCCGAAGAATTTAGCGCAAAAAATGAAGAAACTATTATAAAATGGCAAAGAGTAAAGAGCTCGGACCAACACGACTTTAATATAAACACAGCGGCCGTCTCGGCCGCCTTTATTTGATATATGGTTAAGTAACTTCTTGATTAGCAAACGAATTATTGAAAACTGCCAACTAATTTCAGACCACTGAACTTATTTAACATCTCCACAAATGGCTGATTCGGTACTTATGCTTTTAAAAAAACCATGTTGATAAGCTGAGAGTAAATTATTTTGGTGTAAAAGAGAATACTGCTGATCCATAGCAGCGAGTTTAGAGAATTACAAGGCAAGCTAATGGCTCTGTAGTTCCGTAGTCAATAGCTGGCTTGAATACGTCTGGAAAAGTTCCAGTGTTAAAAGATGGATTTATCTAAACAGCCAATGGTTGACAGATAATTTTTCATTATTTTATTTAGTTATTGGAAACATTATCATATCCACATTACCTACATGAGTGAGATGACTTCAACTTATTTTTAAAGATAATAACATACTTACAATACAAGAATTCTGTTTTATTCTGTACAAGTTTCTTCTCAAAAAATACTGTTTTTGGGAAAGAAAAACGAATTAAATGCACCATTTTGTCAAAATGGCGAACGTTGCAGAACAGTTGGGATTGGGAATTTTTAGTACGTTCTTTACAACAGTGTTAGAAAAGGTATTTAGTCAATTTCAGCTTATTATAAATTAGTTCCGTGGGAACTCCATTGTCGTCTGAACTATATTACATACGTATACTATAAAGGGAAATTTTCAAATACAAAATCATTTCGGATTCACATTCGATAAATTATTCAGTACAGTCCGACTGATTCTTAATTTATTAGAAATCATTACGATGTCAATTTCACGGAATTTATAAATTATCGAAGTATATTTTCTGACATGCAATGAGAATATATAAAAAATGTATGTGGATACTGTGGTTGAAAATACATATCATTCCAGGTTTAAATTCATATAGTAGGAAAATATTAATTTACTATTTTTGGACCATTCTCAAATATTTATATGCTTTTGAAGAAAACAATGCAAAATGTGAGAAAGGAATTCGCGAAAAATGTTCTCGCTTCATTGATCAATTCTATTCGTTATAGGAGAGGCGTATTGAAGTGGAATTGATTTTATGTTATTCCCTCTTAATTCCAGTTTTTTCTGTGAGTGACGTTATTCCAAAAGATAAAATGCTTAGTACGCTATGGTTCTTGTTTCAAACTGCTTGTAGTGGAAATTCTGACAAATCAATTTTTAAAATATTGAAGAGACAATGACAGATAAAATGTATACGATTTTTAATAAGGCCGAATCTCGGGTCGAATACTGATTCATATTTTTAGTGATATTATTTCAAAACGCTTATATATAATAAAGATTAGATCAAAGCCCGAGTTAAACATAAATTGTTCTTATCTTTGAAAATATTGTTTAACATAAAAATGGGTTATTCTTTGTGGCGCAATTATTATTTGTTACAACTGAGGTCTTTAAAAAAAATGTCCTACAAGCAAGAGAATTTGTAGACATGATCTCTGTAATAGTCTTGTGATCAAAATCCTGTAAATTCTAAAGAAATAAAAAATTTGCACCCAAGCCGCCATTTTGTAAATTGGCCGGCAAAATACGATTTTTTTGCTTTGTTTAAAAAACCGTTCATATTACAAAAAAAAAAAAACGGAAATTGTTAAGCAAGCAATTATCTACAACTTTTGTTATTATCATTTTTTTGTTGGACTAGCCCTGGAAGTACAAACTAACTTTGAGTGTTTCTCCCACAGAACGTTATGTAGTCGTCATAAAATAATTTGACCGTTATTCAAAGCCTAATAAAATACATGTGATATATATCGTTTTCCTTCTTTAATCCATAGACTTTGTCCTTACCTTTCCTGCCTCATATTGCTTCAGCGGTGGAAGTTTTCAATCAAGTTTCAGCCTCAAAAGAGAACATTAGTTCTGCAGGAGAGAAATGTTTACTACATATGTATACTTACAAGAAGAGTGAAAGCATTGAGGTACTAAAGGTATAATAATATTAGATCTAAATTGCAAGTGAATCAGGCATTCGATCTTGCAGCACTTCTTCCAACTAGTGATGTGGCTAAACACTCTTGCCGTGTGTACTTACAAGTACAACACTGGAATAGAAATATGTTGGAGCTAATATTATGTAGGTGGAGTAATAAAAATAACATTCTAGTTGCTGTCATTTCTTCTAAATAGCCTACTGCACTTGGATTATTAAAACGAATGTCACGCGTCTGTAATAGGTCATGTTCTAACAAGAACGTAAAAGCAGGACTGCGATGTTCACCAATGTGCATCATGTGTCAAGGGCTATCTTGTGAAAATAGTATAAGATACTTTCATAACGATTTTGAATATTTGACATTGATTGCGTTACATTTAATATGTGGGAACAGACATTTTCAGAATAGGATATCATGCATGCTTCGTCATAATATTAACTTAAATTTTGGTTCAGTAAATTTTAATTTGAGTTCGTTCCTGTTAATAATGAGCTTCTTACTTGAAATTTTGTTTTCTACAACCTTGTTAGCTAAATTAATGCTATATTATTAATACTAATAATGAAGCCTCCTTTTCTACTTTTATTACTATCGTTTAAATCGTCCGTCATATCGGTCACAATGGCGAGATTTGCAACTCTATCCGTGTGAGAGAAACGTTCAGGCTTGGCCCAATAAAAAATGGTAAAAACAGAAGTAGAAAATTACTCGGGTAACAACTTTCATTTGACCTATTTTTTGTTTGTAAAATAAACACGAGAGTTTAAATAAATAATCAAAAATCTTATTTTGCCGGCCATTTTCCAAGATGGCGGCTTTAACGCAACTTTTTTTGGGAGAATTTATAGGATTTTAATCAGAAGGCTACAGTGGCTATATCTACATATTTCCTTGCTTGTATGAAGTTTTTTTCTTGAAATATGTAAGTATAATGATTAAACTATTGGTTTTTTATTCTTCTACACTTAAACTACATTCGGAAAGATGTTCAAAATTGTTTTATTTATAATAACGCTTGACCAAATCATAGGTGCTTTAACTTCAACTAATTAAAGAAGGATAGGACTATTGAGAGAGAGGGGGGGGGGGGGGGGGGAGGGGAGAAAAACATTATACCACCACTGTAAAAGACTGTTTTTAAACTATTTAAATTGAATTTGTTTGAAAAATAAAGCATCAAAACTTATTTCATGTCAAAATTGACAAAATTTATATATCCACTTTTTTATTTAAAATCTGATTAAATGAATGAATTCGGAAACTCCTCAAATGAGTTTGTATTAGGTTTCATGAAAAATGTTTATTATTGAAAAATCACAGGCGTAGAGGTTATTTTCCAATAAAATACTGGATGATTGTATTATTTTGTAGATTTCACGGACATTATTAAGAAGAAAATACATGTGGCAGAACATCCCAATAAGAAACAGAAAAATCTTGTACAGAATCAGTTCAGCAAATTGAAATAAGATCTTGTTCAAAAAATAATTTAAAGAAATTCAAACAACTTCTAGACGCTGAAACCCAGAATGACGTATATAGAGAGGAAACTGCAGATAATAAAGTGTATGCCATTTATAACATTATAACCATCATGGAAAATTATTACAACTTTGCTTTCTTTTTAGTACAAAAAATATAAATACTACTTAAAACAAGAACTGGTTAACTTTGGGTCTATGAGTATTCTCTAAGAAATTAAAAGAAAGTTATCATATGCACAAAATAGTTCTTGTAAACAATGATTACTACAAGAATTATAAAAAAAATATACAGGCGTCTAATACGACAACCCAAATGCACTTTGACAAAATTATTCAAAATTCTGAAAATAAATCGAAAACTGTTTGGAAAATAATAAATAATAGTATAAAAAATAATAACAATTTAAACGAAATCAATAAATAATTTTAAACAATAAACTGCTTAGAGATAAAATGGAAATTGCCAACGTTTTCAATTCATATTTTACTAACTTAATTAAATCTATTACCTCAGCGAATCAAAATAATAAGAAAATCAAAAAATACCCCTGTAACAAATGATAGTATATTTTTTAAAAATGTAATAGTGGGGCAGCTTAACGTAGAATTTCGCGTTAATGTGGACACATCGGACAATACTACCAAATTTTTTCCAGGTACTAGTTAGGTAAGTAACTTTCAATTTTTGATTAGGAATCAACTCCTCCGTCGGCCATCTTGGATTTTATAGCGGCCATTTTAAAATATAGGTATATTATCAATATCTCGGCTTCTAAATCACTTAGGACCACAAACTTGGTGGCTAAGTATACATATTTGGGATCAGGGAATACAACTACACAATTTTTAAATGTATCACACTATACATTTATTCACTAATATATGTCCTTAAATTAGGGTAAAAAATTTTTTTCTTAATTTTCTTTGGGGCACCCTGCCATTTTCATCTACTCTATTAAAAAGGATTACTGCAATTTTCTGAGATTTTTTAACTCAGTTTTAGGGGTTGCTACCGCCCCCTAAAGTTTCAAAATTAAAAAAACTAGTTAGGAATTAATAATTAAATTCAGTTATAAAAGAAATTATGTTCATTAAACATGTAATTAATGTGTACAACTGTATAGCAATTACAATGTTATATATATAAAATAATAAAAATTAAAAAGTTGTTAATAAAATTCAGTTGGGTCGAGATGAAAGTGGGGGACAATGTACTGTCCTATTTTATTAATTCAATTGATGATCAGTGTCATTTTGGTGTTCATTTGATTTATTTTGATAAAAATTTTTCAAAGATTCTCGATTATCTTGAAAATTCAAGACTTGGTAGGGACCCCTAAAACATTATTTAAAAATCTGAAATTTTTATGGAAGTCTTTTTATATATCATAGAACAAAATAAGAAGGTGCCCCGGGTAAATTTTAAAAGTTAGTTTTTAAGGACCACCCTAAATTATGTACCAATTGCAAATTACTCACCGATGAACTGTTTTGTCTGGTGTGTCCAAATTTTCTAATATGTTTTTTTTATTTTGTTTCAGATCGAATTGTAATACAATATGGATTGGAACAAGTGCTTGATCTGTCAGAAAACAACTTCAGAAAATCTAAAATGTCCACTTAATGCACAAGCAATCGAAGACAAGACAACACCATACCGGTCTTTCTTGAACAATATCAATGAGTTTAGAAGCTTGGAGTCATTGCCAGTGAAACTAAATTTTGGAAGCGACATAAGTGCGGATGAACTGGTCCAAAACCATGGTGTATGGCACAAATCTTGTTACGTCAAGTTCATCAATTTGAAGTTGGATAGAGCTAAAAGCGGAGAAATGGCGTGTTTGTTATGTCGTGGAAGCGATGGGCACCTTCGTGAATTTTGAACATTAACAGCTGATACGAGCATATGAAAAATGGCAACCAACAGAGCTGCAAGAATGTAATTTACAATTTACAATTACCATCGAAGTGGAAACCTGTGTAACTCGCAATTTCTTTGTGCACCAACTTGGCAGTCTTAACGAACAAAAGGACATAATGTTCATAATCACATGACACGGCCTGCTGCAGCATTTCCCGCATGACTTCTTCAAACACCAAAACTTTATACCTTCCATCACTTTGTTCTTGCGCTTGTGGAAATTAAGCTAGCACTTTCTCCTTCAATCTAGTTCTGTTAATCTCCTTCTCAACGTCAAGGATTTTTAATCTGTTCTCATACAGTTCATGCAATTATGAAAATTTAAAGTGGAAGGTCCCATCTGCCACACAGTTCTCTATATAGGTATAAAGCTCCACAAGTGCTGTAGCCTTTATCTGACTTTCCTCTGCAGATACTCCCACCAAATCCTGCTCTAGTTTCCTTAGGTGAGACCGGTAGCGATTTCTCGGTGCTGTATAACATTGCAGATGATATTTGGCGTCAAGGGCAATGAGATCACTACCTTCTATTGCTGTCAACAATTGGGTATCTTGCAGTTCTGTTGCAATTTTTCGTATGCTCGTATCATCTGTTAATGTTCGAAATTCATGAAGGCGTCCATCGCTTCAACGACATAACAAACACGCCATTTTGTCATTCGCTTCACGCCGGGATTGTTTCTCCACAGTTGTGCTACCTCCTGAAGTATTTCCCCGCTTTTTAGATCTATCCAACTTCAAATTGCTGAACTTGACGTAACAAGATTTGTGCCATGCACCATGGTTTTGGACCAGTTCATCCGCACTCATGTCGCTTCCAAAATTTAGTTTCACTGGCAATGACTCCAAGCTTCTAAATTCATTGATATTGTTCAAAAATGGTATGGTGTTGTCTTGTCGATTCCATGTGCATTGAGTGGACATTTTAGATTTTCTGAAGTTGATTTCTGACAGATTATGCACTTATTCCAATCCATATTGTATTACAGTTCAATCTGAAATAACTTAAAAAACATTCGAAAATTTGGACACACCAGGCAAAACAGTTCATCGGTGAAAAATTTGCAATTGGTACATATATTAGTGAATAAATATATAGTGTGATACATTTAAAAATTGTGTAGTTCTATTCCCTGACCCCAAATATGTATACTTAGAAACCAAGTTTGTGGTCTTAAGTGATTTAGAAGCCGATATATTCCAAAATGACCGCTATAAAATCCAAGATGGTCGACGGAGGAGTTGGTTCCTATCAAAAATTGAAAGCTACGTACCTAAGTAGTACCTGGAAAAAAATTGGTGGTTTTGTCCGGTGTGTTCACATTTTCACGATAAGCTGCCTTACTATAACCATTTCTGAAATAGTTGAAGGCATTATAATTAAAAAAATTCGTATTCGACCGATCACAAAAATATGTCCACTACAATAATAAAAATGTGTGGTCAATTGTTAGCGATGCCTCTATGTCATATCATAAATTCTTATCTTACTTTAGGAGCTTATCCAGATTTCTTAAAAATTTTAAAAATCATTTGCTTTAAAAAAAAAGCGACCCTCGAGACATTACAAATTATAGACTCTATCATCAGTATTTTCAAAAATATTTGAAAGAATTGTTTTAATGACATAGTTAACTGTCTAGAGACAAAAAATATATTTTCTCCTATTCAACACGGTTTTAGAAAAGATCATTCAACGTTTACCGCATTACTGAGCTTTTTAGATTTTGTGTACTGTAATTTAGACATGGGAAAAAACGTTCGAAATCATTTAACTACGTGGATCATGTGTCATTTTCTACGTGGTCAGTGTAATAGCCTTCCTAAATCTTACCTTACGAACATGAAACAATTTGTTGATTATTTTGTTGCAAAAAATATATAGCTCTACTAAACTTGACATTAGTTTAGGTATACCACAAGGCAGAATTCTGGGGTCCTTGTCATTTCTATTATATATAAATGACATAAACCAACTTATAACACCGTTCCATTGTGCATTTGCACAAGATGTTAAAATTGCAATAAGTAACAAAAATATAGCTCTAGCAATTGAAAATTTAAGTTCCAATTTGTTTTCAGTTTCACATTATTTTACAAATAACCATTTAGTAATAAACAGAGAAGAAACCTTTTTTATGCAGTTTTATCCTATAAGTGCATTGCTTATTCGGTTCAAAAATAAAACTATTCAACAGGTGAAAAACTTAATTTTTTCTTTGACGACCTTGTATATAAGATTTTGTTCTGTCCAAAAGTGATAACATTTCAAATATTATTTTTCACCATCGTTTCTTAATTAATTATTTTTCTTAGATTGACTACCTTGTATATCTTTCACTAAAAGTATGGCTCGTTTCATCCATGACAGATGTGTTAATCACATGGCAAATATTGTCCTCTTTCGCATTTTCTCCGTTCATTTTTTTGGGTTTATCCTGTATATTTTTGCTAAAAGTAGAGTAGGTTTCTTTTTAACTACATAACATATTATTTTCCTCCGTGATAATTTTTTCATTATTTGTTTAGGGTGCCCACTGTGTAGTGTATATTTTTCAGTATATAAATATTTTTTTGTCGAAAATAGCGCCAACTAGCTACCAAATATTATTTTATATCATTAAAAACAAAAATTTTAAGTCATATGTCAAGTCTATTAGATACGTAGAAACTTATTACATTCTAATTAAAATCCATAAATTAAGTAATACGATTTTCTAATATTAATTTATTAACGTGTACTATGACTGAACAATTGAATTTACAGGAAACACTTTAAATTATGCGTCTTTCTGGGGATAAAGTACTCTAAGTAAAGTATAAAGGGTACTTCACAGTAGGCCCCGCATCAGTTTCTAAAATACCCAAAACTTTTAATGAATGTGCGCTGTAACAAAACATAATAATTATTAAAACGAATTACATGTTACTGCTAAAAGCTTCAAAAGCTCAGTATAATATTTCTTGTTGATATTAAGTTTTAATTGTTTGTTTCAAATTTCATCGAATTTATTGGAAGAATTGCATGAGTATAATTCTAAATACTGCTAGTAATTAATTTTGACATACAGTCTTAGTACAACTGAGAGGTTTTCGAATTCAGTGATGTAGTCAAATTTTAAATAGAAAAATCGCTAATTAGATTTGGTAATTCTTGACATGGAAAAAGCTGCACGTAGGCTTAGACAAAGTGTAAAATTTTACATCAAAGTGGAATTTTTGATGCTCTATCATTCTAAAAAATTCTATCCAAATGAGATAATAAATAACAAATGGCTTCATTCTTGATGGGTTAAATCGTGTATACTATTGCAATGATGGAAAGTTGACAAAATTATTATGTATAACAAAATCAGGAATAGTATAAAACTCCAAATAAAACTATATAAACCCGTTACTGTTATAATACCCTTCATAAAACTACTGGTCAGTGCAGAGTACTAGAAATGTTTGTTGAAAGTCCACATATTTGATTGAATTTACTGGGTTAGCAAAGTTCAGTCTATACAAGCTGATTTTATGCAAAAAAACTGAACGCACTTAGAATTGGAATTGGTACAAAAAAAATTATAACCTTCTTCATTTTCTTCTTATTTACAACGCCTTGCCGGATGTGTTGTGGGATCAGCTAGGATTTTCCGGTTTGCATTTTTTTACCCTAAAGATATGCTGAACACATTCTGTGAAACCCGTTTTTGGGTCCATTTTGGTCAGACTTTCTGCAGCTTGAAGATCACTGTGTGGAATGTTTATACAAATTATTAAAGTTATTGTATTTTTAAGGTTTTATTTCTTAAACTTCTATGAGGCTTTATTTCAATACAATTGACCAGGTACTAGCGGCGTGCAAGTTAATATTTGTAAATATTTTTAAAAGTGTTTTTTTCATTTTCATTTGCGCTATCGTATTTACATGAATCTGTTGCACATCCCCTAAAAATATTTCAGAAAAGATCAGACTCACCCTGTATACTAGTCACTTAGCTTTGTCATTGTTACAACACCAATTAGTTCAATCAATTGTTAAAAAAAGTGTGTATATAATTCAAAAATAGCGAAATCAGTTTTCCTTTTTTAAAGTGTTCGGTGGTTTATTCTAGTATTTTGTCAAGTTGACGTGGTCGGCGGTGGCTGCAAGTTAATATTTGTAAATATTTTTAAAAGTGTTTTTTTCATTTTCATTTGCGCTATCGTATTTACATGAATCTGTTGCACATCCCCTAAAAATATTTCAGAAAAGATCAGACTCACCCTGTATACTAGTCACTTAGCTTTGTCATTGTTACAACACCAATTAGTTCAATCAATTGTTAAAAAAAGTGTGTATATAATTCAAAAATAGCGAAATCAGTTTTCCTTTTTTAAAGTGTTCGGTGGTTTATTCTAGTATTTTGTCAAGTTGACGTGGTCGGCGGTGGCTGGGGTTAGCCGCCATTTTTGTGAAAAGTTAGTGGTAAATGTCTTACAAACCATTGATGCGACGGCAAAAATGGTAAGTACCTTTTTTGTTCACCACTAAATTCTCTATAAAATCCTTAGCTTATTTCCGTGGAGCTAACCATTTACGAGTTACAGCGCGGTAAATTTTCAAAACGGTAGTTTTTGCGGATTACTTCGTAAACTATTGATTGTACATTAAAATGTTAAATAAACATCTTAAGGAGTAGTTTCTGTACAATTTCGGTCAGAGACAGTATTTTGTAGAACTAATACCTCACGGGCTATAGCTCATGGAAAGTTTTAAAAAAATAGTTTTTTCAAAATATTTCGTTAATGGTCTAGGTGCCCACGTACAAAAATGCAATTTATACATATAATAATAATAATAATAATCGTATAACTTCTTGTACGGCATAATTGCGCCTAGTCTATCACTTTTTTCCTCTGTGAAAACTTTCGTAAACGCGGCGTTCCTCCTCGGCATGAAAAGGACGATTTCCACACGTCGGACTGGAAAATCGACAAATATATTTTGTCCAACAATTCGAAAATTGGATTCTGCGTATTTTTTTAAGCAATCTTGAAAAAATCAGCTGGTTATCAATAAATGTTTTAAAGTTATGTTATGTTATCTTTAGGGTGATAGGCTAAATGTTTGTCGGACAGTTTGTAGAAATATATAGAATACATATGTAGAATCCAATTCTCAAATTGTCCGACAAAATTGCCGATTTTTCACTACGACGTGTGGAAATCGTCTTTTTCATGCCGAGGAGGAACGCCGCGTTTACGAACATTTTCGCAAAGGAAAAAAGTGATAGACTAGGCGCAATAATGTCGTAAAAGTAGTTACGAGGATATGTATAAATTGCATTTTTGTTCGCGGGCACCTAGACTATATGTATTGATCGTATATAGTAGTTGCAAGCTTGTAGAGCATCAAGTTCTCTACAATTTTTATTTAAAACTTTTTTGCAAAAGTTAAAAATAATATTTAATTCTTTACAATTTAGAACTCTACAAAATTGATAATAGCATATTTGAATGTACGATGGATAGTTGGAGAAAATCTATTTTTTTATAACTATTTACGGGCTATAGCCTGTAAAATATCAGTCCTACAAAATGTCGTCTGTCACATAAAGTGTACAGAATTTAATGTTCTACATCACTGCTATTAGATATTTTAATTTACAATCAGTAGTCTACGAGATAACCGAAAAAACCATATTTTGAAAACTTTGACGCGCTGTAACTGTAAACGATGAGCTTGTTAAGGAATTTATAAAGAGTTTGATACTGAACAAAAAAAGCGCTTACTAGAGCAGCGAAAAAGCGAAAAAGAGGTAAGATTGTGTCGTTTTTTTTTATCAGCTTAGAACAAGATCAGATACAGTGGGTATTACCGACATCATTTTACACATAAAAACACGAAATACGACATTTTTTAGTAGTCACAGATATTCTTATTTAAAATAAAACTACTAAAAAGTAAAAATAATTTTTTTAAAATTTGTACACCTGGAAACCAAAAGCTTTGGGGGCGGTCATATAGCGCTATTGTATAGTTACTTTGCTCAATTGACCGCCCCCAAAGCTTTTGGTTTCCATGTGTATGAATTTAAACAAAATTATTTTTACTTTTTAGTAGTTTTTTCAAATAAAAGCTTTTCCTTAAAAATATTTTTTTTATGTAATTTTATTTTTTACTTTTTAGTCTACTTATTTTACAAACAGACATACAAAACCCTTTCATTTGCCACCGCCATCGGCCCCTTCCCTCTCCCCTCTAACACTACTTCCCACTTCTTCCCCGCCTTTCCCACCTCTCCCCACCTCTTTCCACCCTATTCCCACCGCTTCCCCACCTCGTCCCACCTTATTCCCTACCTCGTCCCATCCCTTCCCCACCTCTTCCCACCCATTTCCCACCTCTTCCCCACTTCTTCCCACCTCTTCCCTAACTTTCCCCACCTCTTACCACCCCTTTCCTACCCCTCCAGCCTCTTTCCCACCCCTTCCCCACCTCTTCCCACCCCTTCCCCACCACTTACCACCTCTTTCCTACCCCTCCAGCCTCTTTCCCACCCCTTACCCACCTCTTCCCACCCCTTCCCCACCTCTTCCCACCCCTTCCCCACCTCTTCCCACCCGTTACCCACCTCTTCCGACCCCTTACCCACCTCTTCCCACCCCTTTCCTACCTCTTCCCACCTTTTCCCCACTTCTTCCCACCTCTCCCACGTCCGCCATATTGAATTTAGAATGACGTCACACACTTTATCGTATTTTACTCGTCAAACCCTTTCATTTGATACCCATATCAGGGGGGTTGTGACTAAAAAGCCGATCCGCCATCTTGGGACGTCCGCCATATTGGATTTAGAATGACGTCACATTGCTTATCGTATTTTACTTGTCAACCCTTTCATTTGATACCCATATCAGGGGGGTTGTGACTAAAAAGCCGATCCGCCATCTTGGGACGTCCGCCATATTGGATTTAGAATGACGTCACATTGCTTATCGTATTTTACTCGTCAAACCCTTTCATTTCATGCCCATATCACGGGGGTTGTGACTAAAAATCCGATCCGCCATTTCGGGACGTCCGCCATATTCGATTTAGAATGACGTCGCATTATTTAACGTATTTTACTTGTCAAACCCTTTCATTTGATACCCATATCAGGGGGATTGTGACTAAAAAGCCGATCCGCCATCTTGGGACGTCCGCCATATTGGATTTAGACCGATAATGGCTATGCTATGTTACATTGTCACCGGACTTATATACGTGTGCCAAATTTCAAAGCTCTAGCTTAATTAGAACTAGTCGAAATTCAGCTTGCAAGATTTGACCTAAACCAACAAACATACAAACAAACATTGCAAGTTAAATAAAAGCTTTTAAAAAAATGTAAAATTTAATTTTTTTTTAAATCATGTTTTTTTGTACATCTATTGCCATATCTCAAAAATGAATTGAGCTATCGATGTAAACTTTTTTGTTATAAAACACACACTTATGCGCTTCTTTCTATACATAGGATTGCTAATAAAAAAAAAAAATGTGAACATGCCAAAAACGTAGATGACCCTGAAAGTTTAGAGAATACGCCATCAAATTTTTACTAAGCGAGGAACTTTTTGTTTTTGAAAATTTTGTGTAAATGCTATGAAGAAAATGAAGTCAATAGACTAAAAAAGTTTTTAGAAAAAAAATATTTTCATTATTAGCAATAGTTTGCTAGTTACGAATTTTTTAATATGGAGGAATTGTCGAAGCGTACGCGCGCGGCACTTAAGAATAATAATAATGATTATGTATTGTGTGTAACGGAACTTTTCATTATTATTTTTTTGTGTTTAGGACTGTTTTATCACGTTTTAGGATCTAAAAGGATAACTTATTTTTTCCAGTGGCGCATTAACGACTCAGGTTGAAGGCAAAAAGGAATTAAAAATCTTAAATAGAGTATCTGGGATAAAAATGCATTGCATTGGGATCTCGGAAACGGTAAAAAATAATATTATAGTAAATGGAAAAAAAAGTGGCCCAACTAGGGGGCTAATAAAATTCCATAAACAGAAGTTTAGGAAAAGTAATAATTTTGGAGTGTTTTGATAAAAAGTAAACTATCGAGTTTTCCTTTTTTTAATTATTATTGGAGCTAAATAGAAAAGACAGTTTCTTAAAGCACTCTCACTTTTGAATGTGGCTATCTTAATATTTGTATCCGACATTTCCTGTGTCAGAGTCCCTATCCGAAACTCCCATGCATTGCATTTTTACCCTAAATCCACATAATAATTGAGTAAACGTGTTATTTTCGCCTAAATTAAGTAATAAAAAGAAGAAAATATTCTAAATTAAGTCTCTTAATTTCCGCAGCCCTAATTTTAGAAACCCTGTTTCCATGGCTTGTGCACAAGTTTATAGTTCTCCTCTATTACTACGCCATATAAAATCCACTCCATTTTACAATGAAACTTAGATTGCTTTTTTATCTTAAATATTTTTTTAGCAGGTAATCCACGCATAATTCCCACAATGGCCGTACGTTCTACAATATAATACAAGTGGTAATAGGGGAAAGAATATCGTTATACATTTTACTTCCACATCCAGTGTAAGTATAGATCGACAAAAATATTTTTGAAAATTTTTATTGTCCAAATAGTCTTAGAATGTCATGAAACGTCGAGATTTTAAGTTTGAGCAAAAAAAAATTCTGTCTGTCGGTCTGTCTGTAACTTTTTTTGTGCGCACGATTACTCCGGAACCGTTTAAGATATTGACTTGAAATTTGGTACACGTACCTATGTATTTTAACGAGATCTGTTAACCCGTTAAAGGGTTAGGGGGTAAATGGGGGTAAAAAGGCAAATCAAGCAAGTAAGAGTCCATAAAATTGTTATTTAGTATATATAAAAGAAGCCAAGGTCTCAAAATTTTTTTGGCATTAACCACCGCCATTACCAACTCCCATTATTCAAGGGAGCGAAAAAAATAAAATTGTCATTTAGTGTGTGTACAAGAACCAAAGGCCTCAAATTTTTTTTTACTTTACTTTATCCACCACTACTATCAGCCCCATTCCACCACCAGCCCGATGTGGCATATCGTTTTATAAGTTTTTGGGGTAGACGATTTCAAATATTTTATTATTAAAGTTCCATAAACAATTATTTCCGCATTCAAATTTTTTTCGTTGTGAGAGACTTGGATAGAAGATCTGGATGTGGAAGTAGTGATTCCTTGGGCAGTGGTTTTATAATTTGACCTTCGACGAAAACGAATAACGTTGATCGTACACCGCCCTGAGACTAGTTAGTTTTAGTGGACGCGGGCGTATTCATACTCAATTTCTGCAATTCGCGCGCTCCAAAAAAATCACTGTACCTAAACTATCAAAGACACAATAACAATTATGCTATCAAAAACTTTTTTGGTCTTTTGGCTTTATTTTCTACGCAGCATGTTATACAAAATTTCCAAAAACAAAAAAGTTTGTAGCTTAGTAAAAATTTGACTGCGTATTTTCTGAACTTTCAAGGTTATCTAAGTTTTAACATGCTTAAAAATGTTATAATTAACAATACTATACACAGATAGAAGTGCTTAAGTGTGTGTTTTATAACAAAAAAAAGTTCATGTGGATATCTCCATTCGTTTTTGAGATATAGCATTAGATGTTCAAAAAAACATGATTAAAAAAAAAAATTCACACCTTTTTAAAAATAACAATGTCCGTGACCACTAAAAAATATCGTATTTCATTATTTCTAATGAACATCGACCTACTTAACAAAATGGTATATGTCTTAGTTTGTTCTAAGATTAAAAAAAAACTCGAGAAGGAAGCGACTCTTCCCTATTTTACTTCCACATCCAGTGGAAGTATAGTAACGACAAAAATATTTTTAAAAATTTTTATTTTTCAAATAGGCTTAGAATGTCATGAAATGTCGAGATTTTAAGTTTGAGCGAAAAAAAAATTTCTGTCTGTCTGTCGGTCTGTCTAACTTTTTTTGTGCGCACGTTTACTCTGGAACTGTTTGAGATATTGACTTGAAATTTGGTACACGTATGTACTTTAACGAGATCTAGAACTAGATTCTATATTTTCGTCTTGTTCCGTCGAAGGGTTGGGAGGTAAATTGGGGTAAATTTAGGGTAAATAAGTAAATCGAGCAGGTAAGAGTCCATAAAATTGGTATTTAGTATATACAAGAGAAGCTAAGGTCTCAAAAAAATTTTGGCATTAGCCACCCCTATCACCTCCCCCACCCCATTATTATAGGGGATGAAAAAAAATGTGATTTAGCGTGTGTACAAGAATCAGAAACCTCAAAATATGTTTTTACTTGATCCACCCCCACTACTACCCCCTATCGCCACCACCACCCCACTACCGATGTGGGGTATCGTTTTATGGGTTTTTGGGGTAGAGGATTTCAAATATTACATTATTAAAGTTCCATAAACAATTTTCACATACAAAATGTTTTCGTTATGAGAGACTTGGGTAGAAAATCTGGATGTGGAAGTAGTGATTCCTTGGGCAGCAGTTTTTTACTCCACTATACCGTTTTTGTCGTAGCATCAATGGTTCGCGAGATATTTGCGTTAGACTTTTCGCAATGTTGGCGACTATCTCTAACCACTGCCGAAATCGCCAACTTGACAAAATACTCAGAATGAACCCCCGAACACTTTAAAAAGGAAATACGGACTTACTCTATTTTTGCAAGAAAGAACCTGTTGATTGGACCAAATGTATTTTATAGAAACATGCAATTATGATTTTTTACCAGTGCTGTCCCACGAGAAATAACTGCAAAGATATTTGTGTCCGTCAATAAGTCAATAAAGCAAACTTTCACAGAGCTTGTAAGAAATTTATAACAAAGTTGAAATATAAAGTCAAACAGTCAACTTGATTTAATATATTATGTAAAATTGCACGCCTTAGGGAATTAACCAATATTTTTAACACAATAGAAATGGTTACAAATCAACGTCGCCTGATCTTAAAAACATGCTATAAAAGTAACTGTTTAAACTTCTTTTGAATGTAACTTTTAGACATTCTATAGGGTTTAATAACAATAACTCGATAAAATTGTATGTAAAAGTTTTATAAATTCACGCTCCAAACTTAACAACTAAAAATTGACTTGAAACGCACAGCTAGTAGCGCAGTCTTCAAAGTTTAAATGCTATTAAGTGGAAACTACTAAAGTGAAAATTTGTATGAGAGTTTAGAAGACCTAAAAATTATTTATATTGCTGCTGAAAATTCTAATTTACACTTTTATATTTATTTAAGAATGAATGGAATAAATAATAAATTCTTTATTCGAATGTATTTTTTCTGATGTAATATAAATTACTCAAAAATTCACAATAAATGTTCAAAATTCGTCTGTCGGCTCGGTTTGATTTTGTTTTAATTTCCATACGAATTGTAAAATATCGCATTAGTAATATATATTCTACGATCATATAAAAAGTAGGCCATGATTTACTAATTTTAAGTAAAAAAAGTGACTTTTGTACTGTCATGCGCAAAAAAAAATGTGACAAGTCTTATAAAGTATTTTTGCTAAAATCTAGTTGTGTACGTCAAACTTTAATTTTTGTGACATTGTCAGTTATTTGTCATTACATATTCAAATAAAGACAGATTTACATTATAAAAAAATAGTTGTCCTATTTTTTTTTTGCTCACGACAGTACTAATGCAATAAACATTTTGTTGCACTTTTTGTTATCTCGACAATTAACAAAATAGCTATTTGTGTAACAAGTTACGAAAAATTATTTTTCTTCTTTATTAGGGGTAGGATTTTTGATCAAAACAACAACTGAGATTAAAAAAATATACCGTGTAGCAGAGCTGGGTAATTACTTGTAATTTAAAAATAATTACAATTACAAATTACTTTTTTAAAAAAGGAACTAATTACAATTACAAATTACTTTTTTAAAAAAGGAACTAATTACAATTACAAAGTACATGTCTTTAAAAAAGGAATTAGCAATTACTTTTCTAATTACTTTTCTAATTACTTTTATAATAAAGTAAATTATAGTGACCAAACAGACAAAAAGGTAAGTTAAAAATTTTAATTAAAAGTGTTGTGTAATATTGCGTTTTAATATTTATTAGAATCGTTATTAGAATGTTTGACCTTAAGAGTAATCAGGAAAAATTAAATAAATATATAGAAAATGCAGCTTAATAGTGGAGTCGGTTTAGGAAAGGATCGGAAAATTTTTAAGACTCTGCGGAAATTATTTGTAATAACGAGTATAATAAAACCCTAAAATTTTAATTTCCAAAAACGGGTGAAACCATGCCGAAAAGGGGTATTTTGGACATTTTAAGGGTCAAATTTGTTGTTTTAATGTTTTTTTGATCACTTAAACAACTAGTTAATATTCTCAATATTAAAGGAACCTTCAGTTTAAATTTGGGGAAGATATCTGACCATCCCCCCTCCTGATATATATACGAAAAAAACTGAGAAAATCAAATTTCGGTTGTCTTGATCAGATCTCAACCGATTTGGCTGAAATTTGGAAAGGAAGTAGTCTTTATCACACAAAAACGGTTAACCAAATTTCAGCAAAAAATGTTAAATAGTTTGGCTGAAATTACAGTTTCAGTCAAATTTTCTGAAATTTTCAAATCGAAATATCTTCGGATCTAAAAGTCGGATCAAAATTTGCTTTGTGGCAAAAGGTAGGCGAGGTATAATATCAAAATATTCATTTTGAAAAGTAAAAGATAGACCACGGTTACCCTTCGATTATACATGAAGTGGCTACCAGTCACGTAAAAATAAAAAAAATAAAAATTGTAACACATTCACATACAGAAATAAATACACACACGCACACACATATATAATATAATATACATTTATCTATACCTAGTCAAAGCAGTAGGCACGACTATACAAATAAAAAAAATAATAAATACAATTGTTTTCTGCTTTATACCAGTGCGCGCACACATACACTCAAAGAAAATGATAGGTAAATTCAACCAAAAAGAGCATATGAAATAGCGCCTATCTAGTTTAATAGTTAAATCAATCAGAAAAGAATAATCACACAACTTTATTTGTTTTCGTAAACAAATAGTAGTTTAATAATCATATCTTCTTGTAACAAATTAAATAGTACAATGACATTTTTTTATGTTCACTAACCATTTTCAATTTGGTCTACAATTAAATAGTACAACGACTTTGTTTTTTGTTCACCAACTAATTTTTAGGTTGATCTACGCTTTATTGTATGATGAAGTTTTTTTTGGTTAGCCAAAATTTCAGTATTGAGACAATAGACCACCCAAACCAAAGATTAGAGATGGTTTATAAGATCCATCCAAATATATCGATGATCGCTGAGAGAATTTGAACATTGCAATCATGTTATTAATTTTCTATAAATTCATAAGAGTATAGGATAATGCATGATTGATTATTGTCAGTGATTGGTATGTGGCGTCATCTGGGAATAATTTCTGTAATAGACTACGTGGTAAGCAAGCAAATTTTATGGTAATTCTTTTAGAACTTCTAGAAGACGACAATAATGTAGGTTTGTCTACCAAATACAATAATACAGCGAACTAATACTGAGTTAGAATTACAATTCGATAATAGTTAAAAATAAAATATACTATTATCTAGTTTAATTTGACAGAATTCAACAAAGTAATAGTCAGAAGACAAAAATAATAGTCTTATTCATCTATTTTTTAAGTTAATGTTTGTTTTGTTGTACGACAACTTTTTATTAATTAAAATAACAATCACCTCTTGTTTAAAAATACCATCAATATAGTTTAGTTTAACAAAATTAAGTTAGTTAACCATTTTTTTTTTTTTTGTTGAATTTACCCATACTATTTGAGTGTAGTCACGGAGTACACATATATTATATATATAATGCAAATGACTAAAAAACGACCGAATGTAAAAAAAAAGTGATTCTTGACTTATATCATGTAAAAGTACATAAAATAATCTACTTTTTGCCATAAAGCAAAATTCGATCCGTCTTTTAGGTCCGGAGATATTTCAATTTGAACATTTCAGAAAATTTGACTGAAACTGCAATTTCAGCCAAACTGTTTAATATTTTTGGCTGAAATCTGGTAAATAATTTTTGTGTGATAAAGACTACTTCCATTCCAAATTTCAGCAATATCGGTTGAGAGCTGATCAAGATAGCCGAAATTTAATTTCTTCAATTTTTCTCGTATATATATATATAAAACTGCAAATTCAAATTTGCAGTTTAAAATATCCAAAAAAACCCTTTTCGGCCAATAAAACACGGTTTCACCCAAGATCTGATAGAAAGATCGTCCTAATAAAGCCATATCTTGCGTCAGCGCAAGATTCTGGGATTTTGTTATACTCGCCATGAAAAACAATTTCCTCCGGGTCTGCATCCATCTTAAAAAATTTCCCAACCTCGCCATTTTATTTACTAAATCGACTCCACTATAATAACAATGCCTAATAATAATAAGAATGATAATAATAAACAGTAAACACATTTAGTTTTTAAAAGTTTATTGAATAAAAAAGATAAATGTGCAGCAAAAACTCGTTTTTAGTCAGTAACTTTTTTGAACTTTTCAGATTCATTTTAAACTATGGAACTGTAAAATTCTGCTTTAATGCATTCTTGTTTGTTAAACCACATACGCATGTTCTTAAAGTAATTGTAATTGAAAAAAGTAATTGTAATTGGAAAAAGTAATTGTAATTGGAGAAAGTAATTGTAATTGGAGAAAGTAATTGTAATTGGAAAAAGTAATTGTAATTGGAAAAAGTAATTGTACTTATAGAAGTAATTTGTAATTAGATAGTTCAAATAATATAATTACAAATTACAATTCCTTCAACAATTTTCCTGCAATTACAATTCCAAATTACTTTAATAAAAAAAAGTACTTAATTACAATTACAATTACACGAAAAAAAGAAAAGGAATTGTAATTGCTAATTACTTTTTCACCAGGAATTACCCAGCTCTGCCGTGTAGGGAAGAAACGCTTTTTCTACGTGATGCACTCATGAATTCTTCTACTAATGTTTGGAAAAATGATTAGACATATATATTTTTAAAATTGACATTTTTATATATTTCCTTAGTGACGTGCTAATATATTTAGTATTTATTATTGTTATGCTTGTCTATTAATTATTGCTATTCTATTTTTTATACTTAATTAATGACATTGTCAATATCTTTATAAGATGAGACGGCAATAAAGTTATTATTATTAATCAGAAAAAATATCATCATGGAAAAATGCAGTGACGTACTACTTTTTATGGTAAAAAGTATCAGAGGACATGTTTACAGGATGCCACTGGTGGAGCGATAAAATAACTTTTCTAACTAAAATATGTGGTTTTATATATTATTAACACATACTAAAATTGGAAATAATATCTGAGATATTAAAAAATAACGATTGAAAGAAAAATTCAATACCCTGTAGCAAAAAAATTAAGCAGTTGCGGACTTATGTTCATATGAACTTTTCTTAATAAAATGGACTAAGGAATCACAACCTGAAATATTAGCATGTCATTAAGAAACACCCTGTATATTTGGCCTCGTGACGTCATGGGCAAAATCGAACGAAAATGAGTTCATCTATACTTAATCCGTAAAGGAAAGATAGTAACAGGTGGAACGTGGCCAGCACGCGCAATGAATCCTATTGGATTCATCCTATTGGAGCTTGAATTTGGGGGATGTAATTCGAGAAAGTTTTACAAAGGTTTATCAAATTAACGTGACTCTATAACATGTGCCGCTTGTTACTCTTGAATTCAGTTCATCATTATAGTTCTATTGAGGTTTTAGTATACTAAATATATTATCTATTTGTTATATCATGTACAATTCCCATTATTTTGTTGTTTAAGAATCATTATAACGATTAATATTATGCATGTTCTGACAGCTCAAAATTTAATCTGAAGTATTATTGTTAAAATTAAAAGTACAGTTAATGCAATTTTTAACATTTGTACGTAACAGTAAAGGATTTTAAGATCCACTTTAGTGCAACTAATTTCTTAAGCACAACTTATTTCAAACCAGGTCGTATTGGAAAATGTTTCCGCAATACTTTTATTTTGTTTCTGATTCCTCATATCATTCCTCGACGCCCGACTCCTTCCAGTCAGCGGATCATTTAAGGCGTAATATATCCGCCCCAGTAACTGCAAGCGGCATTGTAGATGACCTTTTGAAGTAATAGCCCGTGTATAGCTCTAACTTCTCTAAATATGTATAAATATGTTTAAGCAAATGTTGAAACAAATGCATGGACGCCATAAATTAACTGGCATATTTACTCAACACTTTATCTACTTCACCTTTCCCAAATTTCTATTCGATCTATTGTTGAACGTGGTATTTTTACAAATAGAACGAGATCAACTTCATATATGTTGTCTCTAGGTACTCATTTTTTGGAGTTCATACATGATACCACTCACTTTTTGCACTTGTATAAACAACTATTTCCTAATTTTCATCTCGTTAACGAAATTAAAAAGAAATGGTTGCCTCTTTCAAATAAGCTAGGAATAAGTTGTTAGGGAATAACATTTTTCCAAAAGTTAAACTTCATGTACTCGGATATTGGCCGTGTCCGTTTTCTCTGTGGCAGATATCTTGGGCATCGGTATGTTCTTGGTAAGGGGTCGGGCATGTGATGTGTGCAAATGTGTGCATGTGATGTGTGGTATCTGCAGTTCGAGATTATGAATTCTACGAAAAAAATGCAAGCTCCCGGAGGCATGCAAAGCCTTGTAGAACCGTTTAGACCAGTCGGGATATTTTTTGTGCGAAATGTCGTTTATCAGCAATTTTCTTTTAAAGTATGGTTTGGGATGTCCAGAAACATATGCCAACTATCCGCATGCGTGACAGGTGGGGCAACACACTTTAAAATTAAAAAAAATTATCATTTTTGCCATTTCTCGCTTTATTTGCAATATAACTCGTAAATGAAGCATTGTTCGAAAATATATCAAGAGATAAAAAAGTTGAGAAAACTGATTTTGAACATTTTATTATTCTTGACAGTTGGAGGTAAGACACTCAACTCAGTTCAATGTTTTTCACATTTTTACAAAAATTGAATCGAAAATCATTTAATTTTTCAGTGCGGTTAGTTCCTTTATTAGCATATAACTTCATAACCAAAGAACATGAGATCTCGAAAAGCGTTTCACGATCAGGTGTAGATGAACTAAATATTTCTGAATCTTTTATTAATTGGGTACTGTTACATAACATTTTAAAAAAATAATTTTTTCCTTGACTGTAAAAAGCGGAAGTGGTGTCACATCCAGAAAAAGCATGAGCAAATAATAAAAGGTTTTTCAGTGACTTATTTTGCAAACAATCCGGATTGTATACAATTGGGGGTTTGCCACCTCTAGATGATTTACTGACATTTTTTTTCTGCTACTTGAGTTAAAAGCACAAAGTCAATAACAAAAAAAAGTAAAAAATAGCATTGTCCTTTCTTCTGTAGGTCTTAAGTGAAGCATTTTCTGGGAATATGTCAAGAATAATAAAATGTTCAAAATATATTTTCCAAATTTCTTTATCTTTTGATATATTTTCCAACAATGCTTCATTTACGAGTTATGTTGCAAATAAAGCGAAAAATGGCAAGAAATTGAGGTTTTTGAATTTTAAAGTGTGTTGCCCCACCTGTCACGCGTGCAGATAGTTGGCACATGTTTCTGGACATTCCAAACTATACTTTAAAGAAATAAAATTGCGGATAAACGACATTTCGTAAAATTACCTTTTTTCAATCTATTCCGACTGGCCTAGTACCAAAACCATGCCAACCCGAATTGTATAGAGCTCTCTGCACAAAAAGTCACAGTAGGATAAAGAGAGCTGTATTATCTGTGATTGTTTATCTTAATCATTACTGACATTTTTCAACCTTCGTTTTACATAGTAATTTTAGTTTATTTAATCTCCTTTCTAGTTGTTTAATGACTATTATTTGAAAGGCACGTTTTGTGTGCTAGTTGCTAAATATCAAGCGAATTTTGCGCGAGAACTTTGCCGTTCAGCGACATATTAAAATGTGAGAAATTAAATGCAGAATAAATTTGCCAAAGCAGAATATCACGATAGTCTGCAAACTTAAATTCAAGTAGCAATTCATAACATTCCATAAAATAAATTTATGAGACTAAATAGGTAGTGAAGTAGTTCAATTTTACCATAAACATTTCCGAACTTGAATAGATCGAACAAGTTGTAGCTGTATCCTTATTAAGATGAAAATTATTTTTCAAATTAATTAGCTATATATGTATTTATGTCTACTTTTGTCAATCAGAGTGTAATTTTAAATACATGCTATATTTATGTACTTATAAGGAAAATATGTGTATTCTTTGTATATAATATATCCACGTAAATGTTACAAACCAAAGCTTTAACACAATGTGTATGAACCAATTTTAGGATAAGTATAGAACTGATTTTTAATTTATTTTCTTAAAGTAGTTAGGTATTTAACTTGTAGAAATCAACTTTATCATGTTATAAGTTATTTTAATATAGGTATTTTATTGTTTGTGTTAATATCTTCAGTTTCCAAATACATTTGTTACCAAAATATTCAATAAGTCGTCATATAGAGTCACAAAATTTAATATAATAGTCACCTCTTTTTCTAGACCTATAGCATATTGAGGACTTTCAGGTACAAGAGGTTTTATCTATGTAATAAATACATTAAAATCTGTAATTGAAATCGCGCGGCTTTTATTTAAAAGTTCCACCATTAATTTATAAGGATGGAACCAAAGGGGGAAAATTCACTTTGAATGCCCTTAATGGTATATGAATTCTTTTCTATGTATAGGAGTTAAAATCGGTAATTAGAATTTGAAATATAAGATATAAAAAATTGCAGCGTTCTCGAGATATCGGGCCTGAAATGTGAACAAAATTCACATAAAATCGATATATTTAATTCGATCATGGATATCTCAGAAATGCATAGAGATAGCGTTTATACCGGTTGACGCCGTTCAATTTCTACTTCTTTTTTCTATTTTTTGGGTGTTTTTTTTTTCAGACCAGTAATAACGATCATCTCTTAGCTATGCGTGATTTTTCAATGTATTTTTCACCGAGCAAAAATTGAATTGAGAAAGAATGAAAAAGAAAGGAGAAATCAGATGCCGCAAATCACAGCATGCTATGTTGATCCGTTCTCAAAATACACAGGATATCAATGACTCGATAATACGAACTTTTGCCGATTCCTTATAGTTTTAACATTGAAAATGTTTTTAGTTTCCTAGTATGGGCCCAGAATTCGTGAAAAGTGTCACGTTGTATTTGCAGCATGACGTAGACGCGTGAGATTCGAGCGGTATCGACTAATGCCGAGCGCTCCACGACTACTATCAACTAGAGCTGAACTATTTGGCCACGGCAAAGAATAAATAAAATAATATATATTATATTATTTAGCTTTGGTCACAGCACGAAATACTGGAGCCGGTAAGAGGCGACGGAGCGTCGAGTGTTGCAAAATAAAGATTGTTTTGCTAATGTGATCCACTGTGCAGGTGAGTAAAAGAGCTTTTATAGAGAAGTTTCAAATATCTAATTATTGATTCAATTCATATTTTTACGTTAGCGTGTAGTGCTCTACGGTTCATATTTATTTCATTTGTTTACAAATTCATAAGAAATCGAACACAGATAGGTAGTTTGCCTCTTTTTAAACCACACCTGTTCTTGTAAATTGCAAATGAGGAAAAATTTTGAAGTTATATATATTTTTCTACCACATTTGGATGGAACAAAATGAAATTCGACTTGCCTCCCGACGTTTAATTTTATTGGGGGTTGTTGAGGGTAACATTTTTAAGTTCTTGATGCTCTTGAGAGAAGAATTGAACACACATATTTTTGCTTAATTTCATATAATCCCTGTTCTTATAAATTACGAAAAACTACAAAATTTGTCGTTACAAATCGTTATTGGCTATATTTCGACGGGATATGATGAAATAAGCTGTTCGACTTGCCTCTCAATGTTGTGTTGGGGGTTACTGGGGGTGATTTTTTTTTTAACGCTGCAACAGACTCACCGTGTGACATATCGTTTGATCCGGCATCGAGAGAGGAATCGAACATAAACATTATGCCTTGTTTTCAACCACCCCTATTCCTGTAAACTGCGAAAAACGAAAAATTATATAATTTTTCGACCATATTTCGAAAATCGCAAACTATTAAACGCAGAGATCCTTAAAAAACTTAAACATACATTATGTGCACACACTTTCTTTCTCGATACACAGTCCAACGATACGTCATACGGCTAGTCTGTAACGACGTTAAAAAAGTTACCCCAATAACCTATTTTTCCTTTTTCGCAATTTACAAGAACTACCTATGTGTGTTTGCCTCTTTTTCAACCACCCCTGTTCTTGTAAATTGCGAAAGAGGAAAAATTTCTCATGAATTTGTAAACAAATAAAATAAATGTGAACCGTACTGTACTACACGCTTACGTAAAAATATGAACTGAATCAATAATCTCACCTGCACAGTGCAGTGGTCTGGTAATAAGTCGTATTCACAAAACAATCTTTATTTTGCAACACTCGACGTATGCTCACCTCTCACGTCACAATACTTGACCATTTTCAATTTCTCCCGGTTGCATCTTTGCGAAGGACTGTGAATTTTTGACAAAATGTGTCTCGTGTCTCAAAATCATCCCTTGATGCGTTAGTATCCTTTAAATGGAGTGACTAATAGTATATTGCATATCGAGGTGGAAAGTGTTTCATTGTTGTCGAGAGATGAGACTAATTTTCGAGACAGCAACGACATTTTTCACCAAGGTTTGTATACTATTTTATTCACAATCATCTTCCTTTAAGAAACAAAAGGCCAAAAATCGTTTACTAAATTTTTAAATAGCATTTTATGTTTTTTTCTACACCTATTTAATTATATGACAATTATTAGCATTTTTTTGGTGAAAAATCGTACCTATAATTCACTGCATCCGGCCAATCACAAATACAAATTCAAAAATCACTGTTTCGCTGATTCAATGATATTTTAAATCGACCGCGATCAACTCTTGCTGCTGCGGCTGACAATCAACTCGCGTGACAGTGACAAGTGTACCGCCATATTGTTTGTTTACGTTTTTGACTTCTTACAAATAGATACCGATTAATGTTTAATTTATTTGTTTAATAGGTGTAGAAAAAGCATAGTATTACATTCGCGATTATGATCATTATTCACTCAGATGATTTGCGGCACTCGCCTACGGCTCGTGGGCTCAAACATCATCTTCGTAAATAATTAGTTATCATAATGGCTCATATAATAATATACTATTATTAAACAGGCGATGAACAAAAAATTCTTACGTCAGACGACAAATATCAAAGTAGAGTAGTGTCGTTTGTATTTGTTCCTTGCCTCTATTTATAGAAAATGCAGGATAATAATACCGATAGTGAAATGGGATGTACTCCGCCTGAACTCAGGGAAGTTGCTGAGCGAGCAACAATTTATTGCCTGAAGAATATAAAAAACGCAGGTTGGCAAATGCTCACTTTCCAACCCGAAAACTGGTAAGAAAGTGGGTACTTTTCAACCTGAAATATCACATTTCAGTTCAATTGTCGAATGAAGTGGAAATATCATACTTTTCAACTTTTGACATTTAAGACAATTTCATTATTTCTGTATGATTGTGAATAAAATTCATTTTATAATTGTTATCTCCTGAATACTCTATATATAATACTCCATATACCATAAAACTTAGTAATTGAATGTACGTAAGTGAAAGTTATTATCAGAATTGTACTTTAAGAGGGTAAGAAGTATCTTTTAACTGGACCTACACAATTAATAATTTTATAGCAAGACACAGTTGCATTTCAAATAAAAGTATGCCATCTGAATTACAGAAAATCAAAATTAAAAAAGTTTAAATTTACCCTCTTACCCCGCCTTAAGCACGCATGTGATGGTGATTACAATATGACTACATACATACATCTAATTATTAAATATTTTGTATTATTATAGAGCATTTCGGAAATAATAATCATAATGTGGATATGAGTCACCCTATTTAGTAGGTGATTTTGGGATGTACTCATATAGACTTACCAAAAAATATTGTCAGAAATAAGCATCGAAGTTTGTATCATGGATTCATTGACACCTCGTATACGGTTAAAGCCAACACCTAATTTTGATATCAATTTCGCCCAGTTTTCAATGTCTCTAGAATCGATCGAGGTATCTAGTCTAATAACATTAGCCTTTTATCCGGACATTTAAAACAACAAAGGTCTGATTATCCCACGATGCTTGTTACCCTCTCCTCTGTACGCCCTGAAAAGTCCAAGAGGTTACATGATCGGGTTTTTGGTGGGAGAGGTGTGGGAAGGGTCGGAATGTCATTCTCCCTTTTTCTCAACTATCTCAAAAAGTATGAAGTTTAGAGTAAAGATGTTTGTATACAAAATCAAAGAACATTAAATTTCCTACAAAAAGGTCTATTTCATTTTTTTTGTAATCCTAACCGTTTCTGAGATATATGGCGCGAAAAATGGGATGAAAGATCAATTTTTGCAAAAATCATGAGTAAAATTTTTTAATTATTGTTCTTGGCCTATTGGTTGATTGGTTATTACGTTATCATTTTTGGTGTAACTGCGACATATGTGAGGGGGAGGAGGAGGGTGAATGATTGAACAGGAAGAGTGGGCATGTTTAGTTTACATAAAACATGATTTTATTTTATGAATTTAAAAATCAAACAAAATCAAGTTTATTTATTAATATTAATGGAATACAAGTAGCTTAGCATAAACATGATAGCACAGTCTCTAGAAGTCCATTTGTGGATAAGCATCCTCTTCCTCAGTATTTCAGTCGACTTCAATTTCAGTATCCTGACCCGTAACAAAAAGTCATCTTCGGGTACTATTTCATCATCTATGTCTCTGTTGCAACAACCATAGCCTGCACAATTGTCACATATGGTTGAGCACTTCAGTGCATTTTTAAAACACTCACTAATGGGTCCATGTCAATTCCACGTCACTGTTGAACTTGGTGGAACACTCGGAAAGAGTACTGACGAGGTGCCCCTGATGTAGGAGGGAGTGTAGCCAAATTAAGTTGCGCATGCACTGGCTGTTTTGCAATTGTTTTTGTGTACAACTTGTGGTGGAGAGAATCCAAGTTTTTCTCTGTAGAACCATAGAGAGTACAGAACAAAGCTTCACCTGCTTCAGCTACTGAATTTGGTGAGGCATCAGCATTGTTGAAACTTTCAATTATTCCTTTGAGGTTTCTATCATGCCTGATTTTTTACAAAGCAAGTTTTACCTCTTCCGAAAAATGAATGAGGTAGAATCGCATCCCGTGAAGGCGTACACTGGAAGAACAGCACTCTTCCAATCTTCAATTTATGTTGAATGTTACTTGAATTTTATGTGGTTGGTTCCTTCTGTCGGGGACAAGCATTTTCAAGTCTGTGTATTCTGGTGAAAGTGTAATCAGCAAAACTAACAAATCAGTATCTTTCCCAATTACAACAGTTTCAGCACCTGTGTTGCGTGCCTCAGCAATAGCCGTTGAAATAATTAAGCGGTCTGCATCTCCCTCAGCTTGAGTCACGATGCACCCTGCTCCCTGTAAGTGACCAGTTAACAGTGAAATATACCGCATTTTGTTTGTGGAGTTGGCAAAGAATTCTTCTTGCATTAGGGTTATTGAAATTTGTAATTTGTCTTCCACTACAACATTAACGTATGATGTTTTGCCAGAGCGACGAAGGTGTTCTTCATCTTTTGTGTTCATTTTACTATATGCATCAAATACTACTAATTGTTTTCCGTAATGGGAAAGTGCATACGCAACATATTGTTTGCATATGGACTAAAAGGAAGCAGGACATTGCCACACGACACGATGGAGAAGATGTCCTCCATCTAAGATGTATCTCTCACCACTTGAAGGAGCAGGGACTTCATCTGATGACTTCTCTACTTTACCTACCAGCACATTGACAATGGATGACTTGGAACCCTTTCTCATCAAGCCACTTTCAATGAAAAGGGATAGAGGGTAAGCACACATCTCATATTTAAAAATCTGCTTCAGCTGAGCCTCTGTTTTCAATATGCCAACTATACAATGCAAGAGTTGATTGGGATTTACAGGAATAACTTCATCACGCACTGAGACAGATTTAGTAACAGTAGCCAGAGACTTCACGCATGACTTTCGCTTCAAGTGAATTTCCTTGAATGTCTTTCCTTGTACCTCACCTATAGCTGCAACACCTTTATCAAGAGCTCTGTCACAGTCAACAATGCCAGAAGCCATTACTCCTGTAGAAAGAGAAGATAGTTCAGGACTTTTATCAAATGTTCTTTAAACCAAGTTAAGAAAATCTGTACATCTTTGGCATCTCGTACCTCTCAGGTCAACATATTCAGTGGATGCGCAAGGTGGAGGTTTTGGGTTACAGGTGTATCATTTGCGACATTCGGAATACACTTCACGAACTGAGTTATTCACAAACTTATCTTTTACATCACCCTGCTTCATCTCACTGCATGTAATAATTGTTTTTATTCCCTATTAGCTCCCCTCGCTCATCCCGACACTGCTCTAATGCACATTTACTCATACCACGACCGTTTTCAACGTAAATTACGCAAACGAGCGACGGTCTCTTCCAAGGAATCGGCAACAACTGATTGTGACGGCTGAGAAGAGACGCACACAGAAAAGACGGATTCCCCTTCTCACTCTACAATGCTCCTCTCTCCTTCCCTTTGTGAGTTCCCCCATACCAAGAGCCTCTACATTCTTCAAAAAACCCATCACTACCTGCTCATTCAATTCACTTTTCATTTTAATAAACACGCCGTGACTGGAACCTCTGATCTCTTTACATCGAACGCATGTAAAATAAATCCCCCTCATCCCCCCTTCACATAAGTACATTGCAGTTTGATCGAAAATGTAACTGTGCACCTAATTACGTAATAACCAATCGACCAATAGGTCAAGAATAATTTAAAAAAGACTTAAAAACGAGTTTAGGAAAATTTACGCAAAAATTGATCTTTTATCATTTTCCGCTCTCCATATCTCGGAAACGGTTAGGGTTACAAAAAAAATTAACTGGACCTTCTTTTGTAGGATATTCAGTGTACTTTGATTTTGTATCTAAACCTCATACTTTTTGAAATATTTGAGACAAGAGGAAAAAAGAACACGTTCCGACCCTTCCCCCTCCCCCACACTCCAAACCCGACGTTTTAACCTCTTGGACTTTTCAGGGCGTGCAAAGGGGAGGGTAACAAACATCGTAGAATCAGCAGACCTTTGTTGTTTTGAATGTTCGGGTTTGGCCATTTTTTTGCTTAATCGTACTGCTATTTGAATCATTGAATTCCTTTTGTAATTCGCTATATCCATTTTTAGGATTTTTACAGCAACTTGAGATATTTCGCAATAATCGATGTATGGAAATGATGAAGGAAATAATTATGCACAAAAATTCCCAAAAAACTCATGGAGATAGGAAATGGTGAGATAAATCGAATCGAACATGCTATCTCAGTCTGATTGGCGAAGGTTACGCACGGTTTGCGAAAAACCTTAGCTCCACTCGTGAACAAGATGTGGGTGCGTTCTCGAACGACACTTGAACGATCTTTCGGTGTGTGGTTGAAAGTCTGAGGTCGTTGCATAGTGGAGATAGGAGTCGGTGAAATAATAACGTATTCCAAAAACTGCACGAGACCAAGAGAAGTCGTTACTACGAGTCTGAAAATTGTGGTTGTGGAAAAATAATTAGAAATCAAGTAATGAAAATTCGCTCCTGAGATATAGATTACCAAAGTTAACAAAATCGTTTTTATGCAAATTTCGACCACATTTTAGGACCAGTATCTCGGAAACTGCCGTCTTTGTTGTCTTCTATTTCAAATATTGAGTTTATTACATACACGTTAACATAATTTTTATGTACCACTCAGGGTGCTCAAAGTCAATTTTTGATCTCTATAAGTTAACGCTGTAATATTTAATCAAGAGACAGGAAAGGTTTCTGTCGGAGATTTTTATATATTATGATAATACATAAGTAAACCCTGGATGGTACTTACATTTCTATGGGATCTTGGTCTATTCACTCAGTGAAATTTTACTAAATAAGGTTTAGTCCATAAGGAAATTATATACTGATTATTATTTCAAAGTTAATCAATTACTTTCTAGGGGTCTAAAAATATGCCAAAATGAGAGTATACTCAAAATTAATCCTAAATATTTATCGTACAAGCAATATTCCGAATACTTCGTCGCTGTTATAATTCAACCAAAAATTTTGAGATGCCATATATTGAGACTCGAATACTTCGTTGTGTCTCTTGCAGATGTCATCTACCTGAAAGATTAATTTGGTTTTCCTTCATTTCCTCTATAGTTTAGAAATATTCGTACATATTTACATTCTTATTATACCAATTAACAATTCTAGGTCTTACCAATGTTGCTATTGGCAACCCGACGCGACGTCGGTATTTCACGTAATCACAACGATAATCCAACCCACACGTACAATAATTTGGTCAATAAAATTAAAGGCTTCTTCGACTGTTTTAGTTTGAATTTATACTAATAATTACGCTAGATATAGCAGTTCGGTCTTCATAATCTGGACCACAGCAATTGAAACAAATGTCTGGGAACCATAAACGTTACTTACTCATGATGTTTGTGCAAATCATGATGTTTGTGCAAGGTTACTTACTCCAACTCTTTATGAAGATGCATGTATTATGGTTCACATGGGATAACGTAAACGTAACGTAAAGCTTGAATATGTCCTATTTAAGAGATTTTTATAGGCAAGTTTCAGCAGTCCGATGAGTTCAAGATTTAAGGGGAAGTGATAGGATGACAAAAATACAGCTTCTGAAGAATAATGTATAATTATCTGGCTTTGGTTTACGGAACTTCTTCCGTATTGACTTTGTTAAGTGCTTGTCGTGACCTTTTCTGAAGCGAAGTGAGCTGTGCTGAACTGAGCTCCTCTATTTATGCAGATTTATACGTGTGCTCAATCTGGCATAGCTCGCTTCGCTTCAGAAGAATACCGCGACAAGATGGTAGAAACGTCAAGCACTTGACAAAGTCAACGCCGAAGAAGAGTGGGAAACCAGCAGCCAGATCACCAGCTCCACGAAATGTAATTAAACAAAAATTATTAAACTTATTTTCGCAATGTAATTAATTTTGTGATATTTTTGGGAAACTGTGATTCTGGATTCTGGATTGTTTAGAGGGGGGTGAGCTTGCGCTTACGTACACTCAAGCCTCAAGGTGGATCCATTGTACTACCCCGAAGGTGGCGGCATGACCACCGAGCCCTTATTCCTCAAGCCAACCAACATTTGTGATTTATTACAGAAGAAGGCCGGGCGGGGTGCCACCTATTCTGGCCATACTGGGCCAGAAGTCCCCCAGTATGAATCCTCTTTCTATGCACCAATTATCGATTTGTGGGCTGTATGCATAAGTTCGCATAATGGGCTCTCAAAGTTTCCATTTGGCAAGACGGTAAGTCATCCGCATTACCTATTGTGAAGAATCTAGAATCATTGTGACGGTGTAGGAGACTGGCGGCGACCATAACCTACAGTAGGGGTGATAGGCTCGAATGACTCTCCATTTAAACATGTGTGTTATCCAATTATTAAGTGTATTGGAAACACCACGTATTTGAAGAGCTTTGCCTATATTCTCAAAGGTTGTTTCATCAGAAGACATTTTCATATCCATCGATTTCTCAATGCGAGATACCACTGAATGAAATGCAGATTCCGTAAATTTGACTGGGATGTGAGCATGTTGATTTGGATGTAGTGGGAAATTGTGAATCTCAGTAATATACTATCTGCAGAATAACTAGAAGCTCCGCGCGCGGAATGTTTCATAACTTTTGTACAATGGATTTTGTATTGTGTTATATGCGTCGAGTCGGTTTTTGTACTGATTTGGGATAAAGAAAGAATTTTTCATTTTTGCAAATGTTATTAATTGCACGGGGAAAGAAATCCTGATAAAGTAAGTATAATTTTCACGAGAATCATATTTATATACCCATTTGGTGTGCAACCAACTAGCAGCTTAATTGTAAATCCTTTTTTATAATGTGAATAAAAATGCACGCGTTGGTTAACTTCCGGAGGTTGTTCTACATGGAATTCTGTGCAGTCGATGATTTCACGACAATTCTGATACTTTTCCCGAAAGGACTCCAGTAATAAATCATGAACTATACCTCGCAATGGACAAGTTACTAAATTTTAACACTTCCTTGTCAAAACTGTCAGAACAGATTTGAAAATGCGCGAGGCAGAGCTTTGGTGTACATTGAACATCACGCCCAGGGCTGAAGTTGTCAGCTCTAATTTAATTTTCATGAGAAACAGCAATAAATGATTTTCTTTAGACAATTTTTCATTTTTTGCTGGGGAAATAAATTGCAGCAATAACTGTAACACAGCTAATTTCACTCCAGCAATATCATTCATGTCGTTATCATTTGTAACAGACTGCACTCCGTGGAAACCTTCCCTGCATTTAATCATCAATTTGTCATTAAGATCGTTACTATCTGGACCAATACATTTCTCTTCAACGGTTATATCTGACCCACAACATTTATCATAAACTTTTACAGTATTAAAAGTAACACTGCACTGCTAATATGCCCGATGCTAATTCAAGATGTGACGTCCACAGTACTTCGTGTTCAAGTTATAGTTTATTACTTTTAACAATTCGATGGCTTCCGCAGTGATTACAATGACATAATGAGTAATAAATTGGATTTTGCATATTGTCTACTTGTAAAATGCCTGCACGAAACTTATAGAGTAAGCCGCTACGAGCGCTGTTGTCACGAATAGCTAAGCTCCGCCTTTCTGCAGATAGTCTATAGAGAAAACTCCCTTAAACAATTTTTAATTTTTTCAATCAAGTGTTAATATGGTTGATCATTTAGAAGGCAATGCCCAAACTAGTATTTAGGTGGCCACGTCATCCGATCTGCACCAAAACCTATTTAGCTTAATATGCAAATTTTATCAAAATCGTTTTCCTAGTTTCGACGCCTTTGATGCAAATCAGATGACGTTTAGTGCCCTGAGACATAAACTTTTTTATTCTTCTCTACATAATATTTTCTATTTTTATTATACCATTCGAAAGTAGATGTTATTCTGATTTGTACGATATTATATTTCACTCTTTTTCGCTAATTTTTGCATAAAAAATGTGAAATGAACCCGCCACGGTGGACAGGTGTTCCAGCCGCTTCGAATAGTTGACCATTTTTTTAAATTTCAAGCATCAAGATAGAATATTATCTAATTTTTTCCTGTATATGTATATTTTTGTGTCAGATAGAACATTTTCTAATTTATCTACTAGTTAATCTACTAAATATGTATCTAACTACTTAGCCACGGCAACTCTTTTCTGTAGAAGGAAACTGCACCCTTATTTTTTATACAATTTATAAAATAAATCCCGTAAAGGTCAATGTTAACAAGCCCGGTAGAAATTTCTTTTCATGCTCCTATTTGAAAAGGATGAATCGGATATTAAAGAAGGGATTGGCTCCTAAGTAAAAACCAATGCCTTTAAATTCAGCAACAAGGCAGTATTAATATACTATACGTCGGAAAACTACTTGAGCAAAGATGGCATTGAAAAATTATTTATCTACGATCAATAGATACTATGGGCTTTTTTGCTCACATTTAAGGCAAATTTTTGGGATTTTGCGACTTACACCAATAATGTCTTTAAACACATTAAAGCGTGAAGCTACAATTTACTCTGCGTGACGATACTTTAGAGCAGTTTCTTCCTCTTTATTTTATCAGTTCTGTAATAGTATTTTATATAACAAGTGGCTAAAATAGTGTTTTTTTTACAAGTGGGGCGTTTATAGTGCGAGCCGAAGACGAGTGCTATAAACCACACGAGTAAAAAAATAGTATATTAAAGTATAAGTGGATATTAAGGTCTTTAAAACACGCGCGATTTTTCGAGCACGACGGCGCAGCCGGAGTGCTCGAAATAGAGCAAGTGTTTTAAAGACCAGTTATCCACGAATACTTTACGCTATTTTTTTTTATTGGTACACTTTGAAATCATAAATACTGGTATTATTACTACAAAAAATGGAAATAAGAATTAAGAATGTAAAATGGTTGAATTCGTGATGTGACATCAGGATATCTGTCAGTGTCATGAAAATGAGAAAACAAAAATTAATTTGCAATCTGTCACATAGGATTAATTATTGTCACTACAGTTGTCACTGATTGTATATTGCTTTAAAATGAGTTCTAACATTGATTACTTAAATAGAAAAGCAGAATCGTGGTTAATACCGCAGAAATCGGAAGACGCTTATAAAAAAGAATACAAGTTCATTAAATGGATGGAAGAGCAAAAGGTAACAGATACAAATGAACGAGTTGTACTAGCTTACCTTTGATGTTGCCATGGTAACTTTAAAACACGCGCGTTTTTAAAACTTGGATTTAAACACTCTGAGGTGTACTTTAAATAAGCAAAATAGGGTACCAATAAAAAAAACACATTTTAGTCTCGAATTACATACAAAAATGTTTGTATCGCCATTCGAAATTAGAAAACAATATAATTTTGTAAAAATAGACCAAATTCTATTGCTGTTTCCATAGACCAATAAGTTTTATTTCACACTGTAAAATAAAATTTCTTTAGGTATTTCACATTTTTTTCTTTATTTTACACTTTTATACAATAATGACATTGTTTTGATTCATTGATACTGTCGAATAAATGTCATTTTAGGATATCATATCACAAAAAAATATTAAAAAAATTAATAAAAGAAACCTCTGCGCCAAATGGATCAGGTAGAGATTTAATACTTCTAATTCTACAAAATGTGTCTCACCAAGAAATATATAAACAAAATTGTGCTTATTTAATGATTAAAAATTAAATTAATACCTTCTAACGTTTCGGTATAATATGTAACAAATAAATCGTTATAGACAATAGCCGAAGAGCTGCATAAAATATTTTATTAACATATGAAACAGAATAACACATTCGTTCAATTCATGTACAGAGTTCATTAATAGATATTTAAATTATGACCTTATCCTTGATGTTTCGGATGAATTCCCGCTAGCTTTGACTTATAAATTTTCTCCTGCCGAACGATACAGCCATAAGTAGCTTGATGTTATGACATACTTGCAAATCACATTTCACTACGAATTAACAAATTTGGTTTGTTGGTCCATGTTGTAAGCATCGGTAGTTCTTGTGGCCACAGGTTCCGCTCATTTTAAAATTTGTTCAAGTTTATTATTTTCATATCATTTCCATGAAATTGCATAACCTATTTCAATCTTCTGGCTTATCGGAATAACCTCTGGACGGCTATTCCATATTAATGTGAAAGCACATTCTGATGAGAAATTGGGAGAGGTTCTATTGCATCCAAAATGGAGTGTTTTTTAACTGTTGGAACGCTCACATCGCGACAAATATCGGAGAACTTGCTTCTTTTGATAAATTGTGAATGAACTGGATTGTTGTACGTGAGAGGAAAAGCCTAACCTAACTTTCTGGCGAACTGCCATTTCGTTTGTTTAGTATTTTGCTCACTTTCACTGAAATTACAGAATAGCCGTCCTGAAAGAAAACACACACGAGGCATGAATTTTAGATCTGAACATTTCGCTTCACTTTTTAGATTAGCTTCTGTGTCTCACGTTGTCTGCGTCGTTTTTTCTTATACTTACGCATCATAAATCGGAAAAACCGGTGCCTAAGAAATCACTACTTCCACATCCAAACTTTCTATCTAAGTCTCTTACAACGAAAATACTATATTTGCACTCCACTGAATGTGGAAGTAATACGTATAAAATACCATGACAAAGATATAAAATATCATTGTGTGCCGTGGACTACAGGATAAAAGTAAAGCTTCTACTTCAAGCATTTTCTTCGAGGAAACCTACTATGCATCCATACCGTATAAACTACTCGAGGTAACCCACTGTGCATCCAATTTACTCTAGGAAAGCCACTGCCCATCCGAAATCGAGTACATTATTTATCATGAAAAACTGCCTGTAACTTGGAAAATTAGTGAGTTACAAAAAAATTTCAAGAGATAAAAAATGTTTAGAAGGCCTCAATGCATACGTCTGAATTTTTTTAAATTTTTAAATTACGTATTTTTGAAGCGCTACAATTTCAAAGAAAGGGGAGTATTTCATATTTTTCTGGAAAAACTCGGTGAAAACGCACTTTACAGAAAAGTTGCAAATAAAAAAAAGTCTTATATTTCGACGATACATTCACCTGAACATTTTCAGAATTTTTTTTCAACTTTTACATTTCCCCTCCCCCACACTGAGAGAATATTTTTGCAGTGACAGCCAAAAATCAGGCTACAGCAGCAAGAAAATCTATTTGAATAGGCGCCAGCCAAGAATTTTCGTAGGGCAGTAAAATTCGTTTTACTGGAATTACTTTAGTGCAATAGTAAAGTTACTTTATAAAATATTATTAAAATGTTTCACCTAACCACTGTAAATAAACTTTACTGTTATAGTAAAGAAATAGTATTGTTGTAGCAAAGATATTTATTTACTAATGCAAAGTATCTGGCTACGATAGTCAATTCTTTTTACTTACAGCAACATTTTTTATTATCACTCCATGGTTTTTCTAGTGCTGTAATTAACTCCTTTCTTGTTGTAGCAAAGTCACTGATTAGACAGAGCAGGAACTTGATTGCAGTAGTATCACTTATTTTTAATTGCGGCAAAAAAGTTTACTACCATTGCAAGGTTTTTCTAGTACCCCAGTTAGTTTCTTTTTTATTGCAGCATGTATGCTTTCCTAATTTAGTAATAAATTAGCCTGCCTCAGAAAAGATATTCCTTCATATCAAAAAGTTTTAAATCAATAACAGTAAAATTTCTTAATTAGAACAGAATGGCCATTTTGTTATTATTATAAAGTATATCTGCTGTGGGAATAAACATTTTTTGCTGGAAAATAAACACAGGGAGCTAAAAAATGTTTGATAAAATTTTCTCGTATAGAAACATGTTTTACGAAGGAAAATTATTTTGTTATAAAGTCGATTTACTTTTCTATCAATTAGTCATACTTTGTCATTGCCAGTTTTCATAACTACCGCACATAAACAAGCATTTGTTTTATCAAAAATATTTTTTTTACAAAAAATATCAAGACTTAAGTATAAGCAATTTTTTTATACCATCTTGCGTGATGGTATAAAATGCTTCTGTCTCTAAAAAAAATAAAAAAATTTATATTTTCCTAAATTTTGTAATTTTTTCAAGGAAATAACTTCTTGAGTATATATATAATTATGGAAACTGGCAGTTACCAAGTACATAATACTAATTGATGATAATACAAATAAACTTTATAACAGAATAACCATTTAAACATATGTGAATTCGAGTCTGAATCCGAGAAAATTTTATATAAACAGTTATTTCTGAGCTACATGCACGTCCTCATATAGTTTCAGCAGAAAATATTTATTCCTAAAACATAACTTTACAGAATGCATATCAATCTTGTCTAATTAAAAAATCTATATTATTAGTGGCTTTAAACTCTGACATAAATTTCTGTGGCAGACCAATGTTTTATTCCAGGTAATACGAGTTTTTTGCTTGTAATTTAAATTAACTTTTAAAAAATTTTATATGCATTCGAAAAAATCAAAATAACCTTGTGAATGGTTACCTTCAAAGATTGACTGACATTTGTAGCTCCCTCACTAGGTTTACTTGCTTAATATGAAAAATAAATGTTATATAATGACTAAATACTTATTCACTTTACATGAAGAATATTTTTTTTAAGGAAATAATTTTCTCCCAAACAAGACAATGAATAATGCATATTAAATTTCCTAAATTAAAACTGCAAGCGAAAAATTGGTATACCTTGAAAAGAAATTGATAACTATGGTCAAGGATTTTGTATAAATTATTAAAACCAATTAAATAATAAACATTTATTTTCATAGGTATACACAGCCTAGTATAACAACCTTTAAAAGTAAAAAATATTTAAAACATAATCATCATCTACTTTCATAATTCGTTTGCCATTTTTAGTTTTATAAAAAAATCCACAGTTATTTGAATTTGTTATAATTTGTTATAACTATAATTTTGAGAATGATAAACAAATTTAAAAAATACAATCTAAATAAACATAATCTTTGTAAAATACATGTAAAAACCTAAATTTTGAAAAAAAAACGTCCTTCTACGAGTTGATGCACTCAAACAATAAGCGATTAAAATTTCGAAACCTTTTCTTATTTTTAACCTTTGAATAAATATTTTACGTTAAAATTTGGCACGAATGTTTCGTTCAATAACGGGCATAGTTCCATCAACTTTCGTGCAAATTGGTGCATTTTTACGATATATTTCTTAAATTATCAAAAAAGGCAATTTTTAGTGGTTTTTATTTTTTTACAAATTAACAAATTATCAGAAAGTTTCTTCATATGCTTAGTCTTAATCATAATTTTATTGTGAACAGTTTGATATTTTTATTTTTACGATACGATTACTAAGATCGGAGATAATAAGGACAATAACAGAGAATTTCAGTGCTGGAAAATAAATTGTTAAAATTTTACAAGAAGCAATGGACGGATTTAATACAAAACTGCTCGTAGCACTTGTTATTATACCTACAACAAATTAAAACAATAAAATTGCTGTAAGTAGAGAATTCCTTATTCAACTATTTTGATCCTTAATTTGATTTCACTACCACTAAAAAATTGCAACGAGAACCAGACCGTTTTCTAAACATAAAAGTTAACCTCTCCAAGTCACACGCACGACCTGATGCGAAGGTACCTAAAAACATTAATATGGCGTCTTATAGGGCAGTTATGATGAGATCGTCTTATTAAAACTGATAGATACCGCGGTTTAAAAAACCAAAAGCAAATGCAAACGACTTACCAAAGTCTTTATAATATAATACACTGCACAATATCTATACAAATACTTATAGAAATTACTAAATGCATGACGCGGAGTCAACGTAAACACCATCAGCGTAGAATGGAAACAAATTGCACCAGAGAAACAATTCGTGATGTTCCGCCTGAATAAAAGTTGACCGATTGTGCCCGAATGGTGTTCTGATTATCTATCTCAGCAAAGAACTTTGCAATTGTAGCAAAATTTTTATTTATCACAGTTAAACTATTCTTTGCATATTCTTCTTTATAATGGTAGCTAAATGATCTACTGCTTTAGTAAAGCAACTAATGAATACTGAAAAGTACTTTTTAATGGCTAATATACACACTCAGTAAAGTGATCTTTTCTGAGGTAGGGAACAGATATTTCTAAATTAAATAAAATTATGGCTATTCTAGCTAAAAAAATCGTAGCAAAGAATTTATTTCTGGAGATTTTCTCAGTGCACTGTTAGGAATTTTCGAGTGCTTAGATCTCGAAAAATATGCACTTTTCGAAAAAATTCACAAGAGTAAAAACATCTTATTTTGGATCAAAAAATTCTTCCTATCATTTCCTACACCGAGAAAATTTTTTCACCATCATAGCGAAAAAATAAGCTGTAGTAGCAGAAAACTCTAATAACATAGGCGCCAGTGTAGTACTGTGCTGTAGCAGAAAATTTTGATTTGCTGGCAGTACTTTACAACCACAGTATACTTATTTCATAAAAAATAACTTTTCTGATCCAGGAAGATAACATTGCTACTATTGTTAAAGAACAATTGCTGTTGTTGACAAAATATATTTCTGTCAGTATAAAGTAACTTGCAAGGAATATAAATTGACTTCACTACCACAAAAAAGAGACTTGGAGTCACTGTAGATTGATTTGCCTATAGTCGTAAAGTAGTTTACTGTTACTATAAAGTAACTTTGCTGGCATTATAAAATAGTTTTGCTCCCCTAGTAAGATTTTTTTATTGCCATTATACAGGATGTTTACTGTTACTGTAAAGTAACTTTGCTGACATTATAAAATAGTTTTGCTACCCTAGTAATATTTTTTATTGCCATTATACAGGGTGTTTCAGGATTAACCGGTCAAATTGCAAATTTGGAATAGGTATTTTTAAATATGAAAAATATTTCTTATGGAGGTATATGTATCCGAAAATGCCTCATGAAGGAGTTATACCATTTCAAAATTTTTAGCTGCCATTTTTGTGGTATAATTCTTCAACGTTGCATTTCTGAATATACCTTCATACATATAGGATTTTTTTTATATTTTGAGGTGTCCCATCCAAATTTAAAATTTGGTGGTTAATCCTGAAAGGTCTGTAAATTAAGGCCTTCTAAATTAAATAGACAAAATTAGCTAGGTGCATGATTCATTTTTTCAGGAAAGGAAAAAGTGGTTTTATAAACACGTAAACGTTTTTTAATGTCCGAGTTGTTTATTTAAAAATATATTGCTGTATATAATGCAAAAAAAGAAATAAAATCAGTTTAATATTTATTAACCTATAGGCACCTACTGAAAATGCAACTCATTGATTTCCACAACAAAAGAAAAGAAATAAATGCTTTTTGAAACAACATTTTGATAAATAAATAATACGTAATTGAGGAGTTTCCGGTAGAAGGGGGCTAAGTGCCGAAAGTAAAATTTATTACAATCAAAAATTTCTATATACCACCCACTAATATGCAGAAAGCGGTTAGTTGCCAATAAAAAGCTGTTTAAATTTTACTTTTGGCACTTAGTCTCTTTCTGCTGGAAGCTCCTCAATTATACTAAAATTTTTTCCAAAGGACGAATGAACATTGCCAGATGAAAATTGAAAATTCTTGACAGAAAATAAATAAATGAAATCAGTTTCACGTTTCTTAACCTAATCATACTGATACATAATTATTTGCATTTCGTGTAATTATAACGTACGTATCATAAGTTTTCAAATCTTGAAAGAAAATGCAACTCTCTATGTTATAATGATTTCCACAAGAAAGGAAAATAAATGCTCATTAAAACTTTTTGAAACAACATTTTGATAAATAAATGTCATTTTTTTCATTAACCATTATACTAGAAATTTTGCCAAAGGACGGATAACGATAACCACAATTCGAAAATAATTGGAATCGAAAGGCTTTGCACCACTAATTACAAAATATATCTTCACCACTAATTAATACATAATTTGTGTACACGACACACGACAAGTACCCAAAGATTAGCACGTATACCGCACCACACCACGTGGCACGTACTATAGGTACACCACTCCGGTCAGTAGTGGTCACTTGGTGACGTTTACAATAATGCACAAATTAGCACTAGATTAGCGCACCGATTAGCAATTATGGCAATGCGATGGCCGCAAGCCCTAATACAAATATGATTGTATTGTTAGGAATGAGAGAATAATGCAATAATGAGATTCTTCTTCCAGCCCGCGCACCATAACCGAAAACGAAAACAATAAGAAGACTAAATTAGAAGTTCACTCCTCTTATGACGAGAACCGAGTCTACTTTCGCAAAGCGCATGCGTTAGCTCAATTTTTTAAAGAATTCTCTTTTGTACCAGCTAAGTTCTTTTTAGGAACAATAATAAAGTTTTCAACTGCAGTTAAAATATTTATACAAAATTTGACTTCCTGTAGTAACAAAGTACATTTCAATGGTAGTTAGAAATTATTTAGTGATTGTAAAGTTTTATAAAATATTTTAATTATTTTATTGTGTTAGTATAAACTATTTATGATTCCAGCAAAACATGTTTCTGTTACTGTGAAGTGCCGCAGCATACCGATTTTTTTAACTGCAACATAGAGTGTTTACTGTTATAAAAGAAATATATGCTCTAATAGCAAAAAAAGTGGTAGCAAAGATTTTCTTTAGGCTAATTTTCTCGGTGTACTCTAATCTTTTCCAACTTTTTTATCAACGTCATTAAAAACACATTCCACAAGGTTTCATCAAAATCCATTCATTAGCACTCACCCCCTGTTGACTGGACTATCAATAATTAATATTTTTGTAGAAAATACAAAATACGAATAAATATATATAACACCGACATTGACATTAATCCATAGCATTACTTGACGAAATCTCATCTATCTATGAAAAAATTAGAAAAAGATTAGAAAAATGTGTACTAGTAGAAGGTCTAAGTGTGGAATAGTTTTCAATTTCGTAGTTTTTCGTATTTAAGTGTTTATTCATAATTAAGAATACTTTATGTAAAATTTTCAATAAAAAAAGTAAAAAAGGTAGTTTGCTTAAAGTCGATTTCATATTTTGTAATTTTTAGAATACCCTATACAATTTATCTTAATTTGACAACTATGTCTTCTTAAGATAAGCAAAACTTTTTATAAAAAATAACTTTTTCTTGGCAAATCAAAAATAAGAAAGTTTACAATAGCGCGGTACCCCATCCGGAGACACACTGTATATATCTCAGTTATTATTTAAAACCGAGAGCGTGCGGTTAGATTTCAAGCAACTATAATAGATTACATGCACATATACATTCAGGTGAACTAGATGCGGTATTATCTGTGAATTTATATCACACGCACTGATATAATGTTTTAATATTAAGGTGTGAGCAAGATTGTATACGTTTTAGAGTAGATTGGGTTGCCTGTGATGCAGGCATTTTGTGTATTATTAGATATAATTTTATATACATACCTAGATGAAGTATAATGGACTCTTGAGTTTGGAGAGTCTCCATAATATAATGGTTCTGGATGGAGCCTGTATGGTGGAGTTCGGATCCCCTCATCTGCATGGTCCGGGACCATGAAAATGCAGGGGTAGAAGCCTTTTTGTTTAAGGCAGCCGATGAACTTGGTCTCTCCTTCGATGTCGAGCGGCTCTGTCACCGAATTGGAACCTGCTCGGCGGAAAGCTGCAGAACACAACATCTTTCTGCAGCTTCACATGGATAAGCCAGTGCATGAAGTTCTCTATAAAAATTTAGAAAACCTTGGCTTACCCGAAAGGCTGATATTTGCCTTCTTGAGGTCAGCCGGGCTGAAGTCTGAGATCGAGGGATTCATAACTGCTTGCCAGGTTGGTGTATTCAATACCCTCATCTATCGTAGTCACGTCATAGGTATAGAGGTTCCCGATGTCAGCTGCAGGGCCTGACGCGGGGTGTCAGAGACGCTAATGCACTTGCTGTCGGCTTGTCCGACATATGCAGTCTCGGCCTATATCTAAAGGCACGACATAGCATTACTAGTGCTTATTACCATTTAATGCACTCCTATGGGATAGACGATACACCAGTGCTGCCTTACGCTCCGGGGGATATTGTGTCCGTTGTGGGAAATGAGAAGTGTCTAATTTATTGGAACTACTCGTTTCCCACCGTCAGGCAAATACAATCAAATAAGTCTGACGTAGTCCTCCTCGATCATCAATTTAAGGCGATGTATGTTGTAAAGTTATTGGCTTCCACGGAGAACAACATTGTCTTGAAGGAGGAGGAAAAACGGATAAAATATCGAGATTTGCTCTTCGAACTCCGCCGACTTTATCCAAGCCATACTGTTAAGTTGGTGGTACTGATCATAGGAGCCCTCGGTGGAGCGAGACACATACTGCTTTAGGAACTGAAGATCATACCGGCATGCCGAAACTCGGCATAGATCTTAGGCGGCAGAATGCAGAAGGCCGTCATTCTCGGTTTGTTACGTCTACTCAGGCCATAAGATTCCCGGATCCAATAGTCACTTACCCCACGGAGTGGGGAGTGGTTGTCGGTACTACCAGCTCCCCTCTGTGAGTGTCGGAGCCAATACAAACTGGTTTTTAACAAAAAAATAAGAAAAAAACATCGAATAAAATTGTCGATCGCTTCTTGTTAACACGATAACTTCTTTAGCCAAGGTTACAATTGTTACAACAATCTTCGATCAAACTGACTTTGGCTTGTCAAGCCTTTTCATTAAGCACAAAAATATATATGTGCAAGCAAGACATCAAAACTGTAATACGCAGTGTCTCTCAGGTTCGAACAAATTTTACTTAGATTAGGCAATCGATTATTATTTTTACTTTAAAATGTTATTAAATATTATTAATAAAATTATAACGGCTGCAATTTCTACACGTTCATTTATATTTTATTCGGAATTAAAAGTGAATAATTCTAAAAACAGACTAAATAAATTTTGCAAATTAAAATTTCAATTAATATTTTTAGATACGACGAATTTCATGTAATATACGATTACAAAGTTACCTTTATGAACCATATTTAGATACAATAGAGTAGTATGCAAAAAATGTTTAATTATTGCACAAAAAGAAGTGATATTTACATTTACAAGAATATACCTACTGTTAAAAATTTTATTTTTTTTACGATATTTAACAACATAAAAAAAATTAGTACTATTTTATCTAAATGTGAAATATAAGGCGCGTGTTGATAACCACTTCCTATACGGGCAGCGTACCCATCTTTTTTTCACTTTAATAAACGGAATATGCTTCCCACTAAAACTGCCTTGTACATACAAATCACTTATAGTCTAGGTGTCCGCGTACATAAATGCAATTTATACATATCCTCGTATAACTTCTTGTACGGCATAATTGCGTCTAGTCTATCACTTTCTTCCTCTGCATGAAAAAGACGATTTCCACGCATCGGGCTGAAAAATCGGCAAATATATTTTGTCGGACAATTTGAGAATTGGATTCTACATATATATTCTATATATTTCTACAAACTGTCCGACAAAAATTTTGGAACGTTAAGGGTTAAACATAACATAACATAACTTTAAAACATTTATTGGTAATTATTGGTTTATTGATAACCAGCTTATTTTTTCAAGATTGCTTAATAAAAATATGTAGAATCCAATTTTTGAATTGTCGGACAAAATATATTTGCCGATTTTCCAGTCCGACGTGTGGAAATCGTCTTTTTCATGCCGAGGAGGAACGCCGCGTCTACGAATATTCTCGCTGAGGAAAAAAGTGATAGACTAGGCGCAATTATGCCGTACAAGAAGTTATACGAGGCTATGTATAAATTGCATTTATGTACGCGGGCACCTAGACTATTACCTATAAAGAGAGTGGTAATAAAAGGGTGAAGAGACGATATAATTAATACTAAGCGATATATTAAAAACTATATAACTGATGTTACGGTATGTCCATTGTCAAGCTTTGGAAACTTAAAAGTTTAGGGTTGCAACTGCAGTTAATGCTAGCCATTTTCTTCCTGGCAAAACATTTTCAACCTCAGTGATAATCAGCATTACCCCGTTAAACTTGTAAGTGGGAGTGTGGTTAACTATTATTATTATAGTTCAAAATCTAAAAGAATAAAATGAGGGAAAAACTTTTTCCTCTTCCCTAGCGACAAAAATTTTATGATAATGTTATTTGAATACTTTACAAAACTTGACAAATTTACAATGTTTTTATATAAGAAATGACTAAAGGGAGAGTAAAACAAAAGGCACACATTCAGAGGACATTGCACTTTCTTAAGTATAAACAGTAAATTTAAAAGTATGGATTTTGGTATAGCCAATAAAGTGTTTCAGAGTGCCGCATGCCGCAAGTATTCAATAAACAATAAAAGATTATAGTGGCCCAGAGGGTAAAAATCTTTTTCCTGTATTTTCTTTTGTATCACAATATTAATAGGATCCATATAACAGGACTGGAGAACTGTATAAATTTTGAATATACTTCGGATATAAATCGACATGCAAAACTCAAAGATTCTTTACTATGAAATTCGTGGCACACGAGATGAGGAGCCGCGTAATTTATGGCTTTCATAATGTATTTTACCTGTAGAGCTATAAATAATGGTTTTCTTAAAATTAGTTTAATTTTCAAACGAGAAAATTGTGGTTTACATTATAGCTTCATAAAAGGTAAACACAGTGAAAAAATAAAGTTTAATTATGGTTAACGGATTTCTCGTGCACAGGAAATTATGTAAATGTATAGTGAGTTGCAAAAAATGTCACTCTTGGAATGAGAAAAGACAATTTAGTAAAGTTGGGGATGGATGATTTATTATATATTTTTATAAGAATGCGACTCAAACATTTGATTAGCTTATTCTATTTAAAAATGCATGTTCATCGTAGTCGAGCAAATTCCTATAAACATGATTCCCAAGTATTATTATTAGAAAACGCGAGCAGATCCGAAGATCCGCAGCACTCAGGCCTATCGGCCCATTATACTTTCGCGACATTTAGGATACCCTAGAAAAGACTAGTGCTCTCCACGAAGGAGGTAGATCCCGTAGTTCCTCCGGCTGTAGAAACTGCCTTCCGAAATACCTATACCTTGATGCTCCTATTGGTGCACAATGGCATAGGATATGAGTGATGGTTTCATCCTCCACTCCACACATCCTACAAGTAGGATTATCTTTCAACTGCATTGTATGCAGATACTTATTCAGATGACAGTGTCCTGTTATCAGGCCTACCATCCGTCTCAATTGCTCTCTATCGAGCCCAGTCAGCCACTTTACGGTGGAGTCAGTCGAGGGCCCCTTTATATGGAGCATCGACTGTCTTATTCCGGGGGCCAGAGCCCAATAGTTGTTAAACTGTGCCGTAGCACAGTCTTGCAGCTCTGATTATATCAGACTTCTTGGCAGACCGAAGGCTGGCTCGGGGCCAGGGAAAGGAGTTTTTGCTCCTTCACCCGCCAAATGGTCTGCTTCTTCGTTGTCCTCGACTCCACTGTATCCGAGCACCCATATAAGTTTAACTGAGTTGCATTCACACAGCTAAGTCAGAATGTTTCGACAGTTCAGCACCAGCTTGTTTGATGCAAGAGCCCTCAAAGCTGCCTGACTGTCGCTACTTATATAAATATGCTTATTAACGAAGCCTCTTTTGAGGTTTTCGCTTGCACACAGTAAAATGGCATATATCTCAGCCTGAAATTCACTAGGATACTTACCAAGTGGCGCCGATATTCGAGCCCTTGGCTTGCATCCGTGTACACAGCACCGGTTCCCTCCTGAGTCTTCGATCCGTCTGTGTACCATTCCAGACCTCCGGGACTCAGAAGATTCATTTTATCGTGTTCCTAGTCGTCTCGACTAGGGAACACGACTGTATATGGAATAGTGAACTCATAGACGGGGAGATACCGGTCGTCCTCTGATTGAGCAACGACCTGGTCCCTTATAGATAGAGCTAGAGCCTTTATGTGCCCCAGCCCTTGTCCCGTCGCGTTCCACATTCCACCTTTAAACAGTCTATTTGCTGCTTTCCTAGCTTCCAGTTCCACTTCGACATGCAAGGGAGTGAGTCCAAGGATGGTCTCCATTGCAACCGTTGGGGTGGTAATGATTGCTCCTGTTATTCCTAGGCAAGCTAGTCTTTGAACTTGACACAGGCGAGCCCTAATTGTGGAGCGCTTCTGGGAGCGCCACCACACAAGAGCCGCATATGTTATGAGGGGTTTTACCATAACATCCAGAGGGTGGTCCTTGGATTTATTCCCCACTTAAGACCGAAGACACGCTTGCACATCCATAGGGATGCGCAGGCTTTCCTCGCTTGAGCTTCCACGTGGTCCTTCCATGACAGTTTGGAGTCTAGGGTTACTCCCAAGTACCTCACTGTACGTGAAAGACACAGACGTGTGCCCGTGAGAGAAGGAAGCTGAAAATCGCTTAATTTTCTCCTTTGAGTGAACAGCATTAGCTCTGGTTTGCCAGGATTGACCGAGAGCCCGTGTCTGTTACACCATGATTGAACTATGCTAAGAGCCCTTTGCATGAGCCGTCCAATAGTCACTTCAAATCGGCCTCTTATCATGATAGCCAGATCGTCTGCATATGCTTGCGCATAGTAACCTGCTTCGCTCAATTCGACCAATAGCCCGTCTAGCATGAGGTTCCACAATAGCGGGGACAGTACCCCACCCTGCGGACAATCTCGGCCCGCCTTGGCCCTAACCGAATCATTGCGAAGCGTGATTTCAGTGTTGCAGGTGCTCAGCATGGATGATATCCACTTAATTATGGTGCCCTCCACGTCGCGGTCCGCAACTGCTTGACAGAGAGAATCGAAGGTTGGGTTGTTAAACGCTCCTTCGATATTCAAGAATGCTACCAATGCCAGTTCTTTCTGCTCTAGCGCCTTCTCAACTCTAACAACGATCTGATGAAGGGTCTCTGCAGATTTACCGGCTTGGTATGCGTGTTGATTGGGATGAATTGGTGATGATACCAATACCCCATCCTTTATATACCTTTCTATTAACCTTTCCAATATCTTCAAAAGGAAGGAACTCAAGCTTATCGGTCTAAATGCCTTAGTCTGGTCATATATGGTACGACCCGTCTTTGGTATAAAGACCACTTTTACCTCTCTCCAGAACACTAGTGTATCCCAGAGCTAGGCAGGATCTAAGTAGATGATACAGGTATCCCAATAGTACCTCCGCGCTCTTTTGTATAAGAGCCGGATATATACTATCAGGTCCCGGCGATTTAAATGGATCAAATATCGATATTGCCCATCTCAATTTTTCGTATGTTATCACATCCGACGCCTTCTTCCAGTCTACGGCAGTTGCCTCCGATCTGAATTCCATCGCCGGAGCTTCGTTTTACAAATCTCTGACCCTGGAAAATGAGCGTCGAGAAGACACTCAATTGTCTCACGGTCATTATTTGTCTAGGAGCCTGATATAGTCAAGCCGTGATGATGGTCTTCTTGAGAGCTTCCCGAGTAACAATTCTACCTACGTCTTACCAACGTTGTTATTGTCAACCCCACATCGGTATTTAACATAGTAACAACGATCTTCCAACCCATATGTGTACTAATTTAGTCAATAAAAAATTTAAGTTGGTTAGACGTTGGCATCCACCGTATTTTAGTTTGAATTGAAATATTAATATTATACTAATAATTACTTTGGATATAGGAAGTCGGTCTCCACGAACCAGACCACAGAAGTTGAAATAAGTAATGTTTGGGAACCAGAAATTTTACTTACTCATAATAATATTTGTATAATTCTAAGGTAGTAAAGATTACTTACTCCAATTTCTTTATGAAGAAGCATAGTGTGTTATGGTTCACATGGGAAACGTGATAAAGCTTAAATATACTCAATTTAAGAGATTTTTATACCCAATTTTCAGCGACCCGGTTAGTCTAGGAGAGTTATAATAATTCACTTGTGAAATATTATAAACCACTAGGGACAGTCCCAATCTCCTTTACCTCTATACCTAGCCTGTCCAATCGATGTAACACGCGACGTGAAGATGGCTCTGTCCGAGAGAAATTCTTTTCCGATACGGTGAAATAGAACGGTCCATTATTATTGAGAAGAGAAAGATGATTTAACATGTTTGAATAATTGCGATGTTTTCAAATCAAGTTAAGTAATAATTGTGCCCAAAATGATGAATTCGGTGAGTGAAGATGGAACTGTTATGGCAAGTAGCTAATGATATACATAATTTATGACCCGAAAAATCGCAGAACAAATATAAACAAACATTTATGGATTGGTGTAGCGGCAACAACGTCAAATTGTTTACAGCGAATGTATTGCTGGCATATTTTACTGAAATGAGCAATAAATATAAATCATCGTCTCTGTGGACTTTCTACTCAATGCTCAGAAGTTCACCCAATATGACCAATGGGATTAATATTGAGAATTTGTTTCTATATACTTGCAATTTAATATTTATTGTTATAATCGCAGATAAAGTACAGTATTCAGCTTACGATAATGGTAATAAATCACTTGATGAATTACAGCACTCGCCTGCGGCTCGTACTGTAAACTTCATCTGCGTGTCTACATTACCGCTCGTTGAATAATCTACTATTAAACAAAAAATACTAAACTTATTAATGAAGCTGGCTAACGTTATTTTGGCAAGAGGCCTAATATTTTAATATTTTTGGAAAACATGAACCTCAGTAGTAGAGAAAACTCTCTTAAATAAGCTGCTAAGCAATTTTGCCGAAAATGATAGCTATTTGTAATTCTAGCGATCAACTCTCAATATTGCCGGTCATTTAGAAGACATTGCAAGGACGAAGTTTTTTTAGCGATAAATGGACTAAAATCGACTATTGGTTAGAAGACTTCCAAAGAGGTAGATACCGTTCATTTAGCTGGAACGGTGCAATTTGTATGTAATAATTCTGATGGTCAACAATACTTCAATTTAACAATCTTTCCCGACTTCCAGACACTTTTGCAGCAAGTTCTTCTATAAGATGTTACTTGTTAGCAGGCCAATCTAGAGACCTTCTATTTGTGTTTTGCTGTTACGTTTAAGTTGGCGTTTCTGTAGAGGAGCGTACTCATCTTCGATTATGATGCTGATACTCGTGGATCTATTAAGATTAAGTTTATAGTTTATTCTAATTACTATTTATTTTAGAATAATGTATAACAGATTTAAAGTGGTTCGTGTAATTGAACAGCGAGAAATTGAACCATCAGTGAGTAAAAGATGGAGTTTTATAAGAGAAAATTTTGATGTAATAAGTCGAACCTATATCAGTGTTTTCTGTATTAGAATACGTTTTATGGGGCGAGCGTAGAGACGTCTTGACTGTGCATGTATTTCGATACTCCTGTGAAGCAACGTTCAGCGCGATTAGTACTTGGATGGATGAAATCAATCTTGAGAAACGCAGCGATCTCGTCCCACCTTCTAGCGGCTTGTCTATCAGCGTATACGCTGAAGCTATGTAATTTCAAGACGAGGATTACGTAGTGGATATACCATCCTTCGGAGAGGATGTAAAGCAGGCGGTCCCATGTCTATTAAAATGTTAGGCAAGTAAAAGATCCCTGCTCTTCGAAAGAGAAGAGGTTGGGCAAAATTTCCAGGTTGGGGGTAGCTCGTATCCTGGCTTCGGTGATAGGCCCTGGTAACGGAAATAGGCTGACGTTAAATAAATAGATAAAAAAAATTAGGTTTAAGTTGAATGGATAGAGTAGAAGTAATACCTCGATGGATTTTGTTTTCCTTGTTTTTAAAATTATAGTTTCCTGTAGTCAGAGGTCAAGTATTTATATCGACACGTATTAAATTTTAGATGATTTTCCTTTTTTACCATACTCTTTTTCTGTATACAAGACTACTATATTCGTATATAAAAAACGTAACATCTGTTTCTTACGGTTTGACAAACCATATCTCATTCATAGAAGGCAACGCATGTGCAAAAATTGAAATTAAGACATGCCAGCCTTATTAAGTTGGCTGCTGACGACACTTCAACCTCGACCAATTAAGGAATAAGAGCCTCACCATATTTGGATACTTAAGTAAATTTAACTACGTCAAATATGACTAGTAATCGAACAACGCCTGACAAATTTTAATCGATTTTTAAAATTAGCCTATCAGTTTTGTAAAGTTGCCACAACGTTGCCCCGTCGATATAGTGCCACTTATGTGTTTAGGTCATCGTCCGACAGCATTTTATGCTATTGTTGACGTAATTAGTGCAAAAACAGTCGATAGTTCAAAACTTGTAACGTGGGTTAGGAAGATTTTGATCGCATTATTTAAAAATTATCTTTCCATGGCTACTACCAGGGCCAATTTTCTTAGAAGGTATTTTTTTAAATTAAATTTGTAACCGATGAATGAATAATTTCTTCTTTATTTCATTGGTGATTTTACCTTGATTTGAGTAGTAAACGTGACACTCCAAAAATAATAGAATCGCTAACTTCAGAAACAGGACATGTGCCATTTCAATAAATGTTCAGGAAGTAAAAAAAAAACTTTCTACTTTCTATAAAACCTATATTTTTCACCCAAATTTTCGGCAATACATTTCTTATGACATCACATCAGCTATAAGGTAGCATAAGATCTATATGATTTTTGTTTTGTCAATTAGCTCAAATGTCAAATTTGACATAAGAACATGTCACTTTTTTGCAGTAAAGGAAACGTTATCAAAAGAAAGTATGAAAAAATATTTATTTTGTAAGTTTATAATTCAAAAATAACAAAAAAAAAATCTATTCATCATCGCATTCCCTTTCAATAGTTGACCAAGCAGTAATTTCTTGTCAAAATGCTGAATACGCCTCCGGAATGAATTTTGTAATGAGCATTATGTGAGCCATCTTTTTCTTGCTAATGGGTAGCTTTTCCGGATAAACTTTCTTTGTAGGTTGAGTTATATTCTTTGTAGTATTTCTCAATCTGAATGTATTTGATATCAAGCAGTTTATAAAGTCTTGGCAAACAACTTCTTGAGCGGAAGAGATGGTAATATGGTGGTAGGAAGAAATAGGAAATGACCTTTTTTGATTTTGGGGGACTTGTTTTCCATAAGAGTCATTGCTCAGGCAAGTTTTTTTTATAAAACTAACGCCACCAGTTCTTAAAATCATAAACTAAATCGTGAGATACTATCACCACCAAGAATTTTTGAGATATTTTCGAAGCTTTGCAGATTATTTTAATGTATTCTTGAATAGTGTAGAATCTTTCAGTTTTGTTAAGCACTCTTTTAATTAGACTGAAGTCACGGTCGCATGGCATAAAGGAATGCCCTCTCATAGGAAAATAAATTTGTATTTCTTCGAATCTCTTGTGTTCTACCAAGCTCATTAGAAAGCGAACCATTGTGTTATTTTTATTTCGTCCACAACAATTATCACAAAAAATGTGCAGTTTTTTAATTTTTTTTATCCACTTCGTGATCAATATAATGTTTTAGAAAAGAGCATACATCTTTTGACCCTTTTCCGGCTTCGCCTTCGTGATATACGTAGCACATCATCTGTTTGGATTTTACATTATGGATTCCGAATGTGCGAACTGTAAGCTGACGTAAGTAATCTTGTACGGGAATTTGAGGTAATGAAACATTAGCTATGCAGTCCATACAAATACCAAGAGTGTCTTCATTTTCTTCACATAGCTTCTTTATAGAATCTAAGGTTGTATACAATTTTTTAGCACGTCGCTTATGTACGAGAAGTTCAGCAACAGCTACCTTTTTGGTATTCTCATTTAATGTTACGCTTTTTTAATTTTAGCATTAAGCTCCTCGCAAGTACTACAATTACTACTTTACGGGTTTAATCTCTATTAGTCTCTGAAAATGTAAATCTTACTGATTCTTACTTTCCATATCACAAAATAATTGAAATATGCTAATTTTCTCAACATCACGAAACTTACTCAAGCATTTCTGGTAGCAACTACAAAAATAAGTACGTGATATTGTAGACATAATTATTTTGTAAAAAGAAAACTTACCACTTATTACCAGCAGCTACTTTAGCAAGCACACTTTTCCAGAATAATTAACATGTTGTTCACCACGCAGTTTAGCCTTTTTAATTATGTTTCTTTTATATTTGTCACTATGTACAACAACCTTTCTTTCGTAATTTTGGAAGTTCTACTTCACCTTCAGGACTGGAACTCATGTTTACGTCTTTACTATGAAGATAATGTAAACAATGTGCTTATTTGTACTACATGTAATAGGTATATAAAGTGGTACGTTTACCGCAGAAAGAGGACATCTCACGGACATGTCCCGTTCCTACAGTAAACCATAATTTAATCTTTACACAGTGTCAAGTGGATTCATAGAACAAGTCCCGTTTTTGCAGTAAACATGCGTTTAGACATCTAAAACAAGAATTTGCAAAAATGTCGATTTGATGGAAAGTTGGACATGTCCCCTTTCTGAAGTTAGCGATCTTTTATTATAAAAGATGCTAAAATTTTCAACTTTTGTCTTGCCTCACAAAGTTCGGGGGAGGAATGTAACCACATCCTCTTAAAGGCTACAGCTCTGATTACTGTATACAGATGGATAATTTCATTTTCCATTCACTCTTATCGTCACGTATGGTGCTTACCGCTCACTAATGATGAGGCAGCGAGATACAGAATGGAATAGGATTCTCTTTCATGATGAATCCCTCTTTTGTACCGCATTTAGGTCTTTTACTCTGCGTTGTCCGGAATTTATTCAGGAAGACCAAATATTATAATATCCTTTATCTGGTTTCAAAGTGCAAATCCTCCATGCTTGCTGAGTTATTTAATCCTCAATTTTATCTTATAGTAGTGAGTTTTCCACTTTTAACGATTGCACGTTGGTTTGTGAGGGAGTACGCTGAAATTAAAATATTAATTTCTGCAATGTTAGAATTGTAAACATAGACAATATTTTTTATTTCTGAGATCTAACTCAATTTTAGCATTGAAATATGAAATATTTAAGTTAGCATTATCTCATTCGTAGTTTATTATTTATTATAACGGCACAAGACGAGTTATTTAAACAGCTGTTTCAAATCCAGATATCTCAGGCGGAAGATAATGTTGACTGTCGCAGGGCACACGCACAATGCGTGGGTCTGTTACAGAATACACACTTATTCTGGCTTATTTAAATTAACAGTCTTGGATGATTTAAGACTACTGACTGAATTAATCAGAGGTCGGAAGGTAGGTATGTGGCTACAGTGACGGCTTTCATGCAGATAATATCATATGGTAAACACCTACTGAAATATTCCCAAACCGTAGAAAACAGGCACATATACAACATGATAATGTGAATTTATTTCATTTTAAAATGTAAATCTAAACTAGTTTTATCGGAAGAAATACTGCATTAAGTAAAACGTGACTGATTACGCAGCCCCACAAAAAAAAAGTTCAAAGCAGCGAACCAGACCTATGTATTCCTATGTATTTTCGGTTGCTGAATCCGAAACCGGGGTCAAAAAAAATCGTGCACCCCCAAAATCATTAGCTGGAGCCAAAAAACACCCCTGAAATGGGGTAAAAAGAATATTAAGCTACAAGAATAGTTGTTAGATCTTAATCAATCGAATTATACAAATTGAGATTAAACAGCAGCGTACATACAATAGATATGAAACACACCTCCAGGGAGGGGCGAAAACTAGCCCCCATATATAAAAAAATCGATCCAAAACAGCAATGACTGCTGAAAAAGCTCAAAATGTCTAAGTCTTGTTCGAGCTTTTTCAGCAGTCATACATAAGGATACATGGATCTGGTTCGCTGCTTTGAACTTTTTTTTTTGTGGGGCTGTGTTATTTTACACTTGCACTACACTACGCCACCGCGGAAATAGTAATTGGTACCTGCGATGAAGATCAACTGAGAATATCGAGAAGGGGAGAAAACATATGCAGTTTATCTATAGTGTTGGACGATCTCGTGATTTTTCAATCGCACCGCCCGCGCCAGCTCATCCACTGAACAATTTTTCCATCACCAAATTATAAAACCTCCGGTAATCTAAATTGTTGATGGCAATGGTTGAGTTACTTGTATGTATATACCTCTATCAGCCAGTTTCACGATCGCTGTTTAACTAGGACTAGACCAATAGTTTATTATAAAAATCTGACATTAACAGCCAGTTTTATAATTGTTGGTTAATTAATAGCTAGGACTTGACCAATGATTTAGTACTACAAAGGTAAGAATGTCTGCTAAAGTTGTATTTTCTAAAAATTGAAGACATAACTGGATGAAGGGTCTATGTGACATTTTCTAAAAAAAAAAAAGAGTTTTTTATATGAATGAAGGCTTTAAGTACACGAAATTCCCCCAGGTAGATTTCATTTGATTCTAATGCTAAAATATCTGATTTATAAATTGATAAAGGATCTATGTACTGTAGAAGTTAATAGGTTGTTAAAAACTTTAAGATCAATTATCTCAAAATCATTTCGTTGAAAAAAACGAGTTTTTTTGTATGAATGAAGGCTATAAGTACATAAAATTCCTCAGGTACATTACATCTGATTCTAATGCTAAAATATCTGATTTATAAATGTATAAAGGATCTATGTACCATTGAAGTTAATAAGCTGTTAAAAACTGAGATCAGTTATCTCAAAATCGCTTTGTTGTTACATAGACCCTTCATCCACTTGTGTCTTCATTATAACTTCTGATTAGGTTAAGGTTCTGGTTAGTCAATCAAAAAGATAACCAATGGTTGTGAAACTGGCTGTATAAGGGTTATAAAATATAATTTAAATTTTTTCAATTTCCATTTTCAC